>JARBWK010000008.1:66761969-67120530 GCA_030556195.1 Anolis apletophallus | reverse complement strand
CCCAACCAGAAATTATGTTTGTTACTACTTCATAACTTTAATTTTGCTACTGTTATGAATTGTAATGTAAATATCTGAATTTGGTCATTCACTGGGCCAAATTTGGCACAAATACCTGATACGCCCAAATTTGAATACTGGGAGGGTGGTGGTGGTGGTGGGATTTGATTTTGTCATTTGGAAGTTGCAGTTGAAGAGATTTATAGTTCACCTACAATAAATAGCATTCTGAACTCCAACAACAATGGAATTGAACCAAATTGGCACACAGAACTCCCATGACCAACAGAAAATACTGGAAGGGTTTGGTGGGCATTGACCTTGAGTTTGGGAGTTGTAGTTCACCTACTTCCAGAGAGCACTGTGGACGCAAACAATGATGGATCTGGACCAAACTTGCACGGATACTCAATATACCCAAATGTGAACACTGCTGGAGTTTGGAAATAGACCTTGACATTAGGTAGTTGTAGTTGCTGGGATTTATAGTTCACCTACAATCAACGATAACATTGAGCCAAACTTACCACACAGAACCTCCATGACCAACAGAAAATATTGTGTTTTCTTATGGTCTTTAGTGAGCCCTCTGACATCCCCTTGTGACACCCCCCCCCCCCCGGATCCTAACCTCCAGGTTGAGAAATGCAGTCCCATGTTGCTAAACCAAAAATTGAGAACCCTCCAGGTGTTGTCCAACTACAAGTCCCATTTTCTTTCACTTGTGGCCAAATTGGATGGGGCTGATAAGAGTTGAAGTCCACTGATATTCTCATAAGAACTCAGTGGAGTAGACTGAGAGAAAGTGTGTGACGAGCTAAAACCCTTCCAGTCCCTGTTGAATACAGATTGCTGTACCACACTGCCTTTTCTTGTAATACGAATTACTGAAATCATACATGTGCTTTATAATGTCCTCTGTTAATGCCAAATATGATCGTGCGACATAAGGTTAGAAATTAGACAAAATGAGGCTTTCTTTACATTTCAAAAGAAGTCCACTAAACAAGGAGTAAATAATATCCACATCTGCTGGAGATATATAGACACAAAACACACTAGTGTAAGGCATAAGTGAATACTCTCAGATTTCTTTGTTAAAATAACTCACCCTTTGTTCTGATTTTCCACTCTATATCCCATTCTGTTTTTCAGATATTACTTGGCAGCATTTCTGTTGGCAGGATGCTGTTGCCAAGGGAGATAGAGATATGCAGCTGTTTCCCCACTGCCACCTTCTTTCTTTCACCTGCACTTAAGGCTTGCCATTGCTATTTACCTGACTGTGTGACCTTTGGCTGCCAAGAGTTTCACTGTTAATATTCTAAGGCACTTGGGAGGAATTGTGTGACAGTGGTGTAAATGGCTCTTCAGCCTGGCTAAGGCAAGATCTTGTCAGATCAGGGATTTTATCTTCAGTCACAAAGGTTGATTGCAAATTGCAGTAACAGCACAATGTGTGTGTGTGTGTGAAGAGGCCTAAAGTAGAATCTTCTGAAAGCTGTATCTGGTTGTTTATAGATAATGCAAAGGGAGGAAGAAGGATATAGGTTTATAAGGTTATATAACAGGTCCTGGGGGCACAATGGATTAAACTGCTGAGCTGCTGAGATTGCTGGCCAAAAGATTGGCAGTTTGAATCAGGGAGCGGAGTGAGCTCCTGCTGTTAGCCCCAGCTTCTGCCAACCTATCAGTTTTTTAAAAAAGGAAATGTGAATAGATCAATAGGTACTGCCCTAGATCAGTGTTTCCCAACCAGTGTGCCATGGCACACTAGTGTGCCGTGAGTGATCACCAGGTGTGCCGTGGGAAATTGGCACTCTCCCCCCTCCTAGCCAGCCCCCTCACAGGTTTCCAAGAAACAAATTGAGCCTCTCTGCTTGGAAATGTTTTTTTTTACTATTTTACTGGATTTTTCGAGAGTTGCCTCCCCCCCCCCTTTCAAGGAACTGTTTATAGCAGCTTCATGACATCCATAGTTAACTGGAAGCAAGTTTCACTCAGGGTGAAATTTCACAAGGGTCTGGAGAACAAGCTCTATGAGGAGCGGCTTGAAGAGCTGGGCATGTTTAGCCTGAAGAAGAGAAGGCTGAGAGAAGACGTGATAGCCATGTATAAATATGTGAGAGGAAGTCATATATATGTTGTGTTCATTACTGAGTGTATAAAGACATTTAAAAACATATTAACTATATGTATTACTGTGTTAGAGTGTCATTTTGGTTGGTGGTGTGCCCCAGGATTTTGTAAATGTAAAAAATGTGCCGCGGCTCAAAAAAGGTTGAAAAACACTGTCCTAGATACAGGAAGGTAACGGCACTCCATGCAGTCATGCCAGCCACATGACCTTGGAGGTGTCTATGGACAATGCCAGCTCTTCAGCTTAGAAATGGAGATGAGCACCCAATCCCCAGAGTTGAATACGACTAGACTAAGTGTCAGGGAAAAACCTTTACCTAACAGCAAAAGCTGAAGGCTCCCATCTCAGTGGGACCCTGAATCTATTTCAAGCATTGAGGTTTTTTGAAAAGAGATCTCCAAGGTGCTGAACCTATTTTAGGGACAGGATTTAGCATGTCAGATAGCTACTTTAAAGGATGAATTAACCCCCTGCAGCAGATTTACCATCTCGCTGACATGGAAATTGCCAGCACCAGTGGAAACAACAGATAATGTGTAATATCCATGCAGCCTCCAAGGCAATGTTCATGATCTCCAGCTCTTCTTGATCCAAAATTAATGAGCAAACCATTAAATCCAATAAAACAATCATAACTTGAATTTCTCTCCATATGAAACAGCAATAATATGCGTTTTTAAATAGTGTGGCTTTACCACAAATTTTAAGAATAGATATGGACATAAAACAGCATGCTGCAATTTGTAGTGCTTTTTTCCATGTTTTCGCTAGTCATATTTTTCTCCGGGACATTCCATTCTATTTTGCTTCTCTTCATTTCCTTCCCGCAACTAGGGTGCTTCCAAGATGAAGCTTTAATTATGTATTTACCCTAACGTCTTCACAATTTTTAAAGTATTCTCCCATTTTTATCCTTCTTATATTTCCCCACCACTCTCTTTGTCTTCTTTCTTGTCAAAATCACATATAAACAAAATCCAATTGAGAGAAAATACAGGTGTATGTGTGTGTGTGTGAAAAGAATAACATCTAGGAATGCTACACCTGCAAGCACCCCATTCTGATAATCTTTCCTTATACTTCATCTACTGATGTATGCTGTTATACTTCATCCCAAACGTACAAGTACCCCTTTAAAGCAGAATCAGAGGACCCTTTTCAGCCTGTGCCCCAGTTCCAACATGGTGGCCACACTCTAGTGATGGACATGCCCAAGGCCATGAGGCAGGGCGACAGCATAGGCTGGAGAGTAATCCTTACCAATTTGGGCACTTTCCCAATCAGCACACAGGGGCGGACCAAGCTGTTCCCGGGGGGTACGCGAAAAATTTTTTGCGCCCCCCCAGTGCGCATGTGCCAATCTGCGCGCGCACTGGCTCCATAGCACGCCTCCCACTTTGGCGGCCAGTGCGCATGCACCAATCTGTGCACGCGCACTGGCTCCAAAGCTGGATCAGCTCGCATGCGCTGACCTTTTCACACATGCGCAAAAAGCTCCGCACATGCGGAAACGCGCCGAGCGCCCGGGCTGCCTAACAAAGGCGCGCGCGCGCGGCGGCTGGGGCTGGCTGTGGAGGCCTGGCCGGCACGGCGCGGCGGGGCAGCGGCACGGGCAGTGGGGAGCCAGCGGCGGCGCCCCCCCGGTGACGTTGCCCCTACGCGCCTGCGTAGTCCGCCTAATGGACGAACCGGCCCTGTCAGCACACACTCTGTTCTAGTGTGTCTCAAGCTTCTGAGGCTGCAAACCAGAATCCATGTCTATGCAATAGCTTCATAGACTTCCAACCAAAGCTTCACTCCATGCAACAACACCCCAGGATGCAAATCAGAGCTTATTCCCATGCAAGTGTTTCTTAATTTGCAAACCAAAGCTCAGCTTCACGCAACCATTTCCAGAGCGCAAATCAAAGCTCAGTTCTTCTTCGAGAGCTCTGTGAATGCACACTTATGAAGTTTGCGCGCCAGCGCGGGCTTCCCAACGGAAACTTTTCCAGTTTGAAACTTTTTGGCGGTAGCTCCGCCCAGCCAACCCGGAGGGCATAAAAGGCGCCCAGCGCGCCACGCCATTCCTTTGTTTTCCGCCACTTGGGCAACATCGAAATACGGCTGGTTGTGTGAGCATAGCATGTCCACAACCAGTTTCAAAAGGTGTTTATCCTGCGGTAGCAAGATCCCGGACTGTGACGGTCACTCGAAGTGCCTTCGGTGTCTCGGGGAGGGACACGTCGTCCCTGCCTGCCGGAACTGCCAGGCCTTCTCGACCGCCACTCGAAGAGCGAGCCCGCAGGCTTCAGGCCTACCTCACGGAGCGTGCTCTCTGCCCTCCACAGATGGCGACGGCTGTCCCATCTGCCTCCTTGGGTTCCGAGGCGGCTGCTTCGGTTCCCGCTGCGTCGACCGCTCGCCCGGCTGGGAAGCGTCCGCACAAGGAGAAGAATACCACCAAGTCTGTCTCCTCGAAGACTTCGAAGACTTCGGTGTCGAAGAGGCCCTGCACCGTAACCACCGAAACGGTCCAGCTGCCTCCTCCTCGAAGAGCATCGACAAGCTCAATGGCGTCGGGCCTCTCCCAGAGGTCGGCCATCTCGAGGACTCCCTCCGATCGGGCTATGGAGATAGCTTTCCGGAGGTCGAGTGAAGAAGCCCGTAGAGCCCAGACCAGAGGCCTGGTTCCTGTGACTCCGGGCAAGTCTCTGGAGGCCGCTGCCTCGAGACCTCCCTCACCGAAAAGGCGCAGGACGCTGACGTCATCGTCTTCAGTCTCCTGCCCCGACTCTTCACCTGCCCCTGTTCTCGCTGTGGAGACAGGGGTAGAGCATCATGTGTCGCCAGAGAACTCTGCCCAGACCGTCGTCCTCCCCCCTCCGGGACAGACCTCGGTTCGACAACTGTTTATAACTTCGCCAGACAAAGGCAGGCAGACCACGAGGCTCGCCCTGGCCCCGGCCAAGCGAACACCTCCTCCTGTGTCGTCAGAGATGCCGACCAGCCCGCCGACGTCCAGGTCGCCTCCACAATCACAACCGCCGGTGATCCCAGATACGGTCCAGCCTTGGTCGGGAGACGAGATGGAGGATGGCGAGGTCCCTCGATCGATAAGATCAGGATCCATCCTGTCCCTCAACATGGACAGAACGCCTCCCATACGGGCTGTGACGCCGAACCTCCTCTTCGCCGACGGACAACGTGAAGGCCTTCGGGGAGCAGATGGGCCGGATGGCGAGATCCCTGGGGATGCAAACCTATGTCCCCACGAGGTCCAGCGCTTGCCCAGTGTTCAGACGGGTGCAGATCGAAGATGCGGCCCAACCGCACCTTCCTATGCTAGAACCGCTGGAGGAGGCGGTCAAGGCATCATGGGCAACTCCGTCTACCATCCCTCCTACGTCAAGTCGCATCGAGGCATGGTATAAGATAGACGAGAGGGAGAGGAGCTGGCTCCACGACCATCCAGTGCCGAACTCGATGATCGTCACCTCCGCCCAAACCTCGGGCCGAGAATCTGCGGCGCCCTCAGATCAGGAGGGAAGGAGATTCGACACAACGGGTCGAAAGATTTACAAGGCCGGGCTCCTGTTGACCAAGATGGCCAACTACGGCGCTTGTATGGCAGCGTATCACCAGATCCTCTGGGAAAGGGCTCAACCCTTTTTCCAGGATCTTTCTCGGGAGCAGCAGACGGCGCTTCTTTCCATTTCCCAGGAGGCAGAGTCGCTAGCACACCATCGGATCCTGATGGCCCGCCACACAGCGGACCCGTCGGGGCAGCGGCGGGCCCACGGGGGCGCCCTCCGGCGCCACGCGTGGCTCAAATCCTCTGGCCTTTCCACGACCGAGGAAGACGATCGAGGATCTGCCGCTCGATGCCCAGGGACTTTTCTTTGCGGGCACGGACGACAGACTCTTGGCCACTCACGAGTTTAGAGTCTTGACAGCGAATTGGACCGGCCTCAACCACAACCTAGGCCGAAGTACTACCAACGGGCCAAGTTTCAGCCCAAGCAGCAGTACCGCCAAGCCCCGAGGTACTCGGCGCCTCAGCAACAACAACAGCAGCAGCCGAGGCAGCAACAACAGTCCAACAGACCCCGACAGGGAAACAAGTCCCGACCTCGCCATGGCAATGGCAATGGACAATCCAACCGTCGCGTTTGACGGGCGCTGACGACACCGCCTTGTCGCAAAGTACCGCTGCCACCACCATGCCTCCTCCCATCCTTCGGCCTCCACCACCACACCCGCCATTCGGAGATCGCCTGGCCCGCTACATCGATGCCTGGCGACGCATCACCTCAGATGCATGGGTTCTCCG
The DNA here is from genome assembly GCA_030556195.1 of Anolis apletophallus. Taxonomy (NCBI): domain Eukaryota; kingdom Metazoa; phylum Chordata; class Lepidosauria; order Squamata; family Anolidae; genus Anolis; species Anolis apletophallus. The sequence goes on along the minus strand of JARBWK010000008.1, from coordinate 67,114,078 downwards.
GATTGTCGAAGACGGCTATGCCTTGGAGTTCGACGAACTTCCACCCACGGGGTTCATCGTCGAGACACAGCCGTCCAGGGTGATCTTGAGGAGGTCGACGCGTTGCTTCAAAAGGAGCGATTTCACAGCTCCCCAAGAGCAAGGAAAGAGGGGCATTCTTCTCACGGTATTTCACCGTGCCGAAGCCAGACGGTTCCCTGCGACCCATCCTGGACCTCAGAGACTTAAACGCGTACGTTTCGCCGAGGAAATTCAGGATGGTGTCAGTGTCGTCCATTCTCCCACTTCTCCGGTCCAACGACCACTTCGCGTCGATCGACCTTCGAGACGCATATTTCCACGTCTCGATTCGACCTGCTCATCGACGCTTCTTGAGCTTCAAGGTGGCGGGGAGGGCGTACCAGTTCAACGTCCTCCCGTTCGGCCTCGGGACAGCACCTCGAACATTCTCAAAGTGCATGTCGGTCGTGGCTGCGCACTTGAGGAGGCAGAAAATCCGGATTTTTCCGTATCTGGACGACTGGCTGCTGGCGGCCCAGTCTCCAGAACTTCTGAATCAACAGGTCTCTACGACCCTACAACTACTCTCCTCATTGGGTCTGCGCCAACGAGGAAAAGTCCCAGCTGGTCCCTACGATGACCATCAAGTTCATCGGCACGATATTCAGCTCCGTCGATCAGCTCGCCTATCTGCCAGACGTCAGATTCCAGGCTCTTCGACGCGAGATACACAGCTGCAACAGGCCCGCCATCACGGCGAAACAAATCCAAGTGACCTTAGGCCACATGGCCTCGACAGTAGCTGTGACCCCATTGGCGAGACTGCGCTCAGACCACTGCAGCGCTGGTTCCTCGACCATTTCGACCCGGTCAGGGAGCACCACTCAAAAAGGTTATCCCTGCCAAAGGCGGTCAAGGACTCCCTCCGATGGTGGGCGTCCAAGAGCAACGTGTGCAGGGGAGTGCCCTTCCACACCGTAGACCCAGCCATCACAGTGACGACCGACGCGTCATTACAGGCATGGGGAGGCCACTCGGGCGCCCTGTCTGTCAACGGACAGTGGTCGGCGGTGGAGAAGCTTCATCACATCAATTATCTGGAGCTTCTGGCCATCACCAAGACTCTCCGGGCCTCGCCCCCCCGTCACTGGGAAAGTAGTACTGGTCAGGACAGACAACATCGTGGCCATGTACTACGTGAACAAGCAGGGCGGGACGGGCTCGAGGAAACTCCTGGCCCTAGCCCAGAACCTGTGGGAGTGGTGCGTCCACCATCAAGTAACTCCCAGGGCGATCCATCTCCCGGGTGTCGAGAACGAGGAAGCGGATTGCCTCAGCAGGACCAGCTGGTCGTCCCACGAATGGATGCTGCATCCGGACGAGCTCCACCGTGTGTTTCAGCGGTGGGGGTTCCCGACGCAGATCTCTTCGCATCGCCGGAAAACAACCAACTGCCAGTTTTCGGTGCAAGGCTTGCCCCCGATGCACACCGGGGATGCCTCGGGGGACGCCCTTCTGCTCGACTGGACGACGGGGTTCTTCTATCTGTTCCCCGCCGTTCCGCTCCTCCTTCGGATCGTCGAGAGGATCCAGCTCACAGGGACCGAGTGCATCCTCATCGCTCCCTACTGGCCGAGACAAGTCTGGTTCCCGACCCTGCTACACCTAGCGGGTCAGGACTACATGCCGCTCCCTCACCGACCAGACCTACTGACTCGGGAGAACGGGATGCTCCTCCACCCGGACCTTCAGTCCTTGCACTTGACTGCGTGGAGGATTCGCCGGCACCAGAGGTCTCCCCAGCTGTAGCAGCGATCCTGGCAGCAGCCCGCAAGCCGGCCACGTCGGCGTCACGCGGCTTGCATCGCCCGCTTCGAGAGGTTCCAGGCTTCCCGATCTACCACCGTCTTCCCGCTGGTAGTCTCATCGGTCTTGGAGTTCCTGGCACAACTGGTCGACAGGGGTCTATCCATGTCCTCGGTGAAGACCCATTTGGCGGCCCTCACCTGGCAGAACCAGCAGAGGGGCGGTCCCTCGCTGTTCCAGTACCCGATGGTCAAGAGGTTCCTGAGGGGTGTTAACAACACTCGTCCCCGGTGCATCCACCTACACCGGGTGGAACTTGGACCTGGTGCTGTCCTGCCTGACATCCCCACCGTTTGAGCCGCTGTCATCCATCGACCTGCGGCTCTTATCCTGGAAGGTGGCCTTCTTGGTCGCCATTGCTTGGCGCGTCGCCCTTCCGAGCTGGCGGCGCTCCGTGTCGACGAGCCCTACCTGCTGTTTTTAGCAGATAGGGCCATCCTGCGGACGGACATCACCTTTCTGCCGAAGGTGGTGTCTCCGTTCCACCTGAACACGGACATCGTGCTTCCGGACTTGGGACTGGCCCAAACCGGGACCACGGACTCGAGGGCAAACGGCCTCGACGTCAGAAGGGCCCTTCTGACCTACAAGAACCGGTCGGCGGATTTCCGCCGATCGACCCGACTGTTTGTGTAAATACGCCACCGACAAGCTGGGCTTGCCGGTGTCGGCACAGAGACTTTCTAATTGGGTAGCATCCCTGGTTGAACTGTGCTATCAGATAGCCCGTCAACCGTGCCCATCTAAGGTTAAGGGACGCTCGACTAGGGCAGTGGCCACGTCAACTGCGTTCCTCCAAGGGATTCCCTGGACCAAATTTGCAGGGCGGCCATCTGGGCCAACCCCTCTACCTTTATATCTCATTACCGGGTAGACACCCTGTTTGGGAGGGAGGCGGCCTTTGGGCGGTCGATTCTTAACCCAAGGACCCCTCTAGGTGCTGCAGAGTAGTCAGCCCCAGTTCTCCCTTGTTTTTTTGCACTGGTCGATCGACAGTTGCGTCGTTCGAACCCCTCTTGTTCATTGCACTGTCAATGTTAAGTATGTGCCGTGCCCCAGGTAGGGGCACAGTCTACCGGTTAAAGCGCTTTACCCATTTACGGGTAGGTTGCACCAGTTGTGCACCCTTTGTTCTCAGGTTGTGCTTGTTGCACTCACTGTTTTGAGGCCTGTGTGCCTGACATGAATGGTGCTTGTTGCACTTTCTGCTATGATTGCACTTATGTTTGAGGCCTGCGTGCCTGACATGAATGGTGCTTGTTGCACTGTGTTTACAAGTGGGAGCCTGCCTCCCACTCATATTCTATGTGTTTAACATGTTATTTATTCAGGTTGCTGGTTGCAATAAACCTGTTCATTTTTCTACAATCTGGCTGGTTTGTTCCCACCTCCTTTACCTCAGCTCGGTAAATCTTCATAAGTGTGCATTCACAGAGCTCTCGAGAAGAAGAATGGTAGGTTACATACCTGTGACCATCTTTCTTCGAGTGAAGCTCTGTGAATCCACACGACCCGCCCGGCCATCCCCTCTTTCTCAAACCACCCTTCCTTGTTGCTATGTGGCGTAAGGAATGGCGTGGGCGCGCTGGAGGCGCCTTTTATGCCCTCCGGGTTGGCTGGGCGGAGCTACCGCCAAAAAGTTTCAAACTGGAAAAGTTTCCGTTGGGAAGCCCGCTGGCGCAAACTTCATAAGTGTGGATTCACAGAGCTTCACTCGAAGAAAGATGGTCACAGGTATGTAACCTACCATTCTTCCTAGGCTACAACAAGAACGTCAAGGTATAGAACTAATACGAGTTGGAGAACTGCTGAGATAGCTTCCTCAAGCTTTTCCTCAGTTCCAGTGCTTGAAAAAAAACCAAATTCAGACATTCTCTTAATGTGAGAAATTGACTACTGCAACATTCATTATAGGCAAGTCTAGGCACAAAGTCAACAGGCTATAGCTTTATTTTAAAGAAAAGGGTACTGGATAATTTGGCTTCTAATAGCATGTGTGGCTGGAAGTGTCACTAATAAAAAGTGTTATCAAATCTTTTTTTTTGTATGTCAGATGAAGGTGCCCTTGGTGGCGCAATAGGTTAAACCCTTGTGCCAGAACTGCTGACCGAAAGGTCGACAGTTCAAGTCCGGGGAATGGGGTGGGCTCCTGTCTGTCAGCTCCAGCTTCCCATTTGGGGACATGAGAGAAGCCCCCTACAGTATGGTAAAACATCTGGGCGTCCCCTGGGCAACATCCTTGCAGACAGCCAATTCTCTCACATCAGAAGTGACTTGCAGTTTCTCAAGTCACTCATGACACACACACAAAATGTCAAATGAACTCTACAATGATCATAGATTTATCCACCCTTGATAGAGAAGGTAACACAACTGGTAAGGCACAGATATATTTTTGTCTCCCTCTGAAGTCAGATACTGAACTAGAATAAAGGATTACTGGAGCTGATGCAGTAAATTCTGGGTAGAGAACACTGGACCCATCTTCTGCTAATGAGGGCAGGAGCTCTTGGCATTTTAATAAAGAACTTTTATGATCCATTACTTGATTAATTAAATTTGGTAGCTGAGGTGGGGGCTGACATAATACTGAAACAGCTTCTGAAATATCTCCTTTGCTGATTTCATGAGGTAGATAAACCTCAATTCAATATGCAATAGAGATCTAATATAACAAAGGCTGTGATTTATTTGGCAATATATGCTGCTTTGATTGTAGGTAGTTTATGTTTTCAATGAGAAATTGCAATTTACTGTTTACTGTTACCAGTTGTTTGCTAATATGGTACATTTCCTTTTATACATTAGTGTCCTTTTGTTAATATTAGTTAGCAGCTCTATCCAGAGAAAGGCACTTTTAAAATGCTAACAGATTTTAGTATGCAATATAAACATATACAAGTTCAGTATCTCTTGTCTGGAATTTTAAAATTCAAAATACTCCTAAATCGTCCACATGGGTGGTTTAATGAACACACATTTTTGTTTCAGGTGCACAATTATTAAAACAATATTGTATAAAATTATCTCTAAGCTATGTGTATAGGAGTAACGGTGCTCCATGCAATCATGCTGGCCACATGACCCTGGAGGTGCCTCTGGACAATGCTGGCTCTTCAGCTTAGAAATGGAGATGAGCACCACCCCCCAGAATCGGACATGACTAGACTTAATGTCAAGGGGAAACCTTTACCTTATGTGTATAAGATGTATATGAAACATAGGTGAATTCTCTGCTTACATCTCCAGGACATCTTATTATGTACTTCGACAATCTAAAACACTTCTGGTCACAAGTATTTTGATGAGGGGTGTTCAACCTGTATTTGTTGTATGGGAGGTCCATGAGGGTGACACCATGAGTTAGCACACCAGGTGATACCAAACCACTGATTTCAGAGAGCCATAGAGCAATAGGGAGGCAGGGTGGTATTGTGGCTACAGTGCTGGACATGGGCTTTGAAGATCCAAGTGCATCTCCACATTGGAGAAAGCTGATTTAATATCATGGCAGGCCATTTGGAAACTCAAGAAAGCTGGCACTAAGATAGAACTGTACTAACTGAATTTCCGGGTTGGTTTCAGATGGAGGAGTGGAGGAAGCATGCAGTTACATGCTTCCAAGATGACTTTAGTTCATGATGACCATACTCTAGGAGGGTTATTTTTAGCAAGATCTATTCATGAGAAGCTTACTGTTGATTCCACTAGGACTGATGGAGTGTGACTTGCCAAGGTGAGTCACTCCATTTCCATGGCTGAGAAGGGATTTGAAGCCTGTTTCCTCCCCAAAATGTCCACTTCTCAAACTATTATACCAGATTGGTTTTAGTTCTACTCTAAACATTACTCAATATGGATCAGCTGAAAGGACAGTATACAAAACTGAATAAATAAATAAATAAATAAAAATAATAAATAAAGTGCTGGTAGCTATATAGTAGTCACTGGTAGCTTCCATGAAAGGTTGATGAATCTGGTACGGGTGTTTTCCAAATCTTAACAGATTTATTGAAGATGTTTACTCTTATATTCAAAATACATGTAGCAGTTAATTTAAACTTCACACCAAAACACAGAACAAATTAACTGACCCACTGACATGGGGTCACCAGCCACTATAAGTTAGAATTAAAAACAAAGACCTAAATCCACTTGATGTCTATATAACAGCAGGCTGCAAAGAAAAACACTTATCAAACTGTTTAGGGAAGGAAGTGCAGAGAGATACACCCTTGTAATTCCACTTTGATTGAGCAACTTGGCTAAATCCCCAGAGTGGAATCCAAATAGTAACCTTGAAGAAGGAATTATTAATTTTTCTCTCCAATGCCAGCAGCATGCCACTTTTAATACCATATAATATCTTGCTTGATCATCCACTGCCAACAAATGAATTAACATGCTGGTCACCTACACTTTCTATAGTGGAATGCTCTCCAAACACTATCCCATGGTGTCTGCATGATGCATTTGCACCACCTTGCACACTGCTCTCCATTTTTACAGCCACCTTGCTTCATGTTATTGATTTTACATTGAAATCCAGGAAACATTAGCCATGTACTTGAGAACTCTACATGCTGTTATTTTGAAAGACTGTCTCAGTAGATCAGAAATAAAAGTTCTACAGCCAACTGGGCATTAGCAGACACTGACTTCTAATACAGAGAAGAGGAATTCAGGAAGGCCTTTTCTACATAGCTGAATAAAAACACACATTTTCTGCTTTGACCTGGAATATATGGCAGTGTGGACTCAGATAACACAGTTCAAAGCAGGTATTGTGGGATTTTCTGCCTTGATATTATGGGTTATATAGCTGTGTGGAGGAGCCCGAAGAAGCTACATGCTTAGGAGAATTATATGGTGCAGTTTATGACTTTAAGGGAATCGTGATCAAATATGTGTCACCCAAATCTATAATTCCTTGCTAGGTTTCCAGTCTAACATGATCTGTTGTTTTATAAATAGCATTCAAATACACGATTCCCTCACTTGAATTGTGGTAGGATCCAGAGTAAAGGTGAAATCCTATAGACATGTACTTGGGAATCTGTCCCTTTGAACCGACTGGTGCTTATTTGTCTTCTCAGAACATATGCAGGGTTTGTTACACCTCAGGCCCTTGAGGGCTCCTTCAGTAAACCACTTGAGTCCAGCTATGGTTAAATGCTTTGTTTTAGAATAAATGGATAGGATAAAGAAAGTAGAGAGATTGTCCACTGATGCTCCAAGCACCACTCAATTGCAAAGCAACAGTCCCAAAGGAATAGTGAAGGCAAAACAGGTTCAAATAAGCAACAAAGTCTTGATGCCCCAATGGGCTAATCCAAAAGGTAAGTTCTTGGCAACAAGGAATAACAATAGACTCCAAAGGCTTGGAGGCCAAATGGCCAGGCAGGGTTCCGTGGAGTCTTGGCTTGAAGCTGAACGTTGGCAAGAGATATCCTAAAGCTTTAGGGCCCAACTTATATAGGTCTCACAGGCTTTGATCCTTACGACGCATAGTAAGTCGTTCTCAGGAGCTGGTTTCCAGCTGGGCCGCTTCAATTCTCCCGCATCAGAATGATATGTCAGCTCATTAAAACCAACACCTGGACGGAGAGGAGTTAACTCTACTCTATTCTCCCAGCGCTTCTCCTTATCGGCCCGAGATGGAGCCAGGCCTTGCTTGTCCTTGAACGTAGATTGAACTTGAGGCCTCTGCAGTAGCTTGCAATGCAGCAGCTTGTCTTTTGGCCTAGCTGGCATTTCAGAAACAACATGGCTTCAGCCTGGTTTAACTGGGAAATGGGGCTGAGGGTCTAGCTGGGGTCTGACAGGGTTGAAGAAATAGTTCCACTTAATTCCCACTGAAATAAATGCAATTTCAGTTATGTCCTGACTTATTTACAATGATTAATAGAACCCAGGTTTACCTATGTGTGTGTGTGTGTGTGTATAAAACAACATATCTGCAAGTAAGCCTTATGGATCCTGATAGGATTTAATTTTGAGTCAACACACATTGGATTACACTGCCCATCTGGACCTAATCAATGGAGTCTCAAAAAGTTGTTATCACGTGATCCTCCAGAATTTCTACTGTGTTTTCAGATCCCTCTCTGCAAATAAGTCTGTTAAAATAAAGGATTCTTCAAAAAGCAATATCGATGCAATTGAATGGGATGTTACTGTCTCCATTTGCAAACGAGGTTTCTTCCATTAATTAATTAATTAATCCAAAATGATTTTATTTCTATATTGATTTGTAATCATTCTTGTTAAAAGCCCTCCTAAAATATTGCTATGCAAAGAAGAGCTGTGAAGACAGAGTGGGGCAAAGGTAATGGCAAATGACCTGCTGTACTTAAATAGTTTGAACCAATCACATTTAATACTGCTATCTCATAGCGGATCTGCATGTGGCTTTATTGCACGTGGAAGCCTGAAATTGCTGGTATACAAATTATTCCCTGGTATCTTTATGATCAGAGAGACCTACAGTGAAAAAGAAATCACAGTTGCGGTCTGAACAGTATGGAGCTGAAATCAATAGGGATGGAAATCTAGGCAGGCAGCTCTATTGTTAGAGTAACTCTCAAGCAGTTGTTGGAGCTTGGAAAAGTTATTTCTTTGCACCAAAGCCCTCAGAAACCCCCAGGCAATATTTTGAAAGATGTAATGCAAAAGGAAAACTTTTGCCTGAACCTGTATCTGGACCCAAAACCTGAAGCATGCTTTAATTCCCATTAAGAACAATGCAGTGCAGATGTATCATATTGATTCAAACTACAGTTCCAGCGGAGTTCAGACATGTACTCAAATGTGTGAAACCATCTTTTGTTTCACCTATCTTCCAAATTGTCTGAACTAGAGTAGTTTTCCAGGGTGCACAGCTATATCTTTTGGTTTCAAATCTTTAAGTGATGGAAACTATGTGAGATGATTTAAAAGTATATTTGCCTTTCAGTCATCTGAGATGCCAAACTTTCTTTTTATTGTGCAGTTTCCCCCTCTAAAATGTGCCCAAGCAGCCTTCCTCATCCTATCACTCTCTCCTGGGCAACAAATCCCACTTATTCCTATCCATGCTGGTTGGTAATGATCTTCAGTCCAGCAGATTTTGAGAGTGCCATATTAGAGAAATTGTTTTAGAGTTATGATATCTTTGGCAGGAAAGGCAGGGATAAGGAAGGCTAGGGACAGGTGCGTATTTTGTAACTGTACTGTTTCCTCGCTCAGCTATGAGGGCTATATTTCACCCTGTGCAGAAATTGGAGTGCTCTCTTTTTCCTAATACGCTTCTGGTGTTATAGGCTATTTGCAGCACCTTTATTCAAAAGTGTCCCTGCTGGGAGCTGTCCCTGCGCATTTGCTCACTGCCAATTACGCTGCCAGAAGCACCTAGATGAACCTTAAGACTATTTCCTCAAGGTGACCTCAGCCACAACTTATTTATCAGGAAGGGTTATAAAATGTAAAAGAGAAAAGTGGTGGTAAGAAATAAACAGCTTCATGCAAGCCAACTTTCTCACCTTGGTAATCTGTGGTCATAAATTATCAGCTAATAGCTGTGCTGACTTGATTCACCTAAACCAATGCTTCTTAAGTAACTTGATTTGTGGGAGTAACAATATTTTCCCCAAATGTACCATATTTATGCCCTCTCTACAGCTGTTTCTTTCCTTGGAGATTTTGAGACTGGTAAATGGATCAGGGAACCACACAGGTCATCAGACCACCCCTTTTAGTTATTTATTTATTTATTTATTTCGACTTGTTAGACGCCCACTCTTGATAGGCTCGGGGCGACTTACATGGATCAAAACATTAAAAACAGAATAAAAACACTATAAAAACACCATACAACAACAATATCTAACTTTTGAGTAGCACTGATATAAATTATTGAATCATGGAAGTGCCTCATTTTAAAACTCTGGCCGGCTTATCTGCCTGTTTGTTTATGTTACAATTGGTAGGAGGCCATTAAAGACAAGAACTTCTCAAGGTGATGTATGAAGCAGTGAAGCAAGAAAAACCAAGAAGCAATGCCAGCAATAAGATAAAAAGGTAAAGGTATCCCCTTGACATTAAGTCTAGTCGTGTCTGACTCTGAGAGGTGGTGCTCATCTCAATTTCTAAGCTAAACAGCCGGCGTTGTCCGTAGACACCTCTAAGATCTTGTGGCCGGCATGACTGTATGGAATGCCGTTACCTTCCTGCCAAAGTGCTACCTATTGATCTACTCACATTTGCATGTTTTTGAACTGCTAGGTTGGCAGAAGCTAGGGCTAACAGCAGGAGCTCATCCCACTCCCCAGATTCAAACCACGAACCTTTTGGTCAACAATAAGTTCAGTAAAATTTGAGAAATTAAGGTTTAAGTTTGCATACAATTCAGAAGGATGCCAACAGAAGCAGGGAAACCTTTGGAGCATTTCTGACAAACATGCTAATTTTATGCACATTTTGGGAGTACATAAAATGGAAATATATATGATGCTAACAATAACCAAGGACCTTTGAAAGCAAAATATCTAGGATCCAAGTTGAAAATATGAACAAAATTCTGAGAAGTCACATTTTGGATGACAACTTCCAGAATTGCCCAACCAACATGGTGGGGGCACATTGGCTGAGGGGTTTTGGGTGTTGTTTGATTTTTTTTTGGTCATGCTCTGGCCCAGCTTAATAGCCTGCTTCTACTCAATAGTATCTTCCATTAAACACTTTCCCTTCTGTACAAAAGAAGGAAGCAATACTATCTGACCAGGGCTATGCCCACAGATATGCCTACAGCTTATGCCAATGCAGGATATAGTGACTCACTACTAGGAACTGTGTCTGTAGCCTCAACTATACATATGCTGTGTATTACCCTTTCTGAATCTAAACAACTGCACTCAAAATAAAGTAATTTATCTGAACTGAATGCACAAAGACAGGATGATTAAGGAGCTTAAAGCTGTGAACAGATATATTTAAATTCAAACACTTTGGAATCTTGTTTGGATTCTAGATCTAGACTTCAGGTGCTGCAGGGATGGGGATCTGAGAGTATGAATGATCTGCTATCATCAGTCAATTGATCCGTCCTCGCCAAGCACACGTGAAGCAATGGCACCAATTTATACTGCATTTCATGGCTAGTTTGGATCCAGCTATTGCTAAAATGTTTTGCTATTGGTAAAATGAAGTCTGCTTAGGACTAGTAAGTATAACCTCATTTGAATAGAATCGTGCAATAAAACATATCTGGAAAACAGTGAGGATAGAGGAAGATCTGTGGAAAGGTGCAATGTGGGGGTGGAAACTATGTGGGGAAAGAATGGGGGAATGTTAAGCTACCTGTTAAGCTATCTCTCTTTCCGTTTCCCACTTCTCCCCTACAAACTGCTCCCTGTTTACGGCTTCCTGGAGGAGAAACTTTGCAGAGGAGAAGCTGTGCAAAAGGCTGACTTTGCAGTTTCACTCAAAATGAACAAGACTGAGAAAATTGCTGAGATGGGGGAAGTTTAATATTTTTGGTCTGCAGCTCCCAGAATTCCTTGTAGTCCAAAAAACAGGTTTTTTAGTTTTCTGTCTTAAATCAGTTTCACTGGTTTCTGCCTTATTACTTTTTTGCAGACAGGGCACAATTTAAAGTACTTGTTTTTAGCCTTTAAAGCTGCAGTGGGAATCATGCATCACACAATGTTGGACTGCATTTTTTTTAGAATTCCTTAAGAATGGATATGCTGGATAGGACTGCTGGGACTTACAGTCAGAGCTTAATTCATAGACCTGATTGAAAGACTTGCATGGTTTCCACCTCAGTTATGGCAAATTACCGAGAGCTATTTTAGTACATTCAATTATACATCCTACACACCTATAATCAATCATATTGATATTACAGCCTTCATCCAAGGAATCCAGATTAGTATACATGGGTTTTCTCCATTTTATCTTTAAAATGACCATATGAAATAGATCACGAGTTAGCTATTCCACACAATTAAAGCAGTTAGCTGCCACAGGTTCAGTTCCAAGGATTCTTTGTATTTATAGTTTGATGAGGTACTCACATTTCTCAGCTACAGGTCGACTGCTATAATATGGGGAAATAGTCACCAGAGTTCTCTGCAATTCTCAAGTACCCCACCAAACCACAAATCCCAGGATTTTGTAGGATGAAACCAAAACAAAGTAGAAACAAACTGCTATAATTTGCTTCAAAGCTTGGCCAGGTAATACCTCCCAATAAAGGATCCCCCAGGCAGCAGCCAGCCAAGCTTGGAAGCTGCAAGTCCATTAAATGCTAATCAAGATGGCCAATTGCAACATTCACACTTGCCTCAAACAGACAAGTTTTTTTCCTCCCACCCTGGACATTCCACAGTTATATAAACCTCAGTTGCCTAGTTTCCAACAAACCTCTCAACCTCTGAGGATGCCTGCCATAGATGTGGGTGAAACACCAGGAAAGAATGTTTCTGGACCATGGCTATACAGCCCAGAAACTCACCGCAACCCAACTTTTCCAATGTCACTTATTCAGCTGGGTTTTGAACCTAAGCCTTCCTGCTTCCAGTCCGGCTCTATCTACAACTGGCTGCAATAACTCATTTGATTTCTTCTAATGTGATTGCTCTTTGATCATAAAAGTGCAGCATTTTTATTATTGTTTTGATCTTGGCGGAAACAAATTAATCAGGCACTATCTATCTGCCGGGAATCTATATCTTGTTTTTTCCACTTTTGGAAATTCTTAATAAGTTGGATTTGTGAGCCTTGCCTTTGCCAGGATTGTGTCCCCTGGCAGTGAATTTTGCGAGTCCCCTGTCAAACAAACACAAAAACGATTGCCAGCTCTGCAGCTCTTATCTAACACAGCCAGTCTCACAGGCCAGAATGCAGCTGAAACGGTGACAGGAAAAGTCTTGGCTCAACAGTGAGCAAAATAGACGCATTGTGTTATTATAATAATTATGTAACATGATTTTTGCAGCAGAGCACAGATGCATTGAACAAGGGCAAGTCAGCGGTCCAGGCAACTGGGATAAGGTGCGAAGATGCTATAGGGATTTTGCTAGAAGTCCAAATAAACTGCACGTGTATTCTTTGCTGGGAAAATGACACATCTTCTAAATGTGTGTGTCTGCACATGTGTGCAGAGAGAGTTTTACAACTTGTTCTAGCTATGTGAATACTAACCATTTATTAAGAATGCATTTAAATGTGCCATTTTTTTAAAAAAGCAAACAGATACAACCTCAGTAAAGCAGATAAAACAAGAATTATCAACAACATGAAGTCCCAGTTATCCTGTTCAGGATTCCAGCCAGTCCATCAGCTAGCCAGATATTTCTTCAGGATATGCCCAGCGATGCTATTAGAACAGGACTCTAGGGCAACAATCGAAGGCCTCACTCAACCAAATAGTTAGGGAGGAATCCACAAATGTTAATTTATGACATTCTGATGTAAATGACATACTGTCATCTTTTAAAAAAGACATCAGGAAGTCCATTAAATCCAAATTCTATGTTCCATCATCTATAGCAAGAACAGGCAATACAGATGGGAGGAAATCCATCAGATTTGAAGGGCATTCGGTTGGGAAAGAGTGTTTTAGCATTACCCAATAAAACTCTACAATGTTCAATTCTACCTCCCCGGCTATGAATCAGCACTTTGTGCACTGAGCATGCTCAGATCTCACTGGCCTCTGGGAGATAACAGTTCTGCCACCTCAAAGTTCTGGCTTGTGTTTTGCAAACCCTGGAGATCTTTAACACCCCATGCTTAGATGGTGCTCTTTTAGCTAGATGAGGACTCCTACAAGGAGAATTTCATCATAGGGGATCTATCAAAGAGACTCAGCCTTTGATGACTGTAATACTTGCTGAAGAAACAGACCTTTGAGATGTTCACATCTCAACACTATTGGACATGGAGTACAATCACATCTGCACAACGAACTACAAGGGTGAGAATTACTTTGCAATTCTCTCTTGAGATGTTCTTGACTTGGCAACCCTAGTTCTGTACCAGTAGCAGGGAGAAGAGCAGTGGGGGTAGAGGGTCTTTCTTGTCAAAATGTTCTTCAGAAAATAATCACAAAAATCTATAAGAAATTGCTGGAATGGTCGACAGAAACAGAGCAAGTAAAAGATTGCATGGCGAAATGGGCAGCCAACATAGGTCATACAATAAAACTGGAGGATTGGGAAAGTATATGGAAACATAAATTAAAATATATGCCTATGATCTAATAGAGAACTGGTACAAAATGATGTACCAATGGTACACAACTCCCCCCAAATTAGCATTAAAAAAAATCTGGAGGATAAATGCTGGAAATGAGAAGTCCATGTGGATACTTTTTACCATATGTGGTGGACCTGCAAAAAAGCAATAATATGCTCAGTACAAAAATACAATTGAAACCGGAATATTACTTACTGGGAATAATTGACATCGATTTGGACAAAAATAAAGACATACTTTACAGAGGCAAAGATAGCTTATGCAAAGATTTTGAGAATAAAATAAATACCTTCAATAGACCAATGGTTAACAAAAATAACAGAAATTATTACTATGGGCAAAGTAACCTAGTTATTAGCAAATCATCAAGTCAAACCAAAGATTGGTCACTTTTTAAAGAGTACATGACACGAGAAAAATTGACAATGATAATATAGTAAGAGAGAGAGAGAGAGAGAGAGAGAGAGAGAGAGAGAGAGAGAGAGAGAGAGAGAGAGAGAGACTGCCACACAAGGAAGAAGGATCAAGAGAAAAAGCAGAAATTTAAAAGAATTTTATAAGGACAATATAAACCACAACAAAGAAGATTGGAAGTTGGAAAATATTTTCCTCCTTCCCTCCCCTACTTTCCCACGACACAAGATCCTCCCTTTTTTTTACCCCTTCCCATTTTCCACCCAACCCCCTATCCCCTTTTTTTTGTTTCATTTTAGACGAGGGCTGATTACATGTATATGTGTGGCCTTCCGGTTCCTCATGTGTGTCGCCTCCACGGGCCCTTGGCACTTGACCTCCCTGGACAAAACACAAGGCAGCTGAGGTACAACAAGCTTTATTGATTATAAGGTAGCAGGATAAGTAAAGAGTCCAGGAAGCCTTCAATATGCAGCCTCCGTTTAGCAGCAATTACTGGAATCAGCAAAGCTTGAGAATCCTCAACAGCAGGATCTCAAGCGGAGGAAATTCAGGAACCAATGCGGGATGCGATAGATAGTCTCTGAGCCCCTAAAGCACCGGCGCAAAAGGCTGGGCGGCTTGAAGTACTGCAGGCAGGATCAATGCGGAAGAATCACGGCTCCTCCACAGGGTTCGACGATGAGCAGGAACAAGGCTTGATGCTGGAACGAGGCAGCCGAGAAAGGCTAGCAGGACCTTGGTAGCTGGCCGAGCGGCCCGGTTCACATTAGCATCATGGCAATAGCGGTCGTTGGTACGAGATACTGGTGTGCAGGAGCTCACAGCTTTAATAGGATTCCTCTCTATAGAACCTGGTGCGTCGAACATCAAAACGGGTGATGGATGGGCCTCGGGTTGTTTTGAGAACCTCAGTCCTGAAGAATGCGGCACCTCGTTAGTGCGCGCCACCTGGGCTGGCGAGTTGCGCTTGGTGCCCGCTTCTGATATCAGCTTGGTGGGCCTAGCCTGGCCTTGACATGCCTTTGCTATAGCATCTTCCCTGGGAGGCTTATGAGAGCAGCAAAGAGGCCCATGGTAGGGCCCGGGAGTTAACCCAGCTGTGCTGGAAAGTTTCTTAGAGCCAGGCGGGCAAAAGGCAGACCCCAGCAAAAACGCCGCCTGAAGCCCTTGGGGTGCGACAATGTGTCGCACAGCAGCTCTCATTTAAGCTAACAAGACTAGTACAAGAGTAATGACCAGTGAGGAGACATTTTTTAAAAAAAGTAGGAGCTTTAACACCACAGGGTTTTGTGAGTTCACAGCAATTTCATTTTAAAATAATATGAGATCATTTATAAAGCTCAAGGAAACACAGCCCACATAGAGAGATGGAACAATCCTATTATAAAACAAAAACAAACATTTCAAGAGTAGAATATCCACAAAAAGAGGAACAAAAGGAGCCCAAGTCCAGGAGTATCCTACATACTCATCTATAAGTCAAAACATTTGCATCCAAAAATCACCCCCCCCCCCAAATCTTATCTACTGGTCATTGTGAGAACTGTATCTTAACTCCTACTTAAAAAGAAGCCACCCCCTTCTTTGAATAGAGAGACGAAAGGCATCCTAGGATAGCCTTTAAAAGTCCATCCTCGACTAGCCTTTAAAAAGCATCAAGGCCCTCCATTCTCTCGGTCACTGCAACACTTTTGGCTTTTAAAAATGCATGAGTGGAGAAATGATAGTGGTAGCCAGGAACAGCTGATTTCTTGAAGCGGCTTTGGTGTTTCCCCCTCTCTGTGAAACAACCTTCTATTTATCCATGGGGTCTCCATAATTTTGGTCCCCAAACCTGTGCTTGACTTCTACATGACGTCGACTTATACATATGGTAAATTAATTGATATCCAGATTGGATGGCCGTGGGTCACTAGGCATGGTTTAGAACCCAAAAATAGGGAATCGGAAATCTAATGGGGGGGGGGAATTTTTTTGATTAGTAATAGAAAGACTTACAAAAAAATTTCTAAAATGTAACGTAATTACTAACGAAATTCGTTAGTAGTTCATATGCCAGCGCATGCGCATTCCAGATGGTTTTGGCCTGCAACTCCCAGAAATCCTAACAGCTGGTAAATTGGCTGGGATTTCTGGGAGTTGTAGGCCAAAACTTGAATAAATCACACTGAATTCTAGATGGGACTCTCCAAATAGGAAGGAGGGAGCAAAGGAGGGAGGGAGGGGGGTATTCTATTCTTGGAAGCAGCAAAAAAAGGAGGAGCCCCCCCTCGCTCCTCGCTGCCTCTCTCTCACCCCGATCCTGAGGGAGCGAGGGCCCAAGTTTCCCCAGGCTGAGAGGAAAAGGAAGAGGCCGGAGGCTGTGAGGAATGGTGGGAGTTGAAGTCCAAAACACCTGGAGGGCTGAAGTTGGCCCCTAATGAAGCCTCTTCAAGGCTTTAGATCCTGGCAGGCAGAAGGGGCAGGGAGGGCCGGTCCACTCCTCCTGCCCTGCCAGGATCTAAAGCGCATCAAGGCTTGGCACGCTTTAGATCCTGTGAGAAACTAACCTAATGTATAATAGAATGAATGCTAACTTATAGAGTAAGTGCCTAAATATTATAAGTAATCCAACTGGTCATATACCTACATTCCATGCACACACATACATATTCTTTGGGGGGGGGGGGATTTGCTGCAGAATCCCGGGCTAATAGAGAAGATTCTGCAGCAAATCTCCCCCCGAATATGTATGTGTGTGTGCACCCAGGCAACAAACGCTGTGCCCGGGCTTTTGGCTTTTCCGGGCTCATAGAGAAGAGCCTTTTGCAGTTTTCACAGCTTGAGGAGGGACCACAGTCAGAATACTTCGGTTTGAATTTTACCTCTTCTTATACCCATTGTTATTACTGCTGCATTATTGCATGTGCATGGAATGTAGGTATATGACCAGTTGGATTACTTATAATATTAGGCACTTACAGTAGCATTCATTCTATTATACATTAGGTTGGTTTCTCACCCCAATACTCTTTGATGCTTTAGATCCTGGCAGGCAGGAGAGGCAGGGAAGCCTGGAAAAATGTAAACAGAGAGGCTTCCAGCCGAAAGAAAGAGCGAGTTTAGGGCTTGCCTTGCCATAATACTTATTGGCAAGGGAGGCGGGAGGGTGGTGAGAGAGAAGGAGGGTGCCCCCTTACGACCTAATAACGACACTTAAGAAAATCCTGGCCCCGAGTTCTATAAAGAAAATCCACTTTCTGGTTGGCGTTCCAGATGCGGAAATACTCAAAAGTAGCATTTCTTACGAATTTCTTCCGAATCATTTCATTTTCATAACTTTTTTCTCATGCCTATGGGTCACATATTACAGACTACAGTAGGCATGTCCTACAAAGTAAGTTGATAGACCTCACAACCTCTGAGCATGCCTGCCATTGATGTGGGCGAGAATGGAGATAATGCTTCTGGAACATGGCTGGCCCAGAAAACTCACAGCAACCCACGTGCCAAATGTTTTACTGTTCTTTTCAAAGCCTTCCAAGGGTTTGTTTATTTATTTACTTATTTTGCATATGTGTATCCTGTTCTTCTCACCCCCGGAGGGAGACACAGGGTGGCTTCACAACAGGCATTCATTCAATGCAGGCGCGACTGGCGGGGACGAGAGACAGGGCTTTTTCAGTGGTGGCTCCTCGGCTTTGGAACGCCCTCCCTAGAGACATCAGATCAGCCCCCTCCCTCCTGACATTTCGCAAGAAAGTCAAGACCTGGCTGTTTGAGCAGGCATTTGCTGATGAAATGTAATGGTTTAATTAGATATATGGAATGACGACGATGTGACGGAAACTGATTTCAACATGACGCTGAGACTGCAATTGTATGTTTTTAATAGTTAAGTAGTTGGGGGTTTTTTTGGTTTTTTGCTTGGGTTGTATTGAGGGCAGAGACTGCCTTGTGTAAACCGTCCCGAGTCGCCTTCGGGCTGAGAGGGGCGGTATAGAAATGTGACAAATAAATAAATTGCCAACAAGAGTAATAAATGATAA
The DNA here is from genome assembly GCA_030556195.1 of Anolis apletophallus. Classification (NCBI taxonomy): domain Eukaryota; kingdom Metazoa; phylum Chordata; class Lepidosauria; order Squamata; family Anolidae; genus Anolis; species Anolis apletophallus. The sequence continues at coordinate 67,095,527 of JARBWK010000008.1, read as the reverse complement.
ATGCAATTAAAACAATTTATTAATGCTTTAACATTATTAAACTTTGTTTAAATCACATTAAACAATGTTAAGGCACATCACTCTATCTCCTGTCAATGTTCGAAATAACAAGGAACTCTTTTAGGATTGCCTCTTCAAACAAGTGTCAAATACTATATAAAACAAATAGACATATGCTTTTATTTTATTTTATTTTTTTGCATGGAACTCAACTGGTTGTTACCAATTTCTATGCACAAACAGAAAAAATAGATCCATGCTGTTTTGGATATGTGAAATTATGATCATCATCTATTTTAAAGCTAGGCTTTAAAATGCTTTGAATGCAATTTTCTTGCATCTTGGCAGTCGGTTGGACTGGATGGCCCACGAGGTCTCTTTCAGCTTAATGATTCTATGAGTCTATGATCATTCCATACATATGAAAGAGATTCCATAGAAACATTAGGAAGGACTTCTTGCTTTTAAACCTTTTCTAGAGTAGTGTAGGTGTCTTCAGAGAGTGGTGGACACTCCTACTTTTGGAAGTTTTCACATATAAAACCATCAGCCACCTCTCAGGAGTGATTTAGCTGTATATCCCAGCATGGCAGGGAGTTGTACTAGAATCTTCTAGATGGTCCTTGAAGTCCTGTCCAGTTTCATGATTCCATTAAATAATATAATCTTAATCTGAATTATTTTCAGTCATTTTCTTGCATGGAAGGCACAATACCCAATCTGGCCTTTTTGTATTCTAAAAAAGAGAAAAGCAGCTTCAAATAACCAAGGGGTATTTTCCCTCCACTGTAGACTGTGGTTGAGCTAAAAATAAAGAAAACATGAAGCTAGAATTGACTGGAAGTCCAGTTCTAATGTTCTTTTTTGGACATTGGATTTGGAATGGGGGACGAGCACCTGCACATGAAAATAATGCTTTTTTTCCTTTTTAAAAACTGAGTCAGGGTGAAAACTAGTGCCAGTCATATGCAGCCCACAGCTTCCATTTTGCCTCCAGTCACTTCAAACAGCATGGCCTTTCCTATGCCTATTGCTATTTAACTGAATTTCATAGAATCATAAAGTTGGAAGAGACCTCGTGGGCCATCCAGTTCAATCTCCTGCAAAGAAACAAGAAAATCGCATTTAAAGCACCCCCAACAGATGGCCATCCAGCCTCTGCTTAAAAGCCTCTACACTTGGGGGCAGAGAGTTCCACTGCTGAACAGCTCTCACAGTAAGGAAGTTCTTCCTAATGTTCAGGTGGAATCTCCTTTTCCGTAGTTTGAAGCCATTGTGCCCCGTCCTAGTCTCCAGGGCAGCAGAAAACAAGCTTGCTCCCTCCTCCCTATGACTTCCTCTCACATATTTCCTCAGTTTGTGCCAAGTCCAGAAGCAATTCCCAGCTGTGTGTTTTGTCCTTCACTGAGAGCATCAACTCCATGATAACACTTTAGAAATCTAAAAGATGGCTACCATATAACCTCTCAGTCTCTTCTTCTAGCTAAACAGACCAAGCTCCAGAAACCGTTCCTCATCATACCTGAATGCAGGCTGGAACTGAGTAATAATAAATCCTACACATCAGATCCACCCACCAATCCACATACATAATTTAACAACAATAGTAATATCTGCTGTTTGTGTTAACATTTTTCAATTTCTCTTTGGCTGCTCCTAAAGAATGGTGCCATTCATTTGTCAGGCATGCAAGAGAGAGAGTGACTGGAAGTAAAAATTCTACACATGCACATGGAAACTGGAAGTCTGGCAAACTGCAAACTAGTCCATTTTAGCATCAATCTTATAAATTACATTCAACATATTTTTCTTCACATGAGATCTATAAAGTAAACATTTGATCAGGATGTATAATTTAGCAGCTATCAAATAATAATGGATGGTGTGCAATCCAGATGAGAATTTAGCACAGAATCATGCCTGGTTTTGCCATTAATGTAGAAAATGATTGCAAACATACATTTTGCTTTCCTTAACTACTCCAGAGATCTGCTAGGAGTCAGGTCAAAAGCAGCCCATGAACATGGAAAATCCAAGTTACAGTGTAAAATATAACCCCATTAGCTGATTGTAATGCAATGTGTCATCAGAAGTAAGTAGCTTTCTGGTTTGAAGTGTGGCTGATGGGCAGTACAAGAAGGCTATTTTACACATGACAGAGGTAATAAATCTATAGGCTGCCCGCAGGCCTTTTATCCACATAGAAACACATTACCTGATGTAAATGTTTGTGTGCGAGTGTTTGAACCTTTTAAAGAAAGGTCTTTGCTCTCAAGCTGGAAGGATTTCTGCCCATGCTGTTTCCAACATCATTATGCATGAGATGATTGTATTAATCAGTTTTCAATCTGGGTGAGATAATGGGAACAGATTGCTGTAGGAACATTCTTTGTGACTTCTCAACTCAAACTGATCACTTCATTTGACGGTGGGTGCACAGAGGGAATTTCTCCATTGACCATCCTCCAGAAGAGAAAGCAAGCAACCTTTAAAAAAAAACCTGAAACATATTAATTGATCTGGGACAAGATAATCTAAAATGTACCTGTGCTTCAGTTTGATCTGTACAGTTATACTATTGCTTCCCCCAGCTTGGTACATGTTATGCATGTTGGATTCCAGCTCCTAGTGTCACAGAAAGCTCTGTTTCATTCTTTTCAGTGTAATCCAATGTGCATATCTGGAAGTACCCTTTAGCACTTGTTAGCTATGCCTCCTGATTTTCTGTACAATACTGCAGGCCCACATAGCCTGCTGAAAGTATAACAGCAAGTACTTGGGTCTCATAATTTTGAATTGAACAGATTCTAGCAGGAACTGTTCAGGTGGATGATGGCAGAAAAATCATTCAGGATCAGAACTAAAGCCTATCTAGCCCATCATCTTGTTTCCACTACAGCTAACCAGGTGCCTTGGAAGGACCACAAAGCCGACTTAAGTACAATACTACCCTCCCACTTGGCACCCACTGAGAATATTTTGTAGATTAATGAAAAACAGACAAAGGCGCTCCCTTTCTCTTACTGAAATTTAATTTATTTATTTACTGCATGTATATACTACTTCTCTCGTGACTGAAGAAACTCAAAGTGGTGAACAAGAAATAATGGCAAAATTCAATGCCAAATATGTATACTAAACCAAAGCATAATAACTAAAACGATAAAATAGAACTATAAATTAAACCTTAAAATCATATTAAACATAGAACATAAACAGACATTTAAAATTCAAATATAGAATTAAAAACATCTTAATATAGCATTAAAATCACAAAATCCAGAATTGTAATCCAAAGGCATTCCTATTGTCAATTGCACTTCAGTCCTATTTATTTATTGAATTACATTAACTTTACTGCCCAAAGGCTTGGTCCCATAGCCACGTCTTTATGTTTTTTTCTGAAGGCCAAGGGGGAGAGGGTTGATCCAATTTAACTGGGGGGAGGGAGTTCTAGAGCCAAGGGGCCACCACTGAGAAGGCCCTGTTCCTTGTCCGCACCAGACGCGTCTGCGAAGGAGGTGGGATCAAGAGCAGGGCCTCCCCAGAAGATCTCAATCTCCAAGGTGATTCATAGAGGGAGATGCGTATAGACAGAAAACTCAGTGGAAGGTGGAGTAGTAGGAAGAAAGTGGAATTGTGTGTCTGGCATCCTTAGAAGGAACATTTTCTCATACTTGGAACAATTTACCAAACATAAATGCAATAAAAGAAGCATGTATTAGTCATTGGAATATTCCTGATTGTAATGGTACAGTTTCTTTGTAGATGCTCAATGCAAGCTAATATGCTTGATAATTCAATTTAATGCCAAAATAATTAAAATGATTTGCAGATTTCTAAGTCTCTCCAAAAAAACTGTATCCAAAAGGCTTTCCCTGCCCCCAACGCATGACTCCTAAAAGCAAGAACAGTATTAATGCTACCCATTAAGAAATAGGATGGCTTATAAAATGATTCCCAAGTGTTTTATGCTTGCAGATATCATTAATTATTTTTATGGTGATAGCATGCTCTTAAGCTGTCCCACAGTATTGGATTTTTGGCTGAGCCTGGGTGCTGAATAAGATTGGTAATTTCTCCCAGTATAGCAGGAGGTGCTTCCTTCGGGGGAGGGGGAAGCTAAAACATATAAGAACAAAGGCATTTGATGTTGTAAGGGAGCATGCAACGGAAAGTTACAATCACAATGTTCCTTGTTAGGATTCCAAGCACACGACTCCACTTTCATCCTACTACCCCACCCTCCACTGGGTTCTTTATCCTCATCACAGAATGTGAATTAGTATTTGATGGCTACTAAACACACCACTAAAATCCTTATTGGGATGTTAGGAGGGGTCTGCTTCTCTTCCCTACCCATTTTATAGCAAATCAATGTACTTCTGCAAGACTTCTGGCTATTCCTTCTTATGCAAGGATGGGCAAATGCACAGTAACGTCACTGCATTTCACATTTGAAAATTTGGGGGAGTATTGGGGGAGATGTGAAGTGAAGCCACTATGATTTGCAGCACTTTTAATCCTTTTTTGAGATTTTTGGAACCCTCCCTCATCCCACTCTCCCCAATTAAAGGGTTGCAAAATGGAGCTCAAAAAAGCAGGCAGTTCAAAGTTAGCACTTTCCTTGATGTTTGCATGTGTGGTGCTATTTTGGCTACACAAGTAAGGGCATGCCTATAGTGTTAGCACTATCAATAAAGGAATTATACTCCCACTAAAAACACACACACAATCTATGCTGGATTCAGATGAAACCATATATATAAGTCCCATATAAATTAGTTGCCATTAACTTTAGAGCCACTGATTTCAGTGAGCCTTCTCTGATTTTCAGTAAGTGCAAATCCAACCTCTCATTTTCCTATCTCAGATGAGTGTGTGCAAAACTCATACATATTAGAGTTAGTGTGTCACCTTAGATGCCATCTTTGGATAAAGGTGGGGTATAACTCCAACAAAAAAACAAACAGTGAAAAGTAATGTGTTGTCGAAGGCTTTCAAGGCTGGAATCACTGGGTTGCTGAAAGTTTGTCAGGCTGTATGGCCATGTTCCAGAAGCATTCTCTCCTGACATTTCACCTGCATCTATGGCAGGCATCCTCAGAGGTTGTGATAACGAGCCCCATAGAAAGCCCATTTGCGTCTTAGTTGGTTTGACCTGCAGCAGGGAGTTCCAACGTTCCTGCACATGTGGTCTGGCATCTCTAGCACAAAAGGCTGGGATTTGGCATCAAAAGACATCCAGTCATTTCTACCTCTCTGTTTTCTTGCCTCACTTGATCTGAAGCCATGGACTCTTTGTGCTTGGAGTTGCATGCGAACAGGCCAACAGGGGCAAGCCCTGAGTGATTTGGGAGACATAGTTTTCCAAGGACACAGATGGACTTTCTCCAAAAGCATATGGATTTGATGCTTTTCAAGATCATATGGACTTTCTTTCTACTCCCTGCATATGAAATAATTGTTTCCCTGGACTCTCTCGCTATGAAACTGTATGAAAAATGATATTTATCCTCAATGTATTCTCCCTTTGCATGCTCCCCTTTTTTTTCAATGAAATGTAACATGACTCAGACATAGGAAAATCTGGAAAATCCTGCAAACTGCAATGGAAAATTGACTTCCTCCCAGTAGTTAGTTATTTCAAAGGGATTTGTGGGACCCTGATCCCTGTGAGCTGAAATCCATTAACTTCACCCCAGGATGTCCCAGCCACTTTATTGTAGCACAGGAAGGGTCATTTCGCAAGACCAGATCTGGCTTCCTAGGAACAAATCCCACTATTTGCCTCACATATTTTCCTGAACCTACTTTCTATGTGACTATATGAAATGCCTAGGATTGTATAAGATATTTCCTCTTGAATTTCATGTATTATTTCTGCTAGCCTTGCTCTATGGAATGTATTTTTAAAAGAGAAAATAGATGCTGATTGCAAGGAAACCCAGACATTTAGACATAAGCTTTGTAAGACTGAAAATGCTAATCAACCTCTCCCAAAAGCAATTAACTATTTCAAAAGACAGGAACTTCCACCCATCAAATCTTGCTATTTGACCAAGGATTTCCTTGTAACTCAAGGGGGGTCAAGATGCTAGACCAGACTTGGTTTCACATGGAAAATCTCATAAGCTGCCTCACATAATTACTAAACAAAGAACAGCCTTCAGAAGTACATGCTACTGCCAGAAAAGTCATTAATTTTTGTCACCACACAAAGATAGCCAGAATCACCAGATTTAGGATTTCCTCCTTATCAATGAAACCAAATTAGCATGTCTTAATATCCATTCATCCCAGGTTTCCATTCTCCATTGTCCTGAACCTACTCCTGCCTCTTGCTCTCCATTGGCCGAAATGGCCAAGCAGGGATTCCCCTCATTGGTCAAGACACTGGTGAAGTTGTCATCTCATTGGCCAAGGGAAACCAGCCGGTGCTTTGCCTCAGCTGATTGCCAAAGTTCCAACCAATCAAGGGAAAGCGCGTGAAGCAGGGAGGGCGGGGAACCTGAGTCTAGGGCCTTTGCAAAAGTGAATAAATATTCCAGAAAATGCCAATAAAGACATGCCAACTTTGCGACCTCGGGACTTTGCAGTTGTCATCCTTTCTCAGCTGAAAAAGATCGTCTCTCTCTCGGTGTGTGCCTTCCAGAATCTTGGTGAGAACCATCTCTTGGGATTTAGGGTTTTCCAAAGGGCGCTTTGGGGACATAGCTCGCCAGGTGTCTTTTTTAAAACAAAAACAAAACATCTCGAATCCTCACCTTACAGGAATTTAGGGCTTGCGATCTCACAGCAAAAGCCACCCTAAATTTACCTCGTTTTCAGTTGTGAAGTCTCACAACCTCTGAGGATGCCTGCTATAGATGCAGACAAAAAATCAGGAGAGGAACATGGCCATACAGCCCGAAAAACTTACAGTAACCCACTGAGAAGTAACTGTGACTACCCATTGCATGATGCATTTCCAACATGACCCTCAGTAGATGCCATTGTCCTGCAGCTCAAGTCTCATAAAAAGCTCCAATTTGTATATGGAGATAGGTTCCCATTCTGTGTTTTGCAGGCATATTGCTTCTTTCATAAATTTTATGTAATTTCTTTTGCCTTTTATTAGTAAAACTTGGAAAATGTTATCTTTTTTTGATCATGTATCCCAGGATCCACCTAGTCAGCATGTCCATGCGGGAGTTTGGACTTTTGCAAGCTCAGCTTATTAGTCTAAGAAACACATTTATTTCATGTTTTGCTGTACAAAGTTGAGCAAAGATAAAAGGAAGCTACCCATTAAAACTGTGCCTCCTCCAGTTGTGTTTCAATGTTTTGTTCGACATGAATTACAAGCCAAAGGAAGCTCTGTGGCTTTATGGTTTCACTCTGCATATGCATATGTACCCCTACAGGTATCTCTGCAGGTGTGCACTGGATTAGAGCAGCTGCACCCTTACAACCTTATCAGGAATCAATACAATCTGTCTACATTTATTTGTTGGAGGAAATCTGGAGTTCTTCCCATTATTATTATTATTATTATTATTATTATTATTGCAGCTCTAATGCCAGCATCACTTCCTTTTGTTTGAATAGAAATTCAGCTACCTAGCAGTCTTTCTCTTTTTTTAAAAAAATTCACTGGCAAACTCACAAATCACACAGAATTTCCTTGGCAACATAAAATGAGATCATAAACAAAGGATTAGGAATTCACAGCTGGAGACAGCAGAGGCTGGTGGGAAAAAATACGGTAGGCACAGTTACCTTGAGAAATTATCATTAACTATTGAAAAGACAAGATTTTTTTGGTATAGGTGTTTTTGATTAACTGGGCTCAAGTCGAAATACACAACCGTATAAAATATCTCACACATAATAATAGTAATAATAACCACAAATCAAAGATAGGGAATACGGATTATCTCATAGGTTATTGGATTGTAACTCCCATCACAATTCACCATTAGCTCTTCCAGCTCAGGTTGATGGGAGTTGTAGTCCAAGAGCTATGGGAGGGCCACACATTCCCTTGGCTTGCAATCAAATCACTCATAGAATGAAATGGATCAGAGCTAGCTTAGAAAAATGACTCCTTAGTAATAAGCAGGCAGAGCCCCCGGTGGTGCAATATGCCGGCAGGACTGCTAATAGATAGGTCAGCGGTTCAAATCCAAGGAGATCAGATTGAGCTCCCTCTGTTATTTCCAACTCCCCATGCAGGTACATGGGAGAAGCCTCCCACAAGGATGGTAAAACATCAAAACATCAGGGCATCCCCAGAGCTACGTCCTTGCAGGTAGCCAATTCTCTCACCCTAGAAGTGGCTTACAGTTTCTCAAGTTGCTTCTGATACGAAAAAATAATATGTACAGCTGAGGGATATAACAGCGTTTCAAAAGCATGGTTAGCAACCAGGGCCGTAGCCAGGATTTTGATTCGGGGCTGAGTTTGGTTCTGAGGGCTGAGACTGGGTGGAAGAGGGTCTACCCTAGCAAACCTTTTGTATTGTTATCCCAATAACCCCATTAATGTGGGATATAATGAGTATGGTGATCAGATCATGATATAAATAAACATAACAGTTTAAATAATGTACCAGTAAGGCCTTTTCACGGACCACCCTGAGAATTTCGGGGGGGGGGGGGCCCCCTTAGCCCCCTTAGCCCCCTGGCTACATGCCTGTGTACAGGCATACCTCAGTTAACAATGCTTCAGACAACAAAGCTCCTTTTAACAAATATTTTTAAAAGAACTTGGCCTAGTCCCGTCTTTGTTTTACCTTCTACCTAGCTAGAGGTTTGTTATTATTCTCTGTTTTTGTGGCAGCATTGCCTTTGGGAGGATGGGGAAAGAATGCTGGAGAAAGACCGCCTTTCAATCTTGGGTTGCAACAGCACGTCTCCAGTAAACAGTGCAATAAAGCTTGACCTGGGAAAGAATTAAATTCTACTTTGATGCTATTGTAACTGTATGTATTTACATACAGCTGCCTCTAGAATACCTTACTATGTGTGGAGAGAAACACGGAAAGAAAAGGGGAAATCAGATAAGTCTGCCTACCCAACTAACTTGGCACATTAAAAAAACAGAGATCGCCACCATATGAAAATCAACCTAGGAAACATACTGGACAAAGCTTTCAAGTTGTACCTAGAAGATTCAGGACCGAGGGAAGTAATTCGAGATTGAGCAAAGTAATCAGACTTCACTTAGAATACTGTGTCTAGTCATGAACACCACAATTCAAGAAGGATATTGGCAAGCTGGAACATGTCCAGAGCAGGGTGAACAAAATGATCAACATCCTGGAAGCCAGACCCTTTGGGAAGTGTTTTAAGTAGCTGAGTATCTTTAAGCTTAGAGAAGAGAAGATTGGTACTGAAATTAGAGTGCATCTTACAATTTATGGTACCTTAAAATGTTTGAAATGCTGGACAGAGGCAAAGAGGCACCAGGTAGTATGGTCCACATTCTGGTAACATTTGGCTAATCAGGTAATATGGCCTAGGGTGCATCTACACCGTGGAATTAATGCAGTTTGACACCACTTTAACTGCTATGGAATTGTGGGAAATGTAGTTTTACAACATCTCTGTGTCTGTGGTAATTTAATGTATAGATATATTGGTGGTAGTTAAGTTTATAATAGGAATTGTATATACAAATTATGAAATGCTAGTAAGTAACAATGTTGTCTGGATATCTTACTAAAGTGCCTATCGAGAGCCCTCAAACCTCTCTTCCCCCAAGATAGCATAATCTTTTGGAGAAAATGATTTAGAAAAGTCAGCTTAGGGGAAACAACTCTGCCTTTTTCTAAATAAGCATTCCCTGCTGGCCAAGTTTGATCCCCCCCCCCCCCCCATTATAGATTGACTTTGTTCTTAAAGACACATTACAGCACAACCCTTTATGTGTCTGCTTATCAGGGAGAAACACAAGCTTCAATTAAATTTACTTCCATATAAATTTGTATAGGTTTTATACAGCGAGACACTTTTCTGGCGCCATTTTGCACTTGGAGGTAAAGGCAAGAGGAATGTGCATTGCAAAGCTGATCTTTGGAAAACAAGGTGATCTTTCCAGTTGGGTCGATGCCCTTTCCTTTGCTTGATCCCTCAGTGCACCTGACTGGAACTAAGAAGCAAAACAATTCTGGAATTTAGAAGGTCAAGGAGTGGGGCAGAAAACAAATGGAGTCACGAGCAAAGGAGTGGGATAGGACACAGATGCTGAGAGGTATATACCAATTTTCGTTTCGGAAGAATGCAAAAAGTGTCAAGCTTTGCATTATTCTCCTTTAAGAGTTCGGTTGCAAATTATCACACAAAAGTAGCCTTCATTTACTCAACTTGATTTTACTAGGCCATTCTTAGGGAGCCTACTGAGATGATGCCTGAAGATTGTCTTTGATAAAGTCATTTATAGCAATATTTAGATGGACAGATGGGGAAATATCTGAGTTCAATGAAAACATACACTCACAACCCACAACATCCATCCAAGTTTAGTTTTCCCCTGAGTGAGATGTTAGAATTTACTATTCACAAACAAAAATATGTGAATGCAAAAATATCCACAAAAATCACAACTGATCTCAAGTGTAACTCCAATCAAATATTTCATATCTGGCTTAAATACAAAGATAGACTCTATAGAAAAACACCACTCTGGGTATCTCCAATGGAAGCGTTTCACCGGAGACAGTATGGGAAAAAAGCCTGGCTAAGCTACTCGTCACTCCTAAAGAGGAGTGAGGGAGAATGGACCTTAAGGGGTTTTACTGAAGTCCAGGAGATGGATAAAGACATTGATTGGTACCAATATGCCCAAATAAAGAGTATCTTTCTTAAAGATAAAGAGAGGGACTTCGAGACAAAACCAAATTTCTGGGACCAGGTGAGGGTGAAAAAACAGAAAAAAATCAGTATGCTGTATAGAAAAATTCTAGAATGGCAAACACAAGAAGAACAAATAAAAGAGTGCATGTTGAAGTGGGCGCAAAACATAGGACAACAGATCCCCCTGAAGAACTGGGAAAGAATTTGGAACGTTCATCTAAAATACACTTATGCGTATGAACTTAAAGAGAATATAATAAAAATGATGCATAGATAGTACCTAACCCCGAGGAAAATAGCCAGCTATAATAAAAACTACTCCAACAAATGTTGGAAATGTAAGGCAGAGGAAGGAAATTTTTACCATCTTTAGTGGGGGTGCGAGAAAGTAAGCCGGTTCTGGAGGGGGGTGCACAAGGAACTCCAAGGGGCGTTGAAGCTGAAGCTAAGATGTAGACCCGAAGCATACCTATTGGGGATGGCTGGGCGGGAGGTTGAGACTGATAATAATAAAGAAAAGCTGTTTGTGTACTGTTCATGGCGGCGAGACTCTGTTTGGCTAAACGATGGAAGTGTGAGGAACTACCATCGCTGGAAGACTGGAAAGCCAAAATCCACAAGATAATGAAAATGGACTGCTTATCACAGGCCATGGATCCTGATAACAAGACAAAAAGGACCGACTGGTCCATGATAACAGACTATTTGAAAGATTGTAAAGAAGAAAGGACCACGGTGTAAGGACAAACCAGAGCCACCAGAAACTAACATATTCTCTCAGGAGCCACAGGTCGGGTGTAAAGAACCCGTCACGGTGGGGGACTAAACTATAGGCACGAGGCAATCTAGCCTAAACGAAGAAAACGGGGTCCTCCGCTCGAGAACAGGGGGCAATGGGTTTGTTGGTGTTTTTAGGGGGGGTACGTGTGAGGGGGGGACACTTTCTGTTGTATTCCTGTTATGTCATTGTTTTATGTCTTATTTTAATTGCAAAACTCAAATAAAGAATATCTTTAAAAAAATATTTCATATATTTTGCATAGGGAAGGCTTAACACCCATGTGGTGTTTGTTTTGCTGTCTATGCCCCTATTCAGAATATTTCACCTCAATTTCTGTCCCTGTGATAATTGGATTTTGAAAAACGTGGTTCGTTGTGGAAACAAGGATTGATGATAAAAGTTCGGTGGAGACACCTTTTCCCCATGATAAATCTTTCAGGAGTGTAGATTTCTCTCACTTTTTGCTGTTTCACCCCCATTCTTAACTATGAGTTGTTTGAAAGTAGGATCTTTGTAACTCAGGGACTGCCTGTACTCTCCTCTGAATGTACAGCCTTCCCCAAGGTAGTGATCTTCAAATGGTCAGTATTACACTTCACATCATTATCAAACAGTTGGCCAAACTGGCTTGGAATAACTAAAAGTGCAGATATCTCTAAAAGGTGGCAGGTTGTAAAAAGCTGAGGTTTTGATACTTTTCTAACCATGTATGGGTTGTGAGCTAATGTCTGATCACAAAAAAGATATTGTTGGGCGAGTGAGCTTATTAACAAAAGACTCTCCTCATAAACGGATAGCAGAGTATCTTATTAGCAGCAACGTGATCCAGCGCCAGTAGCCAAAAGTGATAAAAAGAAGAAAAACACAGAGACCAATGTTATACAGGTCCTTCTCAAAAAATTAGCATACAGTGCTAAAGTTCATTGTTTTCCATAATGTAATGATAACAATTAAACTTTCATATATTGCACACCAACTGAAATATTTCAGATCTTTTTTTGTTTTGTACTGATGATTTTGGCATACAGTTCCCGATAACCCAAAAATACTGTCTCAAAAATTAGCATATTTGGTCGGATGGAATATGCTAATTTTTTGAGATATGTATGCCAAAATCATCAGTATTAAAACAAAAAAGACCTGAAATATTTCAGTTGGTGTGCAATGAATTGAAAATATATGAAAGTTAATTTTTTTATCAATACATTATGGAAAATAATGAACTTTAGCACTATATGCTAATTTTTTTTAGAAGGATCTGTATCTTCCTTAGGAGGCTTTTCTTTATAGCAAAATAATATGGTTACAGTATTTACAAGAACAAGGTTTCCATAACACAAATAAAGTTCTTTATTCTTCCTTCTTTGCTTCCACGCTGGGCTTCCTTCTCATGCAGATAAACATCTTTGCTCTCATTGTGCTTCCTCTCATACTAAACTTACACAGGATCTTAATACAGTAGCCTTTTACACACAGCAGACTTCACACTGGTGCTTTACACACAAGGGCTTAAACCTGGGGCTTCTCTCACGAAAGCCTCCTCACACCAGGCCTCTCACACACGGAGGCCTACTAACTCTGAGGCCTCTCTCAGACTGAGGGCAACTAATACTGAGGTATACTAAGCTACAGACACACCTGCTTATATTGAGTTGCAGCATTTGCTGAGTCATTGCATCCATTTAACCCTTTCAATGCTTGACTCACATTTTTGTAATTAAAAATACCTAGTTAATTTTTAAAAATATTTCTGACAGATATATCTTGCTTCTTTACTCAATATGTGTTGTTGTTGCTCAAGTGTTGGGGAAATCTAGTTCTTTCTACAGTCAGCCCTGCACATTTGTCCAGATTAGGGTGCAGGAACCCAGTAAAAATGGGGAAAAACTGTGAACACTTTACAGTGGCAGCAAAGGTCCCCAGTTCATGATAAGGAGAAAATAATTGTGCAAGTCTTCCAAGTCCTACAGCAATTTCATCTCCTCCAAAGCCCGAGCTGTGTGCACATTCACAGAGCAGCCTTGTTTTCAGGATGTGGTTAGGGTGGTCATCATTGCCACTGATACATCAGGCCCTTGAAGCTAGGACTGCTTGTGAACATTCACATAGCAGTCCCATCCCCAGGAGGTGGGTGAGTAAGTGCCACATCTACCTTGCAAAAATAGGTCTGTCTCCAACTGCACAGTGTTCCCTGAAGTGGGGATCTCCAAATAGTCTGGACTGCACTCCCCATCATTCCCAAGCAGCCCTGTCCTCAGGAGGTGGTCAGGGGGCAAGTCATCATAGCAGTTGCTGCACCCACTTCATGAAGATTGGGCAGTCATGTTCATTCATTCACAGGATGATTCGGCCACTCTTCCACCTTCTGAGAACACAGCTACTGTGTGAATATTCACTGGGTAGCCTCAACTTTCTGAGGTGGGGCAATAACAGCAATAATGACTTCTGTTCCCACCTCCTGAGGACGAGGCTGCTGGTTCTCTTAACAGGGCAGAAGAGAGGGAGAAATCATTGGGGGGGGGGGAGTCAAGCTAGTAAAGAAGCATGTACAAACATGGGAAGAAAGAATGTAAAAACTGTGAAAGGAGTGCAATTGTAGGTGTTTAAAGGTCGTGTGGACTCAGCTGTTTGCCTTTCTAAGAAAGCAAGACAGTATACACTGAAATGATTTTTCAAAAGGGGACCTTAAGATGGTCAAGACTGCTCCTCACACCTACTACTGTCTTCATTGTGAATGGGATGCTTCTGCCATTCCTACTAAAATATTACTTGCAGAACAATTTGAGAACAGATGAAACACATTTGAAAGAGGTTTTTAATGATTGTACAGAAAGTCCTCTTATTCCCCGGATTTTGTTTTATGTGGGAACTGGTTGCTCTGCTGAGTCTGCTTTATAAAACTATCCTTAAGTGCATACGGAACTGTAAAAACCAAAATGGAAAAACACACATATATCTATCTCAACAAATGTTCTCTCGAAAATGTCACAAACTCAAAAATATATATGAATATAGAAGAGCTCAGAAAGGTTACCTTTTGAACTAAAACTCATAAAATTTCCTAGCAATCACAGGCAGTTATTGAGGTCTACATAAGCAACTTTTTCAAGCTCTGAAACAAACACAAGGATATTGTAAAGTTATGAAACAATGCAGTGTTTTTAGAGGGCAAACTGTGGTTTGAGGCACAGAATATTTGCTGATTTCAATGGATTCAAATTTTGGTGTGACTAATCCCAGACATTCAAAGTAGGTTGTAACATATCTTATTTTATCCAACAGTGTGCAAGGAACATTTGACAAAGATGTGAAAAGATAGTGACTCTCTAGAGTCAGTTATTTAGTCACATGGGTAACCAAAGGTTTGTACCTTAGTTTCCTAAGGTCATATTGTGGGCTGTGTCTGAACAGGGAAAAGATCCTGGTGCAGTTCTTTGTAGAGACGTGAAAAGCAAGCCGTTATTACAAAACATATGTGCACAAGACTCACAAAGCCTTGACTGAGGAGGGCGGGGGGAAGAAACTGCCTGACATAAATTGGCTTCATGTGTGATGTCTAGAGAGGACATAACAAAAACTACTTTCTGTGGAATGCACAATAAGATGTCTGAAATAAACAGACCCAAACAGAACCAAACCCAAAACATTTTGCTCTCTTAAACCAAGTGGCAAATGGTGTGTTTTCCCTCAACTCATCCAAGCCAAGAAACAAAGTACCCAAAACTAGCCAGGTTATTTTATCACACGAGGAACCGAGTCCTGCAAACATCTCTCTCCATTGTAAAAATGCAATAAAAGTGAGACAACTAAGATTTTTACTACTCTTTCCGAACTACTGAAACTTTTGGTTTGAGGCAGTTGTCTCACTCTGCCTGATGGTAGGGACTGTCCTAGAATTAATTTGTCTCATCCGTTAAAACAATGGGTGTGGTTCCTAATGAGACATGCTATATTATCACAGGATATCTATGCCCAACACCGCTGGAGAAATTATACTGCTTAGTTGGCACTGCACCAACCTGACATCCGCCAGGAAGTAGCAGCCTGCAATGAAATGACCAAGGCATTGACATCTCCAGCCCATCCTCTGTTTGAATATCAGCCAGCAAGCCAACGCCTTAAATCAAGAAATGTCTTCCGAAGATCTATAGAGATACTTGCAGGAAAACCTCAGCAAACAAGAGTCGAAAAGTGGCAGGCTAAAACCCAGAACCTCAATCAGTGGCTGATAACAAATGAGAGACTTCCTTCTGGAGACACAGAAGATTGGGCGACCTGGAAGGCAAAAAACAGACTGTGTTCTGGCACCACGAGATGCAGAGCTAAGCTTAAGAAATGGGGCTACAAAGTGGAGTCCACAACATGCAAGCGTGGACAAGAGCAAACCACAGACCACCTACTACAAAGCAACCTGAACTCTGCCACATGTACAATGGAGGATTTTCTCACAGTAACACCAGAAACACTCCAAGTGTTCAGCTTCTGTTCAAAGGATATTTAACATAATGCCAGGTTTTAAACTTTGTTTGTGTTTTTAAATACATTATAACTGCACCCTCAATTTGCTTCAGACACGATAAATAAAAAATAAATCCATTATATTATTTGGTACTCTTGTTAAAGAAGGACATTCTTTTTAATTTGGGGTTTGGGTAGCCAAGTTAGTTCACTACAGCAAAAACAGTCTTAAGGCACATAAAAACCTATGAAGTTTTATCCAACATAATTACACATTTGCTGCATTTTAAGGTAAAGGTAAAGGTTTTCCCCTAACATTAAGTCCAGTCGTGTCTGACTCTGGGGTGTGGTGCTCATCTCTATTCCGAAGAGCCGGCATTGTCCATAGACAACTCCAAGGTCATGTGGCTGGCATGACTGCATGGAGCACCGTTACCTTCCTGCCAGAGCGGTATCTATTGATCTACTCACATTTGCATCTTTTTGAACTGCTAGGTTGGCAGAAGCTGGGGCTGACAGCGGGAGTTCACGCCGCTCCCCGGATTCAAACCTGCGACCTTTCGATCAAGTTCAGCAGCTCAGCGCTTTAACCCACTGTGCCACCAGGGGCTCCCTCAGTGCATTTTATGTTTACTTAAAATTAATTGCTACAGAGCTCTATTTCGCTCTCTTCAACTATAGCAATAAAGTTCAGTAGTAGAGAATAATAAGCATATAATCGAACTCCAAATCCCAGGATTCTACAACAGTGGTATCAAATTGCTCTAAATATGAAGTGAAATTAGTTAGTCTTTACGGTACCAGGAAAGTATTCGTTGTTTATTTTTAGTGATCAGATCAACAGCCCTCATTGTTTTCTTTGTGCAACAGAATTAAAATATAAACATGTAAAATAAAGTTGTCTCTGTGTTTGTGTGTGTATTCAACTTGCCTGTTGACTTATGTCAACAGTATGAATTTCATACGGTTCAACATAAGTTGACAGGCAACAAAACCACCTATGAGTATTTATTTTTACCTAAGACCTATTCTATGTCACAGGGTTTTCTGAGGCAAGAAATACGCAGGGTTTTCTGAGGCAAGAAATGCCTCAGAAAGAAATACCACTGAACTGCAGCCGACATTACCTGATATTGGTTGGCAATCTCCCATCCACTAACCATGTTTGATCCTGCTTTAGCTTCCAAGATCAAATGGTTATCTCAGCCTTACATTAAAATGTTATGCAGTCAAGAGTGATATATCCCCATATGCCACACAGGAGAAGCTATTCTAATTTTACCTAATGTCTCAGCTTCCTCTTGATCTTTCTTTCACATAAGATGTAGAACTAGATAGCTGAGCCAAAGCTGCTTGCCAGCTTCTATGTTCTTTCCCTAGGTGTTTTCATACACATTTGGCTTGCAGAGTAACTGGGTGAGTCATAACAGAAGAGACTCAGAAGTAACATATCCATCACTTAGCACAACATTTGGAAGCTTTAGAAGTTTCACTAAGAAATAAAGTTGGCCAGTAAAGGATCCCAAACAAAAGCTGTACATTACTTTGTTCCATTTACAGTTTGTTGGCAGGTGCATTTGGTAGTTTCTAGGATGGGTTTTCTTTAATTTTGCCTGACTCCTTTTTTGTTGTATGTTACATGTATAATTCATGAAAGGCATGAAAGTCGATATAAACTTTATCTTGCTTTTAACCTAATTTGGCACTTTTCATATTTATTCAAGCCAATGTTCTTTCTGCTAGCTGAGTTTTAAAATTAACATATTGCTATGGAAGACGTTTCAGATTTTGATTCCTTCTTTTTTGGAGAAATGTAATTTCTGTTTATCCAACTTGCCCACCATGTAGATTCTGTTTCCAATCTGCCATTTGTTGAACCATCTGTGTTGCATTTGGGTCCCCCCTTTGGCAGAATTTCCTTCTTTGGGAACCTTATGAAATTTATTCATGCAGAATGGTGAAGCTGTCAGCACAGATCTGATAACTAGGCAAAATATGGTATAGTAGTTATACTGGAGCCAGGACCCACAGGATTGAAGTGCTAGGACCTTTTGATCAGAAGGAATATTGAATCATTTGTCAATCCCCACAGGATTCCCTATGCCTTTTAAGCCTAGTTGAAAGCAATCCATGCAGATATTTTCCGAAGAACGATATATTACCAACTCTCTTTGAGTATTGTGGGGTGGTTTGGTCTTGAATGAGCTGTTAAGACACAATAACTTTACGAAATACATGCCCATGTGGTATAGTAGTTTGATTGTAGGATGAGAACTCTGGGAGACTAGGGTTCAAATGCCCATCCAGTTACAGAAATCCATCAGGTGACTACGGGTAAGTTGTACTTTCTCAACCTTAGAGTAAACCCCCTTTGAATACATATTGCCAAGAAAGCCTAATTATATGATTGCTGTTAAGTTGGAACTGGCTTGAAAGAACACAACAGGAACAACATGAATGATTTTGTTGCTATGGATCAACACAGCCTGTATTTTGCGGACTCCCCTGGCTATATGACAAGCACATGGACTTCAAAATTTACCACTACAACATTGGTTTGTTTGGAACAGGAATGATCCAGGAATGTTACTGTTGTAGGGCTTGCATATGACAGCTCCCCCCCCCCCCCACTTTCTTTGTGTGATATTTTTGGATCATTGTGTATGCAAATTGGTCCAAATTAAAGCAGGCATTGGAGCATTGCTGGGGATGCCACAAAGGCAGTGATGGTTCTTTAAAGCAGCATAACACAGCGACATTCCTCAATGCAGTTTTCAGTGAGAGGTTCATCTAAGGCAGTGGTTCTCAATCTGTGGGTCCCTAGAGGTTTTGGCCTACAACTCCCAGAAATCCCAGCCAGTTTACTAGCTGTTAGGATTTCTGGGAATTGAAGGTCAAAACATCTGGGGACCCAAAGGTTGAAGACCACTAATCTAGGGAAATCCAGGTGAACATATCTAAGCAAATAATTGTAGCCCCAATCTTGTGGAACTCCCTACCGCCAGACCAAAGAGCCACTCCTGATCTACATACATTTTTAGGGGCACTTAAGACATGGTGTAGCAAAAGATGAAACTTCACCCCGTTTACTTTTTTGAACGTGGCAGGGCAGGCTATCCTTTAATCCCACCGCTGCCACCAAATGTGAACAAGTCTGGACACACACCAACCGCTTCGTGACTTTTAAAACTGTGTGGCATGGACAGCCACCAATTATCAATGTTTTCCTTACTTTATTTATTATTAACTTGCTGCCACCATTTGTCAATGCTTGACCACTAGATGTGAGGGTCTTTGTGAATAAACGACTTCCACAGATGTTTTTGTTGAAAGTGTTTAACAGTTTATTTTACACAAATGGGCTCAAAGCTTAGGTGGTTTCACAGATACTCCGAAGTGGTATAAACTTGCAATATTAAACAATATAACACTGGGGTTTTCCCCTGATACAGTTACACACAAGTAACTACTTAATACTGGGTTACTCTCAACCCTAGGACTACACTTGTCCTTAACCTGGGTTTCTCTAAACCCACACACTTGGGTTTCCCTAAACCCACATACAGAACTGAACTGCACACTGCAGCTCCTACAGACAGCTTGCAGCTTCAGCAACTGCTAATTCCCCAACTAACTCTGCTCACAGCAGCTGGCCAACTGGCATTCTCCAACTGTCATATTCAAACTGAACATTCTAAAGCCAGTGTGGCCTCTGTTGTCATGGCAACAGCCTCTGCTTACAGCTTGCTGCTGCGAATATTCCACGGCTCACTCTCTGCAGCTTTCAAAAACTGTCCCTTCTAAACATATATACAAACATGTGATTAACATATAAATAACCACCTCAT
Organism: Anolis apletophallus; assembly: GCA_030556195.1. Lineage (NCBI taxonomy): Eukaryota > Metazoa > Chordata > Lepidosauria > Squamata > Anolidae > Anolis > Anolis apletophallus. The sequence continues at coordinate 67,075,602 of JARBWK010000008.1, read as the reverse complement.
CACACATGGCTCTTCAGAAGAGCCCATGATTGTTAAGTAACAAGCTATGACTATGTAACCTGTTTTTTTAATTGTGTAAGTCACCCAGAGCACCTTTGGTGGAGGGCGACTCATAAGAAATAAAGTTGATTGATTGATTGAAATAATTGCAACTACCCCCAAACACTTTCAATTACTTTCCCTTCTTTACTAGCCAGAAGATCTGAGAAAAAAGTGCTTAGTACTGTACTGAGACTTGAAAGGCTAAGGTTTCAGACTCAATAAGCCTTGAAATTTAATGGGTAACCTTTAATCGTACTCAGCATAGTATACTTTACGAGGCTGTTGTAAGGCATACACACACGAGGGTTGAATGAAAAGTAATGCATCCACCTTCGTAACTTCTCAACAGATGGCAGTACTGGTATGCAGCAGGTACTGTCTTGTTCAGTAGACTCTCCTCTACAGTTCCATTTTGGCAGGAAGCCTTAGCATTGAATGGTTGTGTTGTTAAAGTGCAAAGTATGGAATCCTTCGCAGATGGTTGGTCAATGCAACTTAAGCAACGTGCAGTCATTGAATTCTTGACAGCAGAAGGTGTCACCCCAAAGCAGATTCATCAGAGAATGCAAGCTGTTTATTTATTTATTTGTTCAATCTTATATTCCGCCCCTCCTGGCCGGCTCGGGGCAGTTTACATACATGTTAAAATGCACTGTAAAACATGAAAAGTAATGCCTCCACCTTCATTACTTGGGTTTGGATGGGAATATTTTAATAAATCAAATGCAGAAATAATCCTTAGAATGTGTTCTTTAACTACCACTATTCACTTTTCCACATAATCACCAGACAATTGGATACATTTCTGCCAACAATGAACAAGTTTTCTGAAGCCGTCACGAAAGAAGTTGACACTGTTTTCGCAGCCAGCGTCTCACAGTTCTCTCAACGTCTTCATCAGAAGCATAGTGATGTCCCCACAGAAGCATAATGATGTTCCCACAGTGTCACTGTGTTTATGGTGATTGTGTTGATGTGAGTACTGTGCGTCGTTGGGCAAGTAAGTGTAAAGATGTTAAGGTGGGAACATCTGACTTGTGAGACAAAGAATTGGACGTCTTGTGACAGCAACCACCGAGTTTCACAATCAAAAGTTTGACAGATTGAATCAGGACAATTGTCGTATCACTCTGAGAAAATTTCAAGCATAATCGGCATTTCACAAGAATGTGTGGGTCACATTATTGCTTTGTTAAGCTATCGGAAGATTTGTGCATGATGGGTACACAGCAGAACTGCAGAGACTGGATCTCACCACTGTATGGCATCCTCCATACAGTCCAGATTTAGCACCCTCTGACTTCCATCTGTTCCCGATAATGAAAGAAGATATGTGGGAACATAATTATGCTTCTGATGAAGACGTTGAGAGAACTGTGAGACGCTGGCTGCGAAAACAGTGTCAACTTCTTTCGTGACGGCTTCAGAAAACTTGTTCATTGTTGGCAGAAATGTATCCAATTGTCTGGTGATTATGTGGAAAAGTGAATAGTGGTAGTTAAAGAACACATTCTAAGGATTATTTCTTCATTTGATTTATTAAAATATTCCCATCCAAACCCAAGTAATGAAGGTGGAGGCATTACTTTTCATTCAACCCGTGTGTGTGTGTGTATAAAATACAGTCAGTCCTCCACATTTGCTAGTGTAAAGGGCACAGGACCCCAACAAATGTGGAAAAATACAACTACCTCCCCCCTTTAAAACCTAAGAGAAGATTTATCTAGGAATCTCTAGATGTTCCCATGCAATTCTATGGGTATTGGAGGAGTCACAAATGCCTCTAATGTGTTCTCTCTGGGAATATATAAGCCTTAAAGCACAATTTAATGGTTAGTACCTGGTGGAAGTTGACCATAGAGCTATTCTGGGGGACTAAGAGACTCCCAAAAGACCATAATAATCAAATCCATAAACAATAAAATCTGCAAAAATGAAAACTGAATATGAAAGGCTGACGTACCATACTAGAAGTCTTGCTGAGTTCAATAGGGTTTACTCCCTGATCAGTAGGTTTAAGATTGCTGTCCCCCTCAAGCAGTCTTGACCATCATTCCAAGACAGGATCATTGTAAGACAGAAGAAAATGTTCTTTGTGTTACATCGGCTCCATTCTTTCTGAACGTTTCTTGCATTTCAACACTAGTTTAGGATTCAAATTAACTGCTAATGAGCTAAAGAGCTACAAGACCAAGAACAAGCCATGAGAGTAAAGACAAAGATCCACCCAGAGGAAAAGTGTTCTTACCATATATCAAGGAAATCATTGACTGCACAGGGAAGCTGATGAAGAAACACAACATACAAACTATCTACAGACCCACTAAGGAAATCCCACAAATGCTACGTTCCGCAAAGGACAAGAGGGATCCTCTCACTTCTACAGGAGTCTACCATATATCATGCAGCTGTGGACAAGTATACAGCAATGTCCAAACACAAATCAAGGAACATGAAAGGCACTACAGACTAATTCAAGCAGAAAGGTCAGCCACAGCAGAGCACCTGATAAACCAACCTGGACACAGAATATTATTTGAGAACACTGAAATGCTGGACCACTCTAACAACTGCCATGTCAGGCTACACAGAGAAGCCATTGAAATCTACAAGCATGTGGACAATTTCGACAGAAAGGAGGAAAACATGAAAATGAACCAAATCTGGCTACCAGTATTCAAAAACTCTTAAAATCAGGACAATAAATGAGAAACATTCAAACAGAGGAATTCCTGACATGAAACAATCAAGGCCAGCTAACACCTCCCAACAGAGGATGCCTCCATGTAGGAATCAGCCAATCTTTGAAGCTGCAAGGCCATTCAATACTAATCAAGGTGACCAATTGCAACACTCACACTTGCCTCAAGCAGACAAGAGTTCTTTCTCCTACCCTGGACATTCCAGAGATATAAACCTAGTTTCCAACAAACCTCACAACCTCTGAGGATGCCTGCCATAGATGTGGGTGAAACATCAGGAGAAAATACTTCTGGAACATGGCCATACAGCCAGGAAAACTCACAGCAATCCAGTGAAGCCTTTGACAACACCAGTCCAAAAAATTTGGCTCTTCAGGGTAGATAATCTCACAGGTACTTCTAACTATTATTGGGGTTCAAGTGCAACAATAACAAATTACAGGACAAATTATTGTCCTTTGTGACACTTCAAAGCATGCTTTTGTGATTAATGGGGTTGCCCCTATGATGCACTTTCCCCGTCATACACTGAAAGTCTTAACCCCACTGTTTTTATTTTCTTTGGGCTCCCCTCACGTACATACTTTTATACCTACCTCACCCAGGGTTTTATCATTTTTTCATTTTATAGTGTCCATTTGGCCTGCCCATCCTGTTCGTTTTTATACTGTGTGAATTTTCTTTATTATTTCATTTTGTTATTGTAATTTATGTTCGGGTGTAATTTTGTTTTTTGTATTCTGTATTTTATTGTGTTGTATTGTATTTTTTAAAGGGCTTGGCCTCGTGTTAGCCGTCCCGAGTCCCAATTGGGGAGATGGTGGTGGGGTATAAATAAAGTTTATTATTTATTATTTATTAATGCAATACTTTCCATGTGGTGCCTACTACAAAAACATATGGCAAAAACTGAATCCTGTAAACAACTGAAAATCTAATTCCATACCTCACTAATACTTCAAAAGCAGAGTAATAAGACGTATTTTCATGCCTTTCTCACGTATAAGTGACTTGATGCCCTCCAGATGCTTAGGACTACAACCTACATCATCCAGCTAGCATGGGCAAAGACTGGTGATGATGGCAGCTATGGTCTCAAACATCTGGAAGATCTGGAATGTCTGTCCCTGGTTCATAGTGTTCCTAGATTGCACAAATGTGAAAAATCAGATTCTCCAGAGAGACGCAACTTTGCCATGTCTCTTCATTTGTTTTGCTGCCATGTTAGTTCCACATGAAAGGGAAAAAATTAAATTTTGTATATTCCAAACAGATCCTGACTGCATATCACTGTCACAGTCCAGGTTCTGAATTTTAAACATCAAACATTTTATCTGGCCTTCATCCTGATGCCTTTCAATAGTGCATGTTTTGGATGGAACGATGGAAAAAGTTGATAAGCCTTTTCATGATTATGTTTTTAATTAGTATCTATTTATGAGTTAAATGGTTGAAGCCATTCCTTCCATTAACCGAAAGCTGGGAGGACACTGGTGGGGAGTGCCAGATTTCATGGATGTTATTATCATTCCCAGTTCTTCTGATCTTCTTTCATTTTCCCTTGAAGTCATTCTCACTTCTATGCATACACACACTGTTTCGTTTAATCTCAGGCCATTCATTTGCCTTGACATAAAACATAATTCAAAAGACCCGTTGACAAAGAGAGTGTTTTTTCCATTTATCTTGTAATTCGCTCGGGATAAAGACAACTTTCTAACAGATCAAATTGTGAAGAACCTTTTCCTGGATACATTTATAAATAGATCACAGCAAAGAGGTTAAACTTTTATCAGCTCCAAAAAGTGGCAGAGTGTCACGTTGCTGTTTTCCTTAAAACAAGCTTAACCACTCTCTTATTGGGCACGAAGAGGAGCTGTGACTATGATTATTTCAAACAGATTCCTTATGGTACCTAGGAGCAAAAACTCAAGCGATTCTTTATCATCTTCCTGTAAATAAAAAAGAAAACAATTTCACCCCAAATAATCTATCTACATATTATACAGAGACCAGCAAATGAAGAGTGATAGGTCAGAAATGCATTCACATTTCCTTCTTTACTCTTCTCTTTAATTAAATCAGTCAAAGGGATACAGCTTTGGCGAGGGCCACAGTCTTAGATCTGTTTATTGATTAGTCCACTGACCATATCGACAAAAAAGACAAAAACAACAAAGAATACACAAATAAACACTAATTACTATCGTCAAATGCCTCTAATAGACCACACTTTTTTATGCGAGGGAGATACAACCTCCCTGCAGAGTAACAAGGGTTCATATTGTCCCCCTATGTTGTAATATTAACTAAGGTGAGAGAAAGCTATAGTCATGATGTGGTTCCTCCAAAAGCTGTAGCACTTTAAAACCTATCATCCCTCACCATTGACTAGATTAAGGCCAGAGCACTTTTTATTTGCCTTCAAGTTGACTCTGACTTGTAGGGTACTACCATAGGGTTTTCTTGACACAATTTATGCAGAGGTTCACTACTGCCTTCTTCTGAGGTTGAGGTAGTATGACTTCTCAATGGTGACCCAATGGCTGTGTGGAAATCTGAACTGTGGTATCCCATGTTTCTCGTATAGCCCTCCTGCTCCATTACTCATTGCAGTAATAAAAGAAATAAAGCCACTTGATGTATTATGCGTATCTTCTTCGTTATCTTTTGCAATTGTTTACAAAATGGCACAACATTTGAAAATGATTTTAAAGGCAACTTTTAAGAGCAACTAGAAAACCATACCTTTCCATCAGGAAGGTAACTTTGTTTCCACCTGTTATTTTATATTTCAAATGTAACTTCATTACACTGTTTTCAAAAATGAATGGAACTAGTTTCATATAGCCTATAAAATTGTCTCAAAATTCTTCTTAAATTCAAATTATTATTAATAAATAATATTTGATATTTGAACAACAATTAAAAGCAATTAAACACCAATTTAAAACAACATTAAAGCACCATATGTAAACCTTAGATGGCTAATGTACATATATCCAAAGCCAGATAATCAGATTCATCAATCCAAAGCCAATTCCAACTGTATTGTCAAAGGCTTTCATGGCCGTAATCACTGGGTTGTTGTAAGTTTTTCGGGCTGTACAGCCATGCTCTAGAAGCATTCTCTCCTGACATTTCGCCTGCATCTGTGGTAGGCATCCTCAAAGGTTGTGACCAAAAAACCTACAACAACCCAATTCCAACTGTCTCTCGGCATTACTTCACGAATGAAGATTCTTAGGAAGGACTCATCCCATGCTTTTTACAAGCGTGTTGATGACTAAAAAGGCCAATCTGAGATAGGCAAGTTCAGTTGCAGAAAGCACAGCAGAAAGTCTCCTTGGGTGAAGTTGTTTCCAAGTTGCGGTTCTTTCTGAGTTGTCGTTTCTCTTTGAGGCCCATTCGGCATGTCTTCTCGAAAGAGGCCGCAGCATTGTGGATAGTGCATCTTCATGCCTCCCGATGTGAGGCCAGGGTGGACCATTGTTGGTGATCAATCCAACTGTATTGCACAGATAATTATACTGGACTAAATGCTTGTTCCCAAAGCCAAGTTTTCATTTCTTTGTGAAATGACAGGAGGGAAGAGGCCAATCTAATCCCACTAGGGAGGGAGTTCCAGCTGAGGGGCCACCACTGAGAAGGCCCTGTCTCTTGTCCCCACCAGTTGCACCTGCAAATGTAGTGGGACTGAGAGCAGGGCCTCCTCAGAAGATTTTATCCTCCATGATGGTTCCTAGAGGGAGATGCATTCAGACAGGTAAGTTGGGCCAGGGCCATTCAGGGCTTTATAGGCCAAAGTCAGCTCTTTGAATTGTGCTCGATAGCAAACCAGCAGCCAGTGGAGCTGGCGCAACAGGGGGGTTGTGTGCTCCCTGTACATCACTCCCATTAGCAATCTGGATGCCGCAAACTGGACTAGTTGAAGCTTCCGAACAAGGCAACCTCATGTAGAGTGTATTGCAGTAGTCTATACAAGATGAACTAGCGCATGGACCACCGTGGACAAGTCTGACTTCTCAAGGTATGGGCGCAACTGGTGCACAAGTTTTAATTGCCTTACCATTAAGCCAATTACCATTCAGCAGTTGATTCAGTGGGTCTACTTTTTTTGGGGTGGGGCTAACAATTTGACTGTGGCCCATAATTTCCCACTTACTTAATGTTTTGGCAAGTGAGATCGCACCTAAATATTAAGAAAAAGTTTCTGATGGTTAGAGCTGTTCCACAGTAGAATATGCTGCCTCAGAGTGTGGTGGAGTCGCCTTCTCTGGAGGTTTTAAAGCAGATGTCTGTATATGCAGCATCAAATTGTTGCCTACTTGTAAGCCACTCTGAGTCCCCCTTAGGGTGAGAAGGACAGGGTGTAAATATAGTAAATAAATAAATTAAATAAGATGCTGGATAGCCACCTGTCAAGAGTGCTTTGATTGTAAGGGAGGGGGGCTGAATTGCATGGCCTTTATGGTTTCTCCCAATTCTATGATTCCATTCCATGATTCTATGAGAGTCAACTCTCATTAGCTTATGTGGATGATGATGATAACAAATGTCCTTCCAACAGTCTTAGACATAGAGTTGAATTAAAAGGACTAGGCTGGTGTAATCATACAAATCTGCCACATTTCAAAGACCACGCTTATACCCACTCCAAGGTTATGTCCTCCATGAGGCTGCAAAGTATTGTGTTTGATTTTGGAAGGATATGTCTGTGGCATCCAATTTCAATTACTCTTCCAGACATCAGAGGTTCTTTTGGAGCTGCACTCATGCTATCAAATTGGACAACCTCTGACTTGCCAGAAGTAGTTAGAGACGGTAACTCCCATAATCCTGCACAATTAGTAATGTTGGTTAAGGCTGATGGGAGTCACATTCTAGCAGCCTCTGGAATGGGGAATATGCCAAAGTAACTAAATCTGTAGTATTTGTCCTGGACTACTATTTGCGTACATATGTTACATAAGAAATTAAGAAAAGGAAATGTGCCTAAGTTGGAGATAGGAACAGAGTTTGTATTCCAGATGTTGTCAGACTCCAACTCCCATGAACCTGCCAAGGTGGGTTATGAGGAGAACTGCAGCCCAAAATCACAGCACTCCAGGTTAGGAGAAGCATGAAAGATACTATTCAATGCAATTGCGATCCATGTATTTATAAGGTCTCATTCCCAAGGAAGGAAGCATATGTTTTCATTCTGAGTTTAGCAAGTGAACTTGTTCATTTCAATGGACAAGTATATTTAGCTTTGTGTTGGCACGTAGCCAAACTGTCTCCTCATTTCAGTAATTTTTGGAACAATCGCATTCTCTCTCTTTTCATACACTTGTGCAGAATACTTATTTATGTGCATGTTTAGGTATACAATACAACCCTCTTGCCTTTGTATTTGACATCTATAGCTTCACTTTCCCGCATTCTAAATAATATCCTCCAGAACATGTTTGTAAGCCTCTATAAGTCCTCCAAAGTGATTTTATGGTACCCTTGTGGCCCAAATATAGTCAAAACATAGGTTTCACTATTATCCATGGTTTCAGGTATCCACAGGGAGCCTTGGAATGCATCCCCCATGGATATGGAAGTCATACTATACTGACATAGAAATATACTTTAATATCATACATGAATTCCCACATATACACACAATAGCTCTCTGCAGGCCATTTAATTTTCCTTGTGAAATCATTTTTCTGTCATTTCCATTTAGAGGTTTTTAACCAAATGGCAGAAGTGTCACAAGGGACCAAACTGCTAAGAGGGGAACTAATGAGGATTATTAAAAGAAACAAACAAAGAAACCAACAGAAACAAAGATCAGCCCACGCTTTGCATTTTAATAGAACTGGGATGAACAAGAGGAACAGAAGATGCTGAAAGGTAATGTTTTCTTTCTTTCCAAGCCTCTTTAGAAAAGACTAAAGTCCAGTGCTTGTTTGATCCTAAGAAAAAGAAATGTTTTCTCCTATGAATACATAGAATTGCAAGGAGTTTAAACAGTTTCAACTAGGGAATAACATGAATCCATCATCTGAATGTGAAAATATTCAAAAATCCTTAAACATATATTGGACCAGTCAATTGCTGTCCTGAATCTTTTGTTAGTTCTTGTAAAATTCTTTTTCAAATACATGAGCATGTATTATTAAATGTTTGCTTCCAGAAATACTCATATTTAAATATATGAATATATCTAGCTAAAAACCCAGTTAATTTCTCATCCTAACAAAAGGCTGGGATTTCTGGGAATTAAACCCAGTATTATGTGTGACAAATGTCCCCCACCTCTGTTTTATAATAATCATAAAGTAGGTGAGCATTATAAATATCATGTTGCAGACAAATGGTTTTCCTAAGGCCATCTCTAAGAAATTTAAGAAATTTACCATCTTGCCATGACATCATTCTGTGAATTACTAGGATCTGTAGAGCAGTGTTTCCCAACTAGTGTGCCATGAGCGATCATCAGGTGTGCCGTGGGAAATTGGAACCTCCAGTAAGGGGGAGTCTAGTGTGTTGAAGTATAAAAACCCTAAGAAACCTACCTCGATAAAGGCACAAAATTACAAACACCCCCCGCTCCACCTGTTGTCTATTTGGTCTCTCCCTCTCCATGCATTGGGAAGGCCCACCTCCCTTTCCCCACGTAGAGACCTCCTCATGCCTCCTGGGGATTCTGTGTGGGAAGTTTGGCCCAGTTCTATCATTGGTGGGGTTCAGAATGCTCTTTGATTGTAGGGGAACTATAAATCCCAGCAACTACAAATCCCAAATGTCAAGGTCTATTTCCCCTGAACTCCATCTGCATTCATATTTGGGCATATTAAGTATTCATGCCAAGTTTGGTCCTGATCCAACCTTGTTTGAGTCCACAGTGCTCTCTGGATACAGGTGAACTACAACTCAAAAACTCAAGGTCAATGCCCACCAAACTCTTATAGCATTTTCTCTTGGTTATGGGAGTTCTGTGTGGGAAGTTTGTGTCTTTCTGCCATTCCTGCCAGGATATCTATGTTGAGTTCATCGAAACAGGCCCAGGTTTCACACTGAGTGTATAAATACATTTTAAAAAACATATTAACTATATGTATTACTGTGTTAGAGTGTCATTTTGTGTCATTTTGGTTGGTGGTGTGCCCCAGCATTTTGCAAATGTAAAAAGTGTGCCGCGGCTCAAAAAAGGTTGGGAAACACTGCTTTAGAGTATGGCAATATTTGAATTATTTGCAGACAGGTCTAGACATTTTTTAGCATAGAATTCTAAACACATCATCACATTACAAATCTCAGGAATCTCCTATACCATGGGGCCATGGAATTTAAAGTGGTGTCCAACTATTGCAAGAGTGCAGCTGCTCCTTTAAGAAATTGTTATTTCATTTCCCTGAGACTGAAATATGTAGTCATTCAGATATGAAATGAACATCCTTCAAGAGGAAATGGACAAGACCAGGTGTGTTGGCTCTCAAAACAGCACGTAAAACTGCCCAGTGTTGTTAAACTGTGAAGAATCTGGTCTGTGGTGAATCTGGAGCAAGTTCATCCTTCATTTTCCACAGTGTGGGCTACAGGGAATATGACAGATTGCGTCAGCATGCAGCATGCAGCTGGCAGTGACTGTCTTCTCATTAAGCTATCAATATAAATAATGAGAGATTAAAAATAGGTGGATAGTCCGTGATGGAACAATTTGCAGTTAGTGAGACTATGCAGCAGAAATATCTTGGACGCAATGAGAAGGTAAATAAATAGATCGTTCTTGGCATTATACAGACAACAAAATGTTTTACACAAGTACATCAAATGGCCTCATCACATTTTAAATTACTCACTATTTTCATTCAAATTAACATGTCCCTGAAATTAGCCAGATAGTTTTCCAGAGGTTTAGACCACTAGTTGGTGGTTTACAAAGTAGTCAAACCAAAGAGTTATAGATCAACATACTGATTTGACAAATGGGAACCTTTCTTGAACTCCTTACTTTTTGTGTTTGTCAAGGATATCGAAATCCCTCAGCATATGATCTAAAGAAGTTATAAAAATGTGGAAGTGGGAGTCAACATGGAAGGTTTGTGGGTGAATCACATTCATAAGAGGAGCTGTGCTGGATCAGACCAAGTTGAAGATGGGAAAGATATATATATTTCAGATTGGCCTATAATGGATAAATAACTGTATTATTAAGAGAACTATTAGACAACTTTGTTAATGAATGGCAACCAACGATTCAACATAGTAAAATTAAATATATATAGAGGACCCTATAAGACTGTAAACAAGGAGGAAGCAGATGTTATGAGCCTATGATACTTTTATATGTACGATTTAAATAGAAGTCTGTGACCCCTTAGAGCAGGGGTGCTCACACTTTTTCAGCATGCAAGCTACTTATAAAACAACCAAGTCAAAATGATCTACCTACCCACCTCAAAAATGTGAAACATAACACAATATCTGCTTTGAACTGGGTTTTCTGAGTCCATACTGCCATATAATCTGATTCAAAGCAGATAACATGGGATTTTATTCAACTGTGTGGAAAGGACCTTAGATAACCCAGGGCTGGCAGCACTTGGGCAGCATCGGGAGCCTGCGGGGTGGGACTGAGCCTTCCTCCCGCCCTGCCTGCAATCTACCAGGACGCCCTATGCGATCTACCAGTAGATCGCGATCTACCTAATGAGCACCCCTGCCTTAGAGAAAATATATTATTTGGGAACTGATTATGGAACACTAATAGCTGGAAAGTATTGTACTGCACACAACAAACACTTACAAATGTATGGCTATTTTTGAATTTATTTAAATAAATACAATTTTTAAAAAAATTGAAAAATGCTTCCCTATTAAAATGAGAAATGGCTCAGAGTATTGTGGTTTGGATATATTCATTTTGAACCCTACTTCAAATGGAATGATAAACTTTCTTCAATAAAACTATTTTTGGGCCAAAAGTGAAAATACAAAGTGACATCATGTGATCTTTGGGTGGTAAGGTCTAAGGGTAAAAACTTCCACTTCCAGAACAGTTGTTCACTACTCCTATGGAGTTATCGTGATTCCCTGCCAATAAAAGCCTTGCCCTTCATGAAATGCATCTCACTAGCATTTTTCCTTTCTTGACAAGAAATATTTTCCAACATATGGTTCCTGTAATCCTCATAAATCTAGAATTATCCCAGTTATGAAACATGGACATCATTAAAAAGAAATGACCAGGCAATTATCTTGCAAACACCACTGTCACAGCACTAACAATTTAATTAAAGCTTCTGCGTGCTTTAAGTTATAATTAGCTTCTATCAATATAGGAGATGCTTCGTTCAAACATTCTTCAGATGGCACTAATCAAAATGCATTTGTGTATTGTTACACCACGATTGACCTGATTAGCAGATTTGATCAATCGTAAAGATATGAGCATTATTATCCCTCTTTGTAAGGAGTCTTCTTGAGAAGTAAAATAATCAGAAATCTCTCTCTATAGCACCAGAGGATGGACTTGGATTAGCTTATTCATGAATATGCAAATATAAACCTGCATATTTTTGCCTTGGCCCTCCTGCGGTGATTGGTAAATAGCTTAGAATGAGGGATACTAATATTATTAAACAGTATCAAATGCACTTTAAATCAGAATCCGTCACCACTTGCTGGTTCTTGCCCTTATATCGAGGCTGGAAGTCTGAGGCTAGTAATCAGTATTGATTTCACTGACTTGGGCCCCTTACACACTACAGAATTATAGCACTGTGACACACCACCAACATTTCACAGATGAAAACCTGGTAACATGGGGCCAAGCAACTTGAGAGAGTCATCCAGATGGCAAACATTATTAATGAGAAAAATACACAAACTAGGAAAAGATGCAACAGTTTGGTTTTTTTGCCCAACTCTTTGGCAAGATTCTACTTTGTCTCCGCTTCTTACCCTTCTGTTAATTGAGTTGGAATAATCTTTGCACTTTAATCTCATATAACACCGATATTAAAACCATTCTATAGACTGGATTAATTTCTGGGCAAGGTACAAAGTAGTGGTTGCTACCTTTAAAGCTCTAAATGGTTTGGGTCCAAGTAATATAGGAATGCCTTCTACTGTATAATCTGTCCCATATACTCAGGTCTTCTAGGGGACAAATAATAATAGTAGTAATAATAGTAATTGATTTATGCAGGAATATATGCAGCAGTTTCCTAGCTACCATCCCCCAATTTATGTTTCTGCTCTAAAGAATGAGCATCATTATGAGACTTCCTTATGTTTGAAGAATTTTCCTTTTCCAGTAACAATAGGTTAGTGAGCAAAGTGAGGACTGCAAATTACGATTTTGAGAAAAAAGGACATTATAGAGAAGACATCAGATCCAGAGAACAATCCAAATGCAGTCCTTTGAGACCATAACTATCAGATGCAATAGCAATTCATAGAACAAGAAAGGCAAATAGAAGATTATGAGTGCAAACGAGGGTGGGATGGTCTGACCCAAACACAAATGCAAAAGCACTCCATTGGGATCACATTTTCTTACACACAGTTGCCAGGAGCAACCCTTTGTACATAGAAGGCACTGTGAAGCAAGTGACTTCGGGATCTAAAAGGAAGGCAGGCTGGGGAGATTTACACACAGTAAAACAGCCCTTTGAAGCACGTTTTTTCTTGCTCTACCAACAATCTACTGCACAGAGAGAGAGAGAGAGAGAGAGAGAGAGAGAGAGAGAGAGAGAGAGAGAGAGAGAGAGAGAGAGAGAGAGAGAGAAAGGCAAACTGAGAGAACTAACTTCAAGATCACGAACGAAAAGCAGAATGTTCAGATGGGGAAAATTCACAGAATTCACATAAAAGAAAGGACTTTGTGGTGGAATGAAAATTAAGCGTAGTTCATGTCTTTACAAAACCACACACTGTCTTGCTAGAGAAAAGATATGCCACGCAGATGATCAATAAAGAATAAGGTGTCTACTCTTTGTTATGCAGTCATGTGAACAGTTGCATTGACTCACACAGTGTCATTTGAGAGAGATTCAAATGGTCCTTAGGTGTCCATGTGAAGGATCTTCCTCCAGCAGCTCAGAAGCAAAAATACTAACTGTCTTGGTAAACTCCTCCTGCACAGAAAAATGTAAACATGTAATTGTTGCCAAAACTCCCAGGCTCAGCTAGCTTCTTGGGCATGGCCCAACCAATCAGCTTTGTGCTTTGCATTTTTCAGTTAACACACTCACCAACTGATTTTTAAAACTTGTTCCAACATACTCTTCTGAATTCACATTATACTGCTACAGCCTTCAGTAGTAGAAGCCCACTGCAATGAAAGGGATTACATGAGTATTTGGTCTGTTGTTATGTTTTTAACTTTGTGGAAAAATCAATAAAACCTTCTTTTTTTTAAAAAAAAGAAAGGGATTACATGAGTGATGTTGAAATGGAAATTAATTACTTGTACTGTCTTGAAGAAAGAAAAAATCCCAAAACCATATTGTCCCTAGGTGTGTGTTTGGAGTTCAGATAGAGAAGCATGTTTTATCTCAGAGTGGGCAAAGTACAGACCCTGAAATCCCCCAGAAGGCCTGAAAATGCTCAGACGCTAAGCCTCCAAACCAGCCTAAAGCCACATAAAATGTGGTGCTTTTCTAAATGTCTCATTCTTACCTAAATCAAGTTGGAATACATGGCAGCTGGAAGTTGTGTTACTTTGGAAGATGTGCCATGGGCACACACTGTTTGGAAGAAATGGCTAACACTCCCTGCAGTTTTCTATCCATGTTTGATCTGTTACATAAGCATTGCAAGACTGACAAGAAATTGTAGCACACGTGTCAAACGCCAGGCCCACGGGCCAAATCCGGCACTCCATGTCATTTTATGCAGCCCCTTGGGCTTTCAATGTTAGAGTTACATAGTTATGTTCATAGTCTTATAATTACAAATGGCCCTTTGAAGGCAAGCATAAGGCTGATGTGGCTATCGGTGAAAATGGGTTTGACAGCCCTGCTCTAGAAGGAAAAAAGGAACCAGAATGAAAAGGAGTCAAGAGCATGTGACTACTCATTCTTATTGTTGTACAGTTGTACATTATTGGAATTGCAAATTTTAAGATTATTTGTTTGTAATTTTATTTACATGCCACCTTTTGCCAGAATGAGATCAAGATGGCTATATAAAGTCTATGTACAAATGTTTTTGCATGCAATATAACCAGTAGGAAAATACTGGGTATAATTTGCTGGTATGCTTGATATGAATACCATTTAAAATGTATTTTCAAAGGCAAGATTTTCAGGCTTGTGGCTGTAGGGATATGCTTAAAACTGTATTGCAATGTTTAATGTGATTAGGGTTGCTGTTCAAGATGACTGAGGAACTGAGGTTTCGAGGCTTTGAGTAGCTCTTCTTCCCTCCTGATAGTTACTAAAAGTACCACTGAGCAAAATAAAAGACATTATTAAATTAGCTTGATTTGCATAACATGTACAAGTTGCAATGTTCAGATTTCCTTTGTGCAGAACATGGGTTACTTGGTAGCCCTGGTAACAAACCCTATCTGTCCTGTCCCCAAAACCCCAGGTCCTGCTGCATGCAGCTAGTTCAGCCACTTCTGCCAACCTCCTCTGCCAAACTGTGGGTGATGACGACTGAATGGAAATACAAATGACTAACAATGTCAAGCCTTTTATAAAGTGCCAGTTTATAAATTTATGGATTACAAGCTGCGCTGCAGCTCTCTGTGAGAGAAGTGGCTGCTGCTTCAGCAAAACCAAAGCCAACTGGCAAGCAAAGAAGGCAGTTTCGTAAAGCAGGGAAGTTAAGGCAACAGGGTACAGGAAAAAAGCACAGGCTTTTTCCTTTACTCCTATCATTGGAGGAAGTGAACAATTCAAGAATGACCTTGGCCGGCCTTTCCCCAGGTACACCTGAATGTCAGTCTTTGCAGAGAACATGGAAACCATCAAAATGAGATGGTATTCACATACAATGGGGCAAAATGCTTGAAAACCTTGTAGGGCTTGTTTGAAGTTACTCTACATTGCTCATCTCTCAACCCAGAAACAAACCGAGGGCAGAGACTATGCTGTTTCAAAGATTTGACGAACAGCCTTCTTGGTAGTAAGTCACCAAGTTCAATTCCTTTCCAACAGACTACTCTGAATGTGGCATCTAGATGAAACACAACAATAATTTAGACTGAAACTATCCTGGTGGTGAAGCGCATCTCAAGTGCTGCAAATTTGGAGACGCATATGCCTTACAAAGGTTTTTAAACATTTCTTCATACAGTTTGGAGAAGACAGAATGCAAAATGAACTGGCTTTCTAAACTAGTGCAGGGATAAATGTATTGTATTCTTAGATCTAGGTGATGGCTTTATTTTTACATTGGTGTTCTATCTGAAGATTAATATCATTACAGGCAGTCCCCAAGTTACAAACAAAGTAAGTTCTATAGGGTTTTTAAAGTTGAATTTGCTTGCAAGTCAGAACATGTACATTACTGAAGTGCAACCCCAGCCAAAAATAGACATTTTTTTAGTTTGGATATCACAGGGAAGGGTTTTCACCTCCGTGGTGTTGGTTTTGCTGTCTGTGGCCCTGTTCAGAAAATTTCACCCCACTTTCTGACCCTCTGACTGGATTTTGAAAAATGTGGCTTGTTGTGGAAAGAAGGAATGTCAAGAAAGCTTCATTGGAAACACCTTTTCCCCATGACAACTCTTTCAGGAGTGAATTTTGCTTCCTAGGAGTATATTTCTCTCACTTCCTGTTGTCTCAACCCCCTTTTAAACTGGGAGTCATTTTTAAGTCAGATATTTATAACTTGGGGACTGCCTGTATATTAATACCACTATTTTTGTGACTAAAGACCACATTGCTACTTAAGTGGGATTGCTCTTGTTTGTAATTGCCTTGGGTAGAGAATCAAATCAAAGGAATGTACACTAACTAAAATCCCCTCCTGTGAATCAAATATATTTTCTATGAAAAGCATGCCCTGTATCAAAGTCTTGAAAAAGTGTATGATTGGGACAGCTGCTGTCCTTTTATGCATATTGGGGGTCTTTCAAACTACACTATTATAGCCCTATGATACCAATCTAACTGCCATGGGTACTACATAATCCTAGGGCTAGGGACCAGAATTGTTTGGTTGAAAATTCTTAATAATCCTCCCTAAACTCAAACCTTGGGGTTCCACAGGATGGAACCACTGCAGTTAATGTTAAATCATACTACCGCAACAGTGTAGAATGAAAGGGCATATCACTTATACAGTATATTAACTCTCTTACTCAAATTGTTATGCCTTCGTAATAGTCACTGGCAAAAAGTGTTGTAATTGCATAGTGTAAAAATGTCCTTCATTAAAAAAAACCCCCAAATGTATGACTTTGAAAGCTGTCCTTTTGTTGTTTTCATTGCTGTTTCATATAAGCCTCTGGATCTAGGATAGGTCATCATTGCTATTGTAGGTGCACCATTCTCTGACACCAATATGACAGCAAGATAATTAATTCCATACTGACTCACAATGTTTAGCAATTGGAAAAATAACTAGTTTAGTATAAAGTAAAAGTTTATGGGAAACATATCGCTCGAAGGAAGGACATTCAAGCACCAGATCACACACTCCACACCCAAAACATGAACATTTGAGGAATTCTTCTCGTATCCCAACTTCAAACCCAAGTAAACACTCACTATAACCAAGTAAACACTCTCTCCCCTTTGGAGGGAGAAGGGCAGGGTAAAAGTGCATGAAATAATAATAATATACCGCAAGAAGCTACACCTTGCATAGTGCATCTAATGATTGGTAAAGAATGAAATGAAACATACATGCTTCGATAATGTCAGCATTTATAATCTGTAGATTTTCAGCACAGTCCTAAATAGGCATGCCAGTAAGTAGAATGCCACAGAAACAGCTGGAACCAGATTTTCTCTGCCCTAAAGGGACAGCATCTTCATGAAGTTAGGCTACCTGCATTATGTTGAATTAGATTAGTTCAGGTAAGCCTGGTTAACAGGATTCTACTTGTAAATATAGTGCTACCAAAATCTAAGTTTTAGGAGGTTTTTTTTCTCTATGGTCTATTCTTCCTGTAAATTGTTTTCCTTCTCATTCTAATCTCTTCCCTAAATAGTAGGCCTGGTTGATCCATGGTTCTAAATGCTTCAAAAGTACTTACAAAACAAAAGTTCTGATAGTGAACATTTCAGAACTCTAACAAAACTTTCAGAATTTCGTTATAAATGGCAGCTCCTAATTGGTTCTGTCTTAAAAATAGCCAATAACGAAATAATAATGAAATTTTGATAGAGTTCTGAAATGTTCATCACCAGAACTTTTGTTTTGTAAGTATTTTTGAAGCATTTAGAACCATGGATCAAACAGGCCTACTAAATAGTAGTGAATGACATATTCAACAAGGCTCATGAAATCTATACTAGTTCAATACCCAATTTTTAGATTCTTTAATATTCCAAATATTTGACCTGCTAAGTTTTGCTTTTTGCTTTGGTACAGTCACTTATGTACCCACGCCAAGACTTTACCCCTGGAAGATAATCATACTTGGCCATGAATAATCGCCTATAGTAGTAGGTGGATATTTAACTGGAACAACATACTGTATAAATCTCTTGAGCCAGACATTTCCTCTTTGTGAATGACAGCTTGAGTCAAATCTAAACTCTTTGTTTGATTTTAGAAGGAACTCAAGGAAATTGCTCTGTCTATATTTTGTTTTCCCTCTATTCCAAGAAGCCTCAGAAGATATGTAGCCATTAATTCATTTATTGACTTTTTCTCTTTGAAGGCAGCCAGTTCCCTCTTCCAACTGTGCTGATAATCACTTCCTGATTTCATATCAGCTGCATGTCAATAAGCACAAAAGAAGGAAGGAAGACAGGAAGAAGTAAGCTGTCACTCTGTCCTTTGGCTGACACACGATTTTAAGATTATACATAGCTTTCTGGCATCTCCAGGATTCATGTGATGCTGGTAGATGTTTTGCACAAAACAAGAGCCCTGATCACCTGATGTTTGGACAGCCTTAAGGTCACTGCGCATTCACAGCAGGATGGCCAGCAGGGGAGTGGGGTATCATTTGCTTTATAAGCTTTCTTCCATCCTGTCCTAAAGCTCTAGGGCATATGTTGAAGTCAGCTGGATTGTTTTGATTTCACGTGCAACTACATTTGCTCAGCTGCTGTGTCATCTGCCGAGAACCTTTATTTATTTTTTGTAGTATTTATATGGGCTACCCAACAACACAGCTGTCCAGCTGGTTCACAACATAAATAAGGTGTGGTGGTAAAATGCAATACAGTATAAAGCAACTTCCAGCATGACTTTCTGATTAATCATTGCGCCAAGATATGGGAAATTCTGCACTATTTCAATATCTTAATCATCTACTTTAAAGTTATTACGTAAATTACGTAAATCCTTTATGGTAATTATTATTTTTCTTAATGTTCAGTTATAAACCTGCCTTTGAACTTTCTTCCTTGACTCTATTAATTGTTCCAGAGCTTTGCTATTTTCTTCTAGTAGTATGGAGTTATTTGCATATCTTAAATTATTGATGTTCCTTTTTCATATTTTCATATCTCCAACGCAACCTTATTTGAACCCCTTACCAATTGGAAGTTTTCCTGCATCTTTGCATTCTGTTATGACAGTAGCCTATTATCTTACATAGAGGATTAAGTGTGTTTGTATGCATTTCCAGGATAACTCCCACATCCAGAGAGCCCTGTGACTCCCACCGACAATAGATCTGGACGAAATGTGGCACACAGACCCCCCCCCTCAACTAGAGGGCTGGGGGGGGGATTGACCCTGAATATTGGGAGTTAAAGTTCACCCCATATCCAGAGACTTCTCATGCCCAACTGGATGAATCTGGACCAAACATGGCATGCATACCCACCAAGACCAACTATAAGTTCTGGTGGAGCTTGGGGGCACTGATCTTGTATGATGGGAATTGCAGTTCACCCACATACAGAGAGCACTGTGAGCTCAACTGAAGATGGATCTGGACCAAACTTGGAACATACCCAACATAACCAAATTAGAATAATGGTAGGATTTGGAGTACCTAAGTTAGTTTAAAATAAACAACAGATCAACACAATTGGTAAAATTGTAAGTTAGACTCTTTCTATGTGATATGCTAGACTTCATTTTGTTGAGACATACTACATGGAGGAACATTCAAAAATGTGACCTAGTCATCCACTAAAGTTTGAAGTACAACAATCCATTTTACCATCTCAAAATTGTACCTGTTAATTCTGCTGCACATGCGTAAACGCAGTTTGCTTTTGTAGGTTCTCCCTCTATTTTTATTATTTGAATGTGATACAAGAACAATGGGGTTATGTTACAGAGTTTTACTTTATTTTAAGGGCTGAGTGAGTATCTTAAAAGAATATAGATAATTATTATCATTTTCTGTAATGCACCAATTCTGTAGAGAGCTGTTACAATTCATCTACACCAAAACTAGAGGAAATAGTCATTTTCATGTTGTGAAGGCAGTAGGAGTAATATTTTTCTCAAAAAGCTAATGGGGACTTGATAATCACCATATCTAGCATAATTGACTGCACATTCCACAATTTTATGATACCATTTTAACTAGCATCAGCAAATATTCACAGTCTTAAATTTCTCTAATCATTGCTCTTATAGCAGCAGATTTTCATTCCTCAGGGATAGGAAAGGTCACAATTCAAATGGAGTGCAAGAATGTCTCACAGAGTGAAACCACAAACTGTATTATTTATTTATTTATTTATTTATTTCTTCGATTTTGTATTCCGCTCCTCCCCGCAGGCTCGGGGCGGATAACAACAATGTGAGTGGGCATCATGTCACAGACATGGGGCCCTACAATAAAAACATAAAAACACATTAAAAACACAAATTGACACATTTCGAGGTGCAGGGTGACATACATGGTTCTGGAGACACAGTCCTTCTATGCTTAATTAAAGGCTAGTCCAAAAAGGGCGGTCTTACAAGCCCTTCTGAATGGAGCCAGCTCTGAGATGGCTCAGGCGCTGTCCGGCAAAGAGTTCCACAGTACTGGGGCCACTACAGAAAAGGCTCTCTGTCTAGTTACGGATAGGTGGCATGAGCGGCCTGATGGTACCGTCAGCAGATTCTGTTCGTCTGACCGCAGTGATCTCGGGGGTAAGTACGGGGTAAGGCGGTCCCTCAGGTACGCAGGCCCTAGGCCGTGTAAGGCCTTAAAGGTCAATACCAACACCTTGAAGGCGATTCGGTACTCAATGGGAAGCCAGTGCAGCTGCCGCAGAATGGGCGTGATGTGCTCCCTCACCGGCGAACCCGTCAGCAAGCGAGCAGCGGCGTTCTGCACTAGCTTGAGTTTCCGAGTTGTCGACAAGGGAAGGCCAACAGTAGTAGTCCAGTCTCGAGATGACCGTCGCTTGGATTACCGTCGCCAGGTCGGTCCTGGACAGGTAGGGTGCCAGTCGCCTAGCCCGTCGTAGGTGAAAGAAGGACACCCTGCTGACCGCAGAGACCTGGGACTCCATGGTCAGCAGGGAGTCCAACTGAACACCTAAGCTCTTAACCGAAGATGACGGGCTGAGCTGCTCGCCATCCAGGGCAGGCAACCGACACCCACACAGCCCAGGTCGCAAATAATTTAAAGTTTGCTGTTCCACACACATATTTACATAGTTTTAAATGTTTCTGTTGTGTGATCATTCCCTCATATTCTGTTATTTACTTCACATTCTTACCTGTACATGCAATTTGTTTATTGGACAATTTAAGCACAGAGTTATTTCTATGCGCTCTAGAAGCACTGATAATACAGCAGCTTCTTCATCTTATCTTCCCCATCCCAACCTCTAATTCATCATGGAGCATTCTTGATTCATTGTTATTAATGTGAATTTATTCTTTATTAGCTAAACATAAGGGGAATGTTGATTGGCTGGGAAGAAAGGAAAATTAAATACAATTTGTCTTCCTTTACATTCCCATTGATCTATTCACACTGCGTTATCCATTTCCCATTAACGTTCTATTTCTACTGCAACCTCATTTTAGAGCTAGAGTTGGCAAATCAATTTGCATTTTTAAACAAGGAGTTTGTCTATTTGCACACTGGGAAATGGTATTAATAAAGTAAGTTTGTTATTTTGTCGTCTCCTATGACACTGCATGACTAAGGTACATTTAAGTCAGAGCTGTAGTCCAATTCATACTTTCATGGTCAAGGCAGTCATGTATTTTACTGCCGAGAGGACATTCCTTCGTTCAAGAGCACTATGAAGGATCTTAAATGGAAAATTAACATTCAGACACCAGACTGAGCAGCTACACAAGCCATTTAAGCACAAAGTTGACAATTTCCACTACTTTGGCAGCCATCTCTCCACAATAGTCAACACTGACACTGAAATACAACAACACCTGAGCTCTGCAAATCCAGCATTTTTCCAAATAAAGCAGAGAGTATTTGAGGATTGGACCATCCGTAGAGATACCCAGGTGCTTGTTTATAAAGATATTGTCCTGCAAAAATCCTGCAAATCTCTTGGGAAGACAGGCGGACAAATGTCAGCATGCTGGAAGAAGCGAAGACCACCAACATTGAAGCGATGCTTCTATGCCAACAACTCTGCTGGACTAGCCACATTGTCCAAATGCCTGATCCCCATCTCCCAAAGCAGTTACTATACTCCCAACTCAAGAACAGAAAATGTAATGTTGGTGGACAGGAAAAGAGATTTAAAGATGGGCTTAAAGCCAAATTTGTGGCATAGACACCGAGAACTGGGAAGCCCTGGCCCTTGAGCGCTCTAGCTGAAGGTCAGCTGTCCAGTGCTGCAGAATTTGAAGAGGCATGAAAGGAGGGCGAAAGAGAGAAATGTACCAAGCGAAAGGTGTGTCAAGCCAACCCTGAACGGGACAGCCATCCACATGGAAACCGATGTCCTCACTTCGGAAGAACATGTGGATCAAGAATAGGTCTCCACAGCCACCTACGTATCCACCACCAAGACACTAGACTTGGAGGGCCATCATCCTTGGGTTATGAGGGATTGCCTAAGTAAGTAACAAGCCAACTCAGAATCTTTCCACTACGATTTATTTATTTATTTATTTCCTGGGCTTCTAGGCCGCCAATCCCAGGAGGCTTGGGGCAGCTCACAACAAGTAAATGTACAATAAAACACATTAAAATAGAACACTCAATAAAACACGCAATAAAACATCCAATTAAAATGCAGTATGCTGTACAAAGGACAGAGACAGCAAAATGCAGCAAGAGAACAACATCGGTGAGCTATGCGCACAGGCATCTAGAGGCCAAAGGCCTTCCGAAAGAGGAACGTTTTACATGCCCATCTAAAGGGCAGGAGGTCTTGGATGGCTTGGGTTTCAGCCGGGAGAGCGTTTCATAGCGTAGGAGCAATTACAGAGAACGCTCTCCTCCGGGTTGCAGTTAGCCTAAAGACCTTGGCAGATGGAATAGCCAGCAGGTTGGTATATTCTGACCGAAGTGATCTCATAGGGCAATATGGGGAGAGACGGTCCCTCAGGTACGCTGGCCCCAGGCCGTGTAAGGCCTTAAAGGTGAGCACCAGCACTTTGAAGGTGATCCGGTGCTCAATTGGGAGCCAGTGCAGGTCCTGCAAGACAGGTGTTATGTGACAGCCTGCTGGAGAACCAGACAGGAGTTGGGCGGTGAGTTTTGCAGTACATATTTCTATTTAATATGTAGTAATGTCTACATTTGAATCTAACTGTAAATTTCCATGTACAAATAAGATGAAAAAATATGTTCTATTTTGTATTATTTTTGGAATGTTCACATTCACAAGTTTATCTATGAGAGAAATATTTAAATATGAACTTTATCGCATGGACCTTTCTTTGTATTGATTCATCTATGCAGAATTCCTAATGACAGATTTGGGAAGAGTAAAACCAATAGTGGTTCCTCTTTAGGGCCAGAACAACTCAGCAGAAGCATATACGATTCATGGTCTTGCACAACATATAGCATGTTTAGCTAGGTCATTCATCACTGGATGCTCAATTTTTGGTCTTTTCACTCAAAATAAGTTTCATTTCAAAGGTCCTTTATTTTAGATCTCACATCACATGCGTAGATACTGAGGAGACAGTTTCTATGGAGGTTGCAAATATGTAGCCTTGACAGCTTACATCATTTGACCAGTTGTGCTGAAACAATTGCACTTGACAACCTTTTTTGTAATCCAATACTTCTCTAAACTAGAGAAGCAAGTGGCTTGAGGCAAAGCTATACAAGGAAAATTTTCGTGTGTTACCTGTAGATGAAAAAGTCAAATGGGCAAGTTGTCCTCGAAGCTAAGCATTAGTCATCGAGAGATAGGCAGAGAGTAGTTAGCTCAAACCAAAGCAAAATTCTAGTCTTCCTTTTGGAGATGAAATTCAACCTTATGAACCAACACCACCACAGCTGATAATAAATTTGTAGAGAAAACCTCGTGATCTCTAAGCATTATCAACTATTTCAGCCACAAAATTGAATGATTACATTTAGCTCTCATCCAACAGGCTTTTTATTTATTTTTATGTGACTTGAACAAAGGAGAAGGGCAAATGGATATTTTACTGTTTCTTCCTCTGCTCAAGTTTCTTCCTCAAGTTTCGTTCCCTGCTCCTAATTAAAATCTCTTAAGACACTCAAGGCAGATGAGATTGCAAAAAGGACCTAATCAGATACTGACCCAAATATTTTTAATTATACATGCAAAGGACAAATATATGTATATATTCACTCAGTGGTCTTCTTTTAGCTGACCAGTATATGGAAAAAGCGTTGATCAAAAGCAAACCATCAACTATACGGCTGGGGAAAGGAAGCCCACATTAAACATGCATGCATTCATCAGATGCTATATAAAATATCTCTAGAAAAACAGAGATGAGAAAGATTTTCAATTTCTTTATCTACTCGCACAGCATTTGAAAAATTTAAAACTTTTCTTCTTGTGCAAATAGATGCCTGCTTTACATGATACTTCCTTCCACACCCTGAAATATTGTTTACATGTTAGATATGGGTTACATCTGAACAATAATTTACGATCTTCCGGGGAGGCCCTGCTCTTGATCCCACCTTTGTTGCAAATACGTTTGGCGGGGACAAGGGACAGGGCCTTCTCGGTAGTGGCCCCTCACCTGAGGAACTCGCTCCCCAGCAAAATAAGATCAACTTCTTTCCTCCTTTCCTTTAGAAAAAAACTAAAGACGTGGCTTTGGGACCGGGTGTTTGGTTGATGTGGAGCAGCGGAGGGACAATTGAGTAATGACAAAGTTGTGGAGGCGGACTACGGATTGGCTTGGACAGTCTATGAATGTGGAATGGGGATTATGTAGTCGTTCTGATATTTAATTGATTTTAATCTGTTGTATTTGATGTGTTGTAGTTTTGTACTTATGTATACGGCATCAAATTGTTGCCTTTTGTCAGCCACCCTGAGTCTCCCTTCGGGGGTAGAGTAGGGTGGGTTATACACGAAATAAATAAATAAATAAATAAATAATAAACAAAATCACTGGATCTATACCACAAATCCTTTTCAGCAGAGCAACAAGATAAGAGCAGTGGCAGTTAATGGCTTTCATGATGATGGGATGGTGAATCCATACCACGTTTAATCTTTAAAGTAGTTAGCAACAGTAGCAGTACTAATAATACAAATGGCAAAACAGCTGCAAAATGAAACTGTTTTATAAGATTATCAGTATTTGTGTTTCCCATGCTATTGAAACTGTTTTCATGTGTTTTGCCTATCTTAACATTGCCTCTCCTTGTGGTCTGGCAGCTTAGAAGCAATTTTGATGTATTAAAGCAGTGGTTCACAGCCTCCCTAATACACCGACTTCTTAATACAGTTCCTCATGTTGTGGTGACCCCAACCATAAAATTATTTTTGTTGCTACTTCATGACTATAATTTTGCTGCTGTTATGAATCGTAATGTAAATATCTGATATGCAGGATATATTTTTATTCACTGGACCAAATTTGGCACAAATACTCGATACACCCACATTTTTGATTGATTGATTGATTTTAATATTTGTGAGTCGCCCTCCACGTCAGTGCTCCGGGCGACTTACACATAGAACACATAAAAACAGTTCAATAGTTAAGCTAAAAAAAAAGAATTTGGTTAAAAGGTCTAATAACTCAGGCTAAGTCTGGAAGGTGACCTTAGCCATAGGCCTTTCGAAAGAGCCAGGTCTTCAATGCGGTCAGGAACTGGGGCATGTCCTGGATAGCTCTCTGCTCCGCCGGCATCGAGTTCCAAAGAACAGGGGCCGCGATGGAGAAGGCTCTTCATCTTGTGATGTCGAGGCGAGCCTCATTCACACCTGGGATGCGGAGAAGGTCCCTGTTCACTGGACGCGGCGGCCTTAAATGGACTGGTTCGAGCAGGCGGTCTTTTAAGTAAGCTGGGCCAGTGCCATGGAGAGCCTTGAAGGTGAGCGACAAGGTCTTATGGATGGCTCTGAGCTCGACTGGCAGCCAGTGCAGGCGCTGCAAAGATGGCGCGATATGGCATCTCAGCGGTGTCCCGGTGAGGAGTCTGGCGGCTGCATTCTGCACTAGCTGGATTTTTGCGAGTGGTTGACTGCGGCAACCCCACATACAAGGCATTACAGTAGTCCAGCCGCGATGTCACTGTGGCATGGACCACCGTAGCCAGCGCATCTGATGGAAGGTAGGGAGCTAGTTGACGTGCCTGACGCAGGTGGAAGAAAGCTCCCTTACTTGTCGCAGCAACCTGGGCCTCTAGCGAGAGTCTTGAGTCCAGAATCACACCGAGACTCTTCACAGACGGGGCCGGGATAAGCGGCTCTCCCTCAAAGAGAGGTAGCGGAATGGGTGGCTCTGGGCGTCCCGGCCATAGAATCTCCGTCTTTGCTGGATTGATCTTGAGTTTGTATGAGCGGAGCCATCTAGTCACTGCTTCTAGTCCTTGTCTGAAGTTCTCAGGCACTGATGTTACGCCTGGCTCAAGCTTCAGCAGGAGCTGGGTGTCATCTGCATATTGATAGCACCCAAATCCAAAACTTCTGGCTATGCTTGCCAAGGGTTGGACATAGATGTTAAAAAGCGTTGGTGACAAAATGGCGCCTTGGGGGACTCCGCAGTCCAGGGTGGATTTCTTGGACACTTGGCCTCGCCACCCAACACACTGCGAGCGGCCCCGTAGGAAGGAATCGAACCAGGCCAGAGCTGTGCCTTGAATCCCAGAGGCTGAAAGTCGTCGCAACAGCAGGTCATGATCCACCGTGTCGAACGCGCGGTGAGATCGAGTAGCACCAAGATCGCTGAGCCTCCCTTCTCCAATTGGCGGCGGATGTCGTCCGTAATGGCCACCAAAACGGTCTCAGTTCCGTGTCCGGAGCGGAAACCCGATTGGCAGGGGTCCAGGCTTCCTGAAGTTTCCAGGAATTCCTGTAATTGGATCGCTGCTGCCCGTTCAATCAGTTTCCCGAGGAAGGGTAGCTTTGAGACCGGCCGGTAGCTTGCCGGCGTAGCTGGATCCAGATTCGCCTTCTTCAGCAGCGGGCGGACTCTAGCTTCCTTCAGAGCGTCGGGAAAAGCTCCCAGCTCCAATGAGTGATTTATCAACCCTGTCAGAGTGGCCGAGAGGCTCCCCGAACAGGATTTAATCAGATGGGACGGGCAGGGGTCTGTAGAGCAGGTGGTTGCCCTTGCTGCGGCCAGGATTTGGTTGATCTCCTCTGGATTCAGGGCCTTGAACTGGTCGAGTTTCTGGCTGGACGATGGGGCTGGATTCTTTCCCATCCCGCTCCTCTCCTCAGATATAGAGGGTAAATCACGCCTAAGAGCAATTATTTTCTCAGTGAAGAAATCTTGAAAATCTTCCGCTGTAATAGCTGAGTCTTCATTGTCTCTCGGTAGTGAATTGGGCGTAGCCAGGTCTCGAACGATCTTAAAGATCTGTGCCGGGCGCGATCTTGCCGCCGCTATTAGAGAGGAGTTGTAAATCTTCTTGGCCTCTTTGACCGCCCGTTCATATGTCCTGCGCATGTCTTTGATATGATTTGAATACTGTTGGGGTTGGGTAGGGGTGGGTGGAATTGATTTGGTCATTTGAGAGTTGTAGTTGCTGGGATTTATAGTTAACTTACAATCAAAGAACATTCTGAACTCCACCAATGATGGAATTGAACCAAACTTGGCACACAGAACTCTCATGACCAACAGAAAATACTGGAAAGGTTTGGTGGGCATTGACCTTGAGTTTTGGAGTTGTAGTTCACCTACATCCAGACAGCACTGTGGACTCAAACAATGATGGACCTGTACCAAACTTGGCACGAATACTCAATATGCGCAAAAGTGAACACAGGTGGAGTTTGGGGAAATAGACCTTGACATTTGGGAGTTGTAGTTACTGGGATTTATAATTCACCTACAATCAAAGAGCATTCTGAACACTACCAATGATAGAAGTGGGCCAAACTTCTCACACAGAACCCCCATGACACAATAAAATACTGTGTTTTCTAATGGTCTTTGGCAACCCCTCTGACACCCTCTCATGACCCCCCAGGGATTCTGATCCCCAGGTTGGGAAACACTGTATTAAAGTTTAGATAGGAAGAACTTCCTAACCGTGAGAGCTGTTCAGCTGTTGAACTCTCTGCCCTGGAAGTGTGGTGGAGGCTCCTTCTTTGGAATCTTTTAAACAGGCTGGATGGCCATCTGTCGGGGGTGCTTTGAATGTAATTTTCCTGCTTCTTGGCAGGGGGTTGGAATTGGTGGCCCATGAAGTCTTTTCCAACTCAATGATCCTATCACATTTTTGAAAAGTCAATAATACTGTACAGATATTATAGGCAATATTGAAATTCCCATTGTCCCACAGTGAAAAATGGAGTGGTGAGATGGCAGGAACTTTTTGTCTAACATAGGAGCAAAGGACCATTTGGCTTTTCTGTAAAATGATGCACATCAATGTAAAAATATGGCTGTAATTTGGGGGGGAACACATTTTAAAATCATTGATCAGATCAGTGTAAAGTGAATTGATGTCACAACCATTTAGTCCAGCTGTGTAAAGAGATGAATGTATGCCCATTATAACAAAATTCTATCTGCAGTGTATCATGGATAGCAAGAAAAACAAAAAAAAAGGCTGATGATGATTCAAAGAAGTAGACTCATAGATATGACCATATGTCTGTTGAAGCTCTCTACACTGGGGAGAGCAAACCACTAGCCTACTGGGTAATTTGAATTTCTACTTCTGTGCCTCAATGGGAAGGGATTGTAGAGATGTAGGGTCACCCCTGCTCTGTCCTTCAAATCATGAAGATTTTAATAAGTAACTCTAGGGATCATGCAATGTATATAAAACCACAAACCAAAAAGTAGGATTTGCCTGTCTTTACCATTCTCCCACCACAGCCCCCTCCATGGCTGATTTACATGAGATTAATTAACATGTAGAATAGCCCATGAACAGCATAAGTAGTTTAAAGATTTAAGCAATATCTTAATATGCTCAGTAAGCAGACAGCTAATTTAGGATTTCTGCCATGGATTAGTCCCCAGCCAATCCAAACTCACCTTTCTAATAAAACCACATTCTTAATCAAATCACTAATGTCATCGTTTACGAAGAGTGCTGTCCATATATGAAGGAAATTCATTTGGGTTCCGGACTCCAAATGGCCAGATTACGTATAGGTCTTTGTTACATAGGCTTGCTTCAGATAAATTTGATTAATGTGATGTGCTAGCATGCTGGAGAAGAAAACCTTCAGACACTTTGGCTTTGGAACTAACCAGCTCAGTGAAATTTAATTGGTTTTGATGTGTCTGGCACTAGACTTTAGTCTGCTGCTTTTTCATAATAATGATGATGATGATGGAATGAATAAGGTTTTGAGATCTACCTTGTGGTACAGAGATTAGTGCCAGGCATAATCTTTTAATAGCTGGAGATGTCGTTCAAATATTGCTTTTGCCATCAAGTCAGTAGGTTCTCTTAATCTTAGGTTCAGCTCCATCCACAACTGCCACTTTTGTCATAACCATAATATTATGTGAAGTACTTAGAATGCTAGAATTCAAATAAAGGAATATATTGTTATTGTGTTGCTGTGACTTTTCCTGGCTGTATGGCTATGTTCCGGAAGCATTCTCTTCTGACGTTTTGTTCACATCTATGGCAGGCACAACTTCGAGGACGCCTGCCATACATGTTTGTGAAACATCAGGAGAGAATGCTTTTGAAACATGGCCATATAGCCTGATGTTTTTGTTTTTATTGATTCCAGCCATGAAGCCTTCGACAACACATATGATGATGGTGATGTTTTTGTTTTTATTGACACTACTGCTCATTGGAGGGAAGGATATTAGAGGCAAAAATGAAGTACTTTGGCCACATGAGAAGATGTCATGCCAGATGAGAAGATGAAGTTGATGGTGGCTGGTGATGGAAGGGTTAATGTAAGTCTTGATTCTAAAGAGTTCAGTAATCTCTAAGTAAGTGTTTATGGGTGAAAGCAATTAAGGGTGGAGGCATGCAAGCAATAGCTTGCGGTTGGGTGGTCCTGGATATAAGGAGCTAACCTTGGGACTGATTTTTGGGAGAAAAGTATTTGTTTTATCTTGGTGGTAGATGCTGCTTGTTTCCCCCCAGGTTTGTGGATTTTCGGTGTCTTGACCTGTCTCCTGAACCTTTGGAATCCTGGAATCTTGAATCTTTGGACTGGCTTTTGTCTACGGTATAGTCTCTTGATCGCTGGACTTCGTTTATTGAACTCTCGGCGTTTGACCACTGGACTGGACCTTTTGATTACAGAGTTATCTTGAACCTGCAACAGTGTTTTCTGTTTTTGTTTTATATTCTGTGGCTGAGTGCAATCTTTATGTTTTATATTTTGGACTATTAAAACAGCCAGAAAGTAAGTGCTATTTTAATTAAATTGTTTAACACAAACTGGGTGTTTGTTTGATTCACCTTTGTCGGAGATAACGGCAGAGCCCTGGCAACATGACAGATGACAGGAAAGCTTAGAGAAGACAATGATGCTGGGGGAAATGGAAGGAAAAAGGAAGAGGGGCCGACCAAGGGCAAGGTGGATGGATGGTATCCTTGTAGTGACTGGCTTGACTCTGAAGGATCTGGGGGTGGTGACAGCCAACAAGGAGCTCTGGTGTGGGCTGGTCCATGAGATTACGAAGAGTTGGAAGCGACTGAATAAATAAACAACCACAACAACTGACATTACTGGCTCAGAGGAAAGATCTAATTAGCGTTGATTCAAGTTTTGAAAAGTTCTTAGAGATCAAATCAGGGGTGCTGTGGTTTTTAGCTTTTAACGTGTTTTAATGGATTTTAAATATGATTTAAAAATACTTCTATGTTTACTTCCCTTTTAATGTTTGCGTATTTGTATATTTTAAATGGCGTGTTCATACATTTAATGCTGGCATGTAGCCAGGGGGGGGCTAAGGGGGCTTCAGCCCCCCCCCCCCGAAATTCTCAGGGTGGTCCGCGAAAAGGCCTTACTGGTACATTATTTAAACTGTTATGTCTATTCATATCATGATCTGATCACCATGCTCATTATATCCCACATTAATAGGGTTATTGGGATAACAATACAAAAGGTTTGCTAGGGTAGACCCTCTTCCACCCAGTCTCAGCCCCCCCAAACCAAACTCAGCCCCGGAATCAAAATCCTGGCTACGGCCCTGATTTAATGTAAACCATTTTGAGTCTCTTTTGAGAGGGACAAATTAAAATCTGCCTATGTAACAAACAGGAAGTAGAATGCATCTACCACATTCTACTGTCATGCAGTTTCTATGAACAGGTCTGAGCATGCATACTCAACCCCCTACTAATAAATTTACCAGCTAATCCAGTGAAACTTCATGCGAAGTTTCTATTTGGTGACAACCTTCCCCATGTGACCTTGGTGGTTGCCAAGCTTCTTTCTGAGACAGCCAGGATTAGACAATTCCCAATTTTAGACACTGGCTGAAATATGCTAGCACTTCTTGTAGTCTTCTACTTATGTTTTAGCCAACATGTATTTTAAGCAGTTATTAAATTTTACCCATCTCTGTGTTTAATCAACTGGATGTTGTTAATCTCATTAACGTGAATACCTTGTACACCTACAGTGCAATAAGGGACAATAATGTTGTTGTTGCTGAGATAAATTATGTTATAAATAAACATAATGATACACTAATCAAATGGCCACTGATTATTCATCAGATGTAATTTGCAAATCTGCTAGCAATCCAGCTATTTTTTTGCATTTCCGCTTTTGTAACTGAATCTTACTGCAGATTTCTTGAACATTTTCTTCTGTATTGTAAAGGATTCTTAAATGTGGTTCCTTTCCATGAGATAATGGTCTGATTCCAAACATTCATGGTTCTGACCACCAACACTTCAGATTGCTTTGATGGGGATTAGACAAATTCACAGAAGATAAAGCTATCAGTTATGATGCCAGTATCCTATTTTTAGGATTAGAAGCAGTCTATATCTTTGAATATAATCCTCTGGAGGGCCTAAATCAACTCAGGTTCCAGGCAGGCTAAATTCAACTATAAGGGAAAGTAAAAGGAAGCCATTGCTGGTACAAAATAACTTGATTAATAATAGATGTGTGTAATAACAAAAATTCAAAAAAGTAAAGACAGCTTCTCTTTGCCTTTCTACTGAAAGCAGGACAAGCGACACCTATCTGGTCTCCAAAGATATACAGAGTACTTTACAGTTCTGGGCCACAAGATCTCCAAGAACAGCAGCTGAATTTCCTTTATCTAGACCACTGGTTCCCAAACTTCTTTTGACCATGCCCCATCTAAGCATCTCTAAAATCCTGATTCCCACCCCTCTCGTGACATATAATTCCTATTATCCAAAAAGTGAACTCATCTTCATGTGGAGGATATGCTTAAAAGGCCAGAAAACATGGCACCTATGACAGAGAAAAAGAAAAGAAAATGATTTGAGTAATCTGCATCGAATTCAGGGTAACTTAATGTCCAACTTCATTGCGTGTATTCAGTGAGAATATGTCAGAATATCCTGTCACCTAACATTAATGATTTTACATGTGAGTTTAACTTGATATATATGAGTCTAATGTGGTTGATGAGAGAGCTCGATATAGGCGCACAATTTTCAACTGCCATAATGGGCATTTATAAATCACAAACTGCCTATATTATTATCAATGGGAAAAAATCCGATAGGATAGAAATTCAGAGGGGAACCAGGCAGGGTTGCCCTATTTCCCCCCTTATTTTTAATTTTATTTTGGAAATTCTACTAAAAAACATAATAGCTGATAATAATATAAAAGGCTTGAAGGTGGGGAAGGAGGTATACAAGATCTTTGCTTTTGCAGATGATCTCGTCTGCATTATTGAGGACCCGATAGATAACTTGAATCTGTGGCTGGGAAAGTTGGAGGAATTTGGTGAAGTCTCTGGTTTTAAACTAAATAGAAAGAAATCAAAAATCCTGACAAAAAATATGAAGGAAAAGGAAAAAAAAGAAATTGAAAAGATCTCTGGGATGGAAGTGGTACACAAAGTAAAATATCTGGGTATATATCTGACCTCAAATAACTGCCAACTAATTAAAAATAATTATGAGAATAGTTGGAAGGAAATAAAAAAAGATCTTTCTAAATGGAAAAATATAAGTTTATCTCTTCTAGGCCGGATATCATCAATAAAGATGATGGTTTTTCCCAAAATTAACTTTTTGTTTCAGATGCTCCCGATTTTAAAAACTGATTTGATATTAAAAAAATGGCAAATGGAACTGGCCAAGTATATCTGGCAGGGACGCAAGGCCAGGATAAAAAACATATACATGCAGGGAAGGACTCAGGACGGGGGGCTAGGCGTGCCCAACCTAACTAAATATTTCGAGGCCAATTGCCTCGACTCACTAAGAGAGTGGATAAAACTGGAGGATAAGGAGCTCCTAAATCTGGAAGGTGCAGGAAAGAAATTTGGGTGGCACAGCTACCTGGTGTATGACAAAATCAACCAGGATAAAAATTTTAATAATCACGTCATAAGAACGACCCTCCTAAAAATTTGGAACAAAACAAAAAAATTATTCTACACAAAAATCCCTTTATGGATTTCCCCTCTGGAGGCATTCCAGATAAAAAAAATTGATAATGATATCTGGCCAAGCTACAAAGAGCTGCTGAAAAAAGAAGGGACGAATATAATTTTAAAAAAACAAGAAGAATTAAACCCCCTCATGTTAAACTGGTTTCAGTACAATCAATTGGAACAAAGGTTCAAAATAGATGGCAAGACTGGTTGGGAATGGATCCCGACCAGAGGGGAAAAACTATGGCTAAATACAGAAAAAAAAGCGGTGAGGACGGTCTATAATTTCTTAATGGATAGTGAAAAAGACAAAAAACCATTAAATGACTATAAGGAAAAATGGGAATCCAACCTTGGACACACAATTCCCCGAGAAGAATGGGATAAAATATGGAGAATAAAACAAAAATATACATATGCCTACAACTTAAGGGAAAACACCTACAAAACAATCTACAGGTGGTACTTAACTCCCAGCCAATTGGGGAAAATAGATAAGTCCGGCTCAAATCGCTGCTGGAAATGTAAGACCGAAAAGGGGACATATTATCATCAATTGTGGACATGTAATGTAGTGGGAAAGTTCTGGAATATGATTCACCAAAATATCTCTGTAATGTTGAACCTGAAGGGGGGAAAGAAACCAGAAATGTATTTGTTAAATATTTCAGATCAAAACCTGAATAAGAACGCCGAAAAATTATTAACGTATCTGACGGCGGCAGCCAGAATCACGTTGGCAAGGCACTGGAAATCTCCTAATGTTCCAGATGAAGAAGAATGGCTAAATAAAGTTCTTGAAATAGCAGAGATGGACAAACTTACGCACCTCCTTCGAGATAGTTCCACAAAAAGATTTCACCAAACATGGCAACCTCTTATAGAATTTGTCAAAAAAGAAAAAAATATTGAGTTAAAAGGATTATATTTATAATTTAGTTCCCAAAGAGGGGAAAATTATACATTACCAAATCTGGCTTTTTTTCTGAGATGTGAAGTCAACGTCTGTATGTTTTTTATCCTGTTTGTATCCCTGTTTTTAAACTCCCCATTGTACCCCCACCCCCTTCCCACCCACCCCTTTCCCCGATTCTGTTCAATCGTCAATTTTGTCAATAAAGCATTTTAAAAATTAAAAAAAAAAAAGATCTCCAAGAACAGCAGCTGAATTTCCTTTATCTAGACCACTGGTTCCCAAACTTCTTTTGACCATGCCCCATCTAAGCATCTCTAAAATCCTGATTCCCACCCCTCTCGTGACATATAATTCCTATTATCCAAAAAGTGAACTCATCTTCATGTGGAGGATATGCTTAAAAGGCCAGAAAACATGGCACCTATGACAGAGAAAAAGAAAAGAAAAATGATTTGAGTAATCTGCATCGAATTCAGGGTAACTTAATGTCCAACTTCATTGCGTGTATTCAGTGAGAATATGTCAGAATATCCTGTCACCTAACATTAATGATTTTACATGTGAGTTTAACTTGATATATATGAGTCTAATGTGGTATAAAGGTAAAAGTTTCCCCTTGACATTAAGTTTAGTCGAATCCGACTCTGGGGGATGGTGCTCATCTCCATTTCTAAACCAAAGAGCCGACATTGTCCATAGATGCCTGTGAGGTCATGTGGCTGGCATGACTGCATGGAGTACCGTTACTTTCCTGCCGGAGCGGTACCTATAGATCTACTCACATTTGCATGTTTTCGATCTGTTGGGTTGGCAGAAGCTGGGGCTAACAACGGGAGCTCACCCTGTCCCGCAGATTCAAACTGTCAACCTTCTGGTCGGTGAGTTCTGCAGCTTAGCAGTTTAACCCACTGTGCCACCGTGGTTTATTTGGGTTATGGGTGGTCTGTCAATGCATTTGTAGTTCTTATTGTATAGGTATTGAATGTTTGCCTTCTGTTGTTGGAATCCACCCTGAGTCCCCTCATGGAGATAGGGTGCAATATAAATAAAGTTATTTATTTTTATGTATTAATATTCCTGCGGTTACTAATTTTTTTTAAAAAAAATCATACAAAAATATTGAGACCAAAGAAAGTAATCATTGTGCTCTGGATTTTTTCCCCACAGATTCCATGCTACATTCATATGCAGAACAACCTATATACTGTATAATGCTCATAATGTGAAAACAACACTGAGAGGAACGGGGGTGTTTAGAATGAAAACGGCCTCACTTTTCTGTGCTGATGCACTCTCTAGTTAACACTATGCTCCCACCACTCCTCTATTAGCGGGCTTTCTGCCTCTCCATTGTCACCAGCAAACCTCTGTGTACATTTTAATTTTAATTTTTAAAATCTGTATGTCCCAATATATATTGTATATGAGGTCTTTAGAACAATAAGAAACGCAATTTAAAAATCACTGTTAATAATCCATTCTCGAATTCTCCCCCTCCCCTAAAAATCAAATTGCCCCCCTGTAGGTTGTGTGCCCCACATTGGGAACCAGGATTATAGACTATCAATCGGTGGTGATTACAAACACCAGAAGAATTTGCTTTCTAGATATCAGAAAGCTGTGAGGAGACATTGAGGGGTTCCGGAAAAAAAAGAAAGAAAACATCAGTTCTTGTGGGGGAAAGTGTTTTTTATCAGTACAGAGACTGGCACAGTCAAGCACCAGTTACAAATAGGTTTAGGTTATGTTGTCTCTACCTTGCATGTCTTATCTCAGCAAGCCTGCTAAAGGAATATCAGGGAGAAAGCAAAGGGCCTAGCAAACTGATTTATACAGTTCTTTAAGCAGCTTACTATACGTATATTGCATACCTTGCATACCAGTGCCATTCCCTATGCTAAGCATTTGGTCATGTGCTTCAGTCTTTTATTTCAGTAGGCAACTTGCTTTTTAATTCCCAGACATAATAGATTTTAATAACAGTTTTTAAATCATGTTGTTTATCGATGGGGTTTAATATAAATGTTATTAATGATCAGTGTTTGATTTTTTATGCTTTATGTCTAAATGTTATTTTATGTTTATGTTTGAATTTGGTTAGGTTAATTTATAGTTATTGTATTGCTATTATCTGTTGGTTTTCACATGTATGCACGGCATTGAATTTTGCCTTTATAATGTTGGAAACTGCTTTGAGTTCCCTTAGGGGGAGAAAAGTGGTATATAAATGTAGTAAATAAATAAATAGTTACATGTGTATAAACCATAGTGTGAATATAGATTTTTCAAGAGTGTACTACAGAGGGAATGATGACCCACCATCACAGAAATGTTGGGATTCTACAATAAAAAATAATCAATGTATTTTCCTCCTCACCAGTGATAATTTAATTCCTCTCTTGCACAATCATACTAATAAATTATTAATGAAGTTTGCTCATATTGTCAGGTTGGCACCCCTCTATTCCAAAACAAGGATTTTCAGCCATTGTTGAAAAGTAATATTTGAAATCATTCCCCTATTCCTATAACTCCCTTTTGCCAATGTTCTTGTTCCAAGGTCTATTATCATTTAATGTCTATTCATGAAACAGCTAAAAAGCTGACCAAAAGCCAAAATCTGGAGAGGGTGTTGGATTTAAGTTACCTGATACCTACAGTATTGATCTTTAAGCAAATAACTGCCTTGATTAACATAATTCAGCATGATCAGGAACAGAATGGCAATTTACATTAAATAGAAAATACCATAAATAATGTATTGAAATGCTTATAGAGTATTAGAGCTATACTTCAGCTCTTCTTGAGCCAAAACCTTGTCACGGTTTCTACCACTCTTGAAATTATAGTGAGAAAAAAGTTATCACGGAGAATGTTGTGTTTGTTGTGAATTATTTTCACGTTTGCTCCTTACAGAGTAGGGATTGCATGGGTTAATCCTGGGTATTACTAGTTTGTAGAGATTCTAGACTCCTCTGATGAGGAATCCTCTAATTGACAGATTGTAAAAATGGCTACCACATCAATAAATTCCACCAAGTAATATTTCTGTTTGTCGCTGTTATTTATCTTCAAATCAACTTTGAATTATCAAGAATTATTGTAGTTTTCTTGGAAATATCTTTTTCAGAGGACCTTCTTCTAAGGCTGAGGTATGTGACTTGCCTGAGGATGTCCATTAAGTTTCTGTGGCCTAATAAGTATACAAACCCTGGCACCCCAGAGTTAAACCCCTATACTCCCATAACAACATAAACAGGCAACAATAAGTAAACCTTATTTGTCAGAGAATATTAATGTGTTACTCACAAGCTCTAATGAAGAGATGTTTCGTCTGCCTCTCTGGCTGGCATCTTCTGAAGGTGCCCACCACAGATGCAGGCAAAACATCAGGAGAAAATGGTGCTAGGACTCGGCCTACAACCCAGAAACCACACAACACCTCAGCGATTCCTGCTGTGAAAGCCTTTGACAGTACTTGAAACTGTTTCTCTGTGGCAAGATATTCTCAACGCATCAATGGAATATCTTTTCCATTTCCTTCCCTTTTATTAAGGCAACTTTTCTTCAGTCCCTTGCCCTGGGAGAGAGAAAATAGGGAGATGAACTCCATGATAACGTTAGATGGAAAATATTTATTGTATTTATTTATTTCGGGATTTTACCCCGCTCTTCTCAACCCCCAAGGGGGGACTCAGAGCGGCTTACAGTACGGCACAATTCGATGCCCACATAATAACAATATAAACCCCAAAACACTTCAACAATTAAAATACATTAAAAATACATTAAAATACAACTACATTAGCACCATACACATTCACTCTGGATTAAAACAATGTTCAGTCCATACAAACATTGGCCATAATCACCCACTTTCATTAAAAACCAATCTAAAATGGTGCCTTGTGCTGGTGTACGAATGCCTGGACCCACAGCCAGGATTTTACTTTGTTCCTGAAGGCCAGGAGGGATGTGGTGGATCGTAAATCAATAGGAAGCACATTCCACAGGCGGGGAGCCACCACCGAGAAGGCCCTATCCTCGTCCCCACCAGCCTCATCTGAGACATAGGCGGGAGTGAGAGCAGGGCCTCCCCGGATGATCTTAGATTATGAGGTGGGACATAGTGGCTGATGCGTTCGGACAAGTAAGCTGGGCCAGAACCGTATAGAGCTTTAAAGGTCAAAACCAGCACTTTGAATTGAGCCTGAATTGGACAGGCAGCCAGTGGAGCTGACACAACAGGGGGTGGTATGCTCCCTGTATGTAGCTCCCGTTAGCAATCTGGCTGCCGCCCGCTGGACTAATTGCAATTTCCGAACTGTCTTCAAAGGCAGCCCCACGTAGAGTGCGTTGCAGTAATCTATTCAGGATGTGACCAGAGCATGGACGACCGTAGCCAGATCAGACTTCCCAAGGTACGGGCACAGCTGGCACATGAGTCTTAACTGTGCAAAAGCTCCCCCGGCCACCGCTGAGACCTGGGGCTCCAGGCTCAGCGATGAATCCAGGATCACTCCCAAGCTGCGGACCTGCGTCTTCAGGGGGAGTGTAACCCCATCCAACACAGGCTGTAACCCTATGCCCTGTTCGGCCTTTCGACTGACCAGGAGGACCTCTGTCTTGTCTGGATTTAGTTTCAATTTGCTAGCCCTCATCCAGTCCGACACAGCGGCCAGGCACCGGTTCAATGTCTGGACAGCCTCCTTGGTGACAGGTGGGAAGGAGTGACAGATCTGGGCGTCATCTGCGTACAGATAACACCTTACTCCGAAACTCCGAATGATCTCTCCCAGCGGTTTCATGTAGATGTTGAATAACATCGGGGACAGAACTGAACCCTGAGGGACTCCACAAGACAACGGCTGTGGAGCCGAACAGGTGTCACCCAATGACACCTTCTGGGTACGACCTTCCAGGAAGGATTGGAGCCACTGCAGAGCAGTACCGCCAAGCCCCATGTCTGCAAGGCGACCCAGAAGGATACCGTGGTCAACGGTATCGAAAGCCGCTGAGAGGTCCAGCAGAACCAACAGGGACACACTTCCCCTGTCGAGTTCCCGGCGTAGATCATCTACCAAGGCGACCAAGGCTGTTTCAGTACCATGTCCCGGCCTAAAGCCAGACTGTGCCGGATCAAGATAATCAGTGTCTACCAAGAACCCCTGGAGTTGCGAAGCCACCACACGTTCCATGACTTTGCCCAAATAGGGGAGATTGGAAACTGGCCGATAGTTCACTAATTGAGTGGGGTCCAGTGATGGTTTTTTCAAACAGCGGTTTTATAACAGCTTGCTTTAAGCTGGCTGGAATTTTGCCCTCCTGTAAGGAGGCATTGGCCATCTGCAACACTAGAGCATTGTATCCCATTCTGAACTCACTGGGAGAAGAGCAGATTGTAATGTACTACAGAGTTTGGAAGCATTGTTTGTTGGATTGCAGACCCTAGAAACTTCTTGCCGTCACTGTCTGTTGCTGTGTGGTTGGGATATTTAAAGAGCTGTAGTCAAGTTAGGTAACAACAGTTCCAAATTCTGAGCGTAAAAAACAAGCACAACATAATTATAATTTCTTACCATTGTTTCAAAATACAGTATGCACTGGCTCATTCAGTATTTAGATGCTAAAGCAGCACTGAACCCCATTTTGCGCCAGGGTGGGAAATTACACCAATTTTTTTGGTTGTGTCAGGAGCGACTTGAGAAACTGCATGTCGCTTCTGGTGTGAGAGAATTGGCCGTCTGCAAGGACGTTGCCCAGGGGTCGCCCGGATGTTTTGATGTGTTACCATCCTTATGGGAGCTTCTCTCATGTCCCCGCATGAGGAGCTGGAGCTGATAGAGGGAGCCCATTCGCACTCTCCCCAGATTCGAACCTGCAACCTGTCGGTCTTCAGTCCTGCCAGCACAGGGGTTTAACACTCTGCGCCACCGGGGGCTCCTATGACAGCAATGGAAAGGATCGATGTTCACTCCCCCATGGATCCTGGGAAAACTACAGCAGCACAAATTTGCAAAAGGTTTCCATTTCCAGTGAGAGCATTTTTATTTTCAGGGAAATTTGGGCACAGAGCAAAGGAGATATGAGTAAAATAACACACTGGAGAAATTGCTGATTTATGTCATTTTCGATGTTTTTTGGAAGGGAACCTGATGTAAACAAAGGGGGCTTTGAGGAAGTCTTGGGGAAACCTTGGGAGCTCAGAAAGCTCTAGGGGCTGCATGTCGCCATGCACTATATTTTTCACACTCTGCTATATATCAAAACATTTAGCTCTAGATAAACACTTAGCTCAATCTGCTTCTCCATTAAAGCCACAAAGGTGGGAAGGTCACACATCATGAAGATGATGCCACTAGAAGCAAACAGACTAACAACCATGACTCAATGGTTAATTTCAAAATGACAACAGGAGTCAAACAACCACTCAAGCCAGCAGCAGCAGTGCTGTATTGCCATTTCCAACTACACATTCACGTTTTAGAAGAATGACATAAAGAGAAAGGAAGAGGGAGAGGAGCCAAAGATAACACTTTTTTAAAAGGCAACATGTGTGGACTTTTTAAAAAGACAACAGCACTTGGACTGACTTGGATGATGTTTTTAACCCGGTGAACTGTTTTAATGTATATTTATATTGTTTTTAGATATTTGATTGTATTTTATATGCTTATACTGTGTTGGCATCGAATTGTGCCTGTTGGTAGCCGTCCAGAGTCCCTCTTCGGAAGTTGAGAATGGACAGGATATAAATGTCTTAAATAAGTAAATGTATATAAAGAGCCTGTTCAAATTTCACCCAATCCCCACCCCTGCTTCTTGCCAGCATTCATGTATCTAAAAATCTGACATTTTGGAATCAACCAAGTTCTGCATCACAGTTGGCAAAGGCTAGTGTGGAGATTCGACGTTACTTGTATTTCGTTGCCACCATATAAACTACTGTGCAGGGCTAGGACTGAAGTGTTTTACAGGCTTGTGTTATGAATAATCACCAGAAGAGATGGATTTATCATCAACGCACTTCAACAGTTTATTTAAACAGTGCTCACTTGGAGGTTCAAGAGCTTAGTAGGTTTCACTTCAACAGAGGCACAAGACTTAAAAAGGTTACAAATGTTCTATTTGTAACTAATACACAGTTGCAATGTTTAACTATTGCTATTAGTTAGATCATCGTCTAGCAATCTCAAACATACAGGCACTCTTGCCTCTATCTAGCCCTCAGGCTTTACACAAAACAGATTCCCAGCCGGCTACACTCTCTCGCTTCGCTGACAGGAAAACTCTAACTGCTCTCTCTGCAGTTTCAATAACGTGATTCCTACTCCTCTCCTCAGAGCAGAATCTAACCGAACCTTCTGGCTTGACAGCCAGGCACCCACTGACTCTCTCTAAGAATTCCGAGCTAGCCTTCTGGTTGGCTCCGCCCACCATCACCATGGCAACACATTCCCCCAGGAGGGAACTGTCTCCATTATCACAGCCAACCCTTTGTGGTCTGTCCATAACGTGACCACTTAATATAACACAAATAACCACCTCATCACAGCTAGTTTAATGAAAAAAATTAATTAAGGTAGGCAAAATCTTTCATGCCCTTTTCATGCATACCCAATTGCTTTCTGGCATGTCCGGCAAGGATATGGAGGCAACAACATGTGTTAGCCGTGTTTCTCCAAATGTTGCTGGGCTCCTATACTTTCCCATTTTGGCCAGGAAGGGTAGAAGCTGCAATCCAATGATGGGAGCTGTAATCCAACAATATCTAAATGCCCTATCATTCCCCATAATTAGGGGCTGGCCAGTGATGATAGGAGATGTAGTACAATAACTATTAGAAGATTATATATTGCTCGGGCCAGGCTATAGCACAGCAGGTTAACCACCAGCTGCAGGAAATTTTGCCAATTGAAAGGTTGACAGTTTGAAACCTGGGTCAAGGTGAGCTCCTGGCCTTTAGCCCAGCTGTTGCCTACCTAGCAGTCTGAAAGCATAATGTGAGTAGATAAAAAGGTAAAAAGGTACGCTTAAAGTGGAGAGGTATTTTAGGCACCCATAAGGAAATGCCGAAAAAAAGTGCCGGTGATTCGAACAAAGAGGAAATTTACAAACAAAGTTCTTTGGCAGGGAAGATGGAGCAACAGCACAGCACGCACACACCCCCATGGCCAGAATCAAGCACAAGTCTCCAAGATGTCGAAGATGGGGAAAGCCTATATATACCTCTATGTACAATTGTCTGTCTTGTCAGTGTATACATAGCATTGAATGTTTGCTGTACATGTGATTCACCCTGGGTCCCGTTCAGGGTGAGAAGGACGGAATATAAATACTGTAAATAAATAAATACATAAATATTGTCCAT
Source organism: Anolis apletophallus (assembly GCA_030556195.1). Lineage (NCBI taxonomy): Eukaryota > Metazoa > Chordata > Lepidosauria > Squamata > Anolidae > Anolis > Anolis apletophallus. Next base: position 67,032,356 of record JARBWK010000008.1, on the reverse strand, counting down.
CTCTGGTTTATGTTGTAGATACATATAACACAGAAGGCATATTTCTGATTTGGACAGATAGTTCAGCAATACTGAGCAAAACCAACATACAAAATGGAAAGTATGTGTGTGAGAGTACACATCCTGGCAAATTTAGATAAATCATTGGCAACATACGGTAAATGGATTGTCTAAATAAATCTATTTATAGTAAGCCCTTTTAATACCCACTATTGCCCAGTAGATAAGATAAGACAGTTTTGTATCCACTGAGCTGCAAAGTCTCTCTCCTGAAATAGCCCCATACCCCTAAAGCTTGCTCCAAAGCCTCCCTTTTCTGTCTCATAGGCTTCTTTTGATTATGCAGAGATGACAGGGACCGCTGCATCCCGAGTAGTTTAATCCCTTTAGTCACATTTAGGTCTCTCTGGGTTTCAGCTCATCACCTATAATAACACATTTCTTTGCCCTGCTGTGGTTGATCTTTAATTCCATATTTTAAAAAATAAATGAAGCCAAGAACATTTATAAATTATTTTCTACAAATGCTTATATATAGATCACTTGCGCTTTCTATGCCAGCCCAAGACATTTTGCTGCATGGATAGCACCATCTCCCTTCTATTTTAGAAAATCCAGCTGCATTATTCAAAGTGAATTTATATCTCCATTTCTCCTTCACATGCTTTTCTTCCAATACTGCAGCATTTCTCAACCTGGAGGTCAGGATCCCTGGGGAGGAGTTGCAAGGGGGTGTCAGAGGGGTTGCCAAAGACCATCAGAAAACACGATTTTCTGTTGATCATGGGGATTCTGTGTGGGAAGTTTGGCTCAATTCTATTGTTGGTGAGGTTCAGAATGCTCTTTGATTATAGCTGAACTATAAATCCCAGCAACTACAACTCCCAAAAGTCAAGGTTGATTTCCCCCAAACTCCACCAGTGTTCCCATTTGGGCATATTGAGTATTTGTGCCAAATTTGGTCACAATCCATCATTGTTTGAGTCCACAGTGCTCTCTGGATATAGGTGAACTACAACTCCAAAACGCAAGGTCAATGCCCAACAAACCCTCCCAGTATTTTCTGTTGGTCATGGCAGTTCTGTGTGTCAAGTTTGGTTCAATTCCATCATTGGTGGAGTTCAGAATGTTCTTTGATTGTAAGTTAACGATAAATCCCAGCAACTACAACTCCCAAATAGCACAATCAATCCCACAACCCCACCAGTGTTGAAATTTGGGAGTATTGGGTATCTGTGCCAAATTTGGTCCAGTGAATGAAAATACATCCTGTATATCAGATATTTACATTACGATTCATAACAGTAGAAAAATTACAGTTATGAAATAGAAATTTTATGGTTGGGAGCCACCACAACATGAGGAATTATATTAAGGGGTCACGGCATTAGGAAGGTTGAGAATCACTGCAATACTGCCTCAAACGTTTTTTTTAAGTGGATCACTACAAGAATGGGTCCCAAAGAGCTCAATAACAACAACTTTATTTTTATACCCTGCCACTATCTCTCCGAAGAGACTTGGGGCGGCTTACATTTGGGACCAAGCCCAGAGACAACAAAATTTACCAACTAAAACATAATTAACAACATAATAACATATCACAATCCAATTAAACAATTAAAAATAGCAGGGTTTAAAAACATCATTAAATACTGTATATAAAAAGGAAACCTCAACAACCAGTGACCACAAATATAGTGGACATAATCAGATTTAAATGGCCCTATGCCCCAAAAGCATGCTAGTCTCTGGAGTAGCAATGTGTATGCTGTATTATGTCCCAACATAAGGCAGCGTACCTGCATTATGCCCAGGGTGTAATCCTGTTCACATACTATTTCCATGTCTACATGTTGGTGATTACTTACCTTATCCCAAGTGTTGAACTAGGTTTGATATAAACTATAATCCAACAATGAGCCATGAGGTATCAACACCTATTTTTAACACCCAAGTTGTATTTGCAATGTTATTGAATACACAGTAATTCCAAATAAAAAGAGTAGCAATTTGAAGGACTTCCCTTGTGCCAACAGTTGTCACAATTTGAACATAAATTACAAATAGCCTTAGGGCAGTGTGCTGATGCTGATAAGTATAAGAATTGACCAAAAAAAACCCACCCCAAAACATTTGCCTATTAAGGGCCACTGGGAGCATCACACATATTAAACCTGAACAACTGATTTGTCATTGGTGCTTTAACTGCAACAGATCTGCCAGGGTGACCTTTTCAGGATTTTTATTAGGTTATATGATATTCCCCAATGTTACCAAAATAATGGCTTCTCAAAACCAATCAACAGGGGCTTCTATCAAAGTATTATTGAGAGAGTAGCAGGAACGAACAGAGCAACATTTGTCAAATAGAGTAACACAACCTTTCAAACAAGCCTTGAAGGAGTGGTAGCTGTTTGAGCAGAACATATACACTTCATTTTCCTATGGGATAGGAGTTAGGAACATTTGCTTCAGAACTCTCCTTGCTTAAATTTATTTCAGACTGAATTACGGGCAGCCCCCCCAAGTTATGAACAAGATTGGTTCTGTACGTTTGTTCTGGAGTTGAATTTGTATGTAAGTCAAAACAAGTACATTTTTAAGTCTAACTCCAGTCTAAGCTCTGGATAGCATAGGGAAGAGTGAACACCTTGCATTTTGCTGTCTGTGCCACTGTTAGAAGATTTCACCTCACTTTCTATCTCTGTGACATTTGGATTTTGAAAAATTTGGCTTGTTGTGGAAACAAGAATTGGTGTTAAAGCTTCAGTAGAGACACCTTTTCCCCATGATAACTCTTTCAAGAGTGAATTTGCCTTCCTAGGAGTAGATTTCTCTCACTTCCTGTTGCCTCACCTCAGTTCTTGAGTCATTTGTAACTTGGATGTTTGTAACTCGAGGACAGTCTGTACAGAAGAGGGAGGGAAATTAATATGCAACATTAATTTCCATAGGCTTTATGAAGTTACAAGGAGACACCTAATATTGAAACCCTTCAACATTTCACCATTTGTTTTGCTAGCTAGAGATGAAGGGGGCTTCCCAATTCTATTATATTACTTCCAAAAAGTTAACAAAATGCCTAAAAATACCATAATAATGTAGTATCACTCCCACCAATTACATTATTTTTGGAATGTAACTTTGTTCTTTCCTCACTGTTAAGAAAAAGTAATTTGGAATAGGAAATGCATCGCTTGTTAAACTCTGATATATAGATATATATAGAAATGTATAAATTACAGACTTCTTCTAGGGTGATAGGAAACTGATGACATCTTTATGTTCTGGATGAAATGTAAGGAAAGAAATGTAAACATTATCGGAATTGCATTTATTCTATATTTAAGTTCACACGTATCAGCAATAATACTGACTACGTTTCTTTCCTTGATGTTGTCCACCTAGCCAATAAAAATCATCATCAGCTCTTTTCAATAATTGCAATGATTGCTATTATCCAGATGGAAACAGTTTTTCCTAAAACATAGCAACCAATAATTCTAGTTAGGAATAGTTTGCATTGATTTTGCTTTGAAATTGTCTTAATTTTGAATGAATGGTAAAGTATGTTATTGGTAGGTTACATACCTGTGACCGTCTTTCTTCGAGTGGTACTCTGTGAATCCACACTTATGAAGCCTTCCGTTGGGCCTGCTTTGGTGCGCAGGCTTCATAAGTGTGCGTTCACAGAGCCCTCGAAGAAAAAACTTATTTTGCACAAGTTGCCATCTGTATACAGATCTAGGCACATTTCATTATTTTTGAAGGTATATTTTCTGATTATATATTAGTTTGTTTGAGTCAAATAATTAATAAAAAATAATTTGAAATAAAATAAAATAATCGCAATGATGCCCATAGCAACTAGGCTGGAGATCCTGTCACCCCAAATATAATAAACAGCAATAGTAGTACAGTCTGGCTCTCAAAGTCAGACACATTTGTTAACAACAAAGGAAACTATTATAAAAGAACAAGTGAACTAAAGAAAGGCGTGCTTCACAGAAGATAATGTCTTCATTTCATTGATTATGTCATCAAGCAAATAACCAAATCTTTAAGAGAAAACTGTCTCCATGGAAGCAACAGTGAGCAGTATATTTCTAGTAAGAGCTAACCCGAAACAACCCATGAGCAATCCAGAATCGCACATTTATGAATCTAGCCATTGTACCGCAAGAAGTCAGGGCATCTTTAAGACAATTCTGCTCGGCTGGAACTGCTATATTAAACAACAACAAAAAAAGGTCCTACAACCTAATTTGTGTCATTTCTTGAAGTCCAGTATGTTCTCTACAGTATGTAGGCCAAAACAATCGACATATGTACATATTTCTGAAACCATATATGTGAGATTTTGCCTAGAAAATCAGAACAACCAGTGGCTAGAATGTGGACCCTTTGCCAAAGAGAGTAGTTTTGTAAGAAAAGAGTGGTTTTATCTGGCAACGCCTCCACTTCTGATGCCACTAACCTTCCATCTTGGCTTCTTGTTATGACCCTTCTCCTTATGCCATCCGATTCTACTGATGATGCCAATATTTGAAGGCCATCTTCTGAAGGGTCTTCCTGAGTTGCCTCTTCCTTTCTCAGCTCTTTCTCCACTTTTCACCATATCTTTCGCTGACTTTCCTTATTTCCTCCTTTGTAAAATATCTGACTTTCCTTCATACCAACTTGAACACACCCTCTTTTCTGCCATGGTAACTGCCACACTTCAGGGGGTATGGAAAATATAAGGCAAAGCTGGGTTAAGACAGTTCACAAAAGGTTGCAGACAGGTATCTTGGGTGATATCATCTATCTATACCTCTATCTCCTCCCTTTTCTTACCAATTTCTTCTTCAGAGCTCCAAGTGCCCCATTCAATGCATCGATCATCCCACAATAACAACATATATTATCATAATCTGTTTTGGAATATTCCATCCTTTGCGTTTTCTATGATCTTAGATACAGCTTACTTTATTTGTAGCAACTAAAGACGGAAGCCAGAATGTCTTGCCATTAACATTCACTTCCACTTTCCCCCAAATATTTCTATTTATCTTTGGTTAGTCATATGATGATAATTGATGACAATATCAGTTAACAACCATGGCTAATTACTCTTCGTCCACATATGCTATTATGTTTTTTGCCAAAATACCTTTTTGGCAAAAGCAACTTCAATCAGGTTGTGGCTAATTCTTTACATTTTCATTTCCTGTCCCTTCCATCATTTGAACTATCCTGTCATGTTGCTATGGTAACGATCATTGCTAAGATTTTCTGTAAATGAAAGGAAGGGGCACGAGGAAGCAGACAAGCAAAGTAGCCATAAATTGATGCAGTTGATATGAATGCTGTATTATCTTAGCTATTTATAGAAATAACTTGTACACATTTCTGCATAAGAAAAGGACAGACATGTACAAAAATGTTTGGTGGATTCTGGACACTTGGATTAAGTCTAAGATTACATTTCCTAATGTGAGAGCTGTGACCAAAAGAATAATCTTTTCCTAGTTATTTATGCCATATGGCTGAATACTTCTCAATTTAAGAAGACAGTCCATACCAAAATGTTTTCCAAGTTCTTCCACACTCTTTACCAGACTCTTGAAAATTGTTTATTGAAGAAATGATTTGCAGTTACTGTAAGTTTTAGGGAACTCTTTGTGTAATTGCTTAAATAAAATCCCAGGTTTTTTTTAGGGCTGGCCAACAGTTTATGCAAAAATACATGCTGGTGATAGAAACTCTAATGAAAATGGATCTTTTGAGAACAGAGACTTGACCTTTGAAAACACGAGGCAAAAGTTTCCTTCTGTTTTGCCATATGGAAGGAGTGTTCACATCTGTAGCTCTGAACATATAGACGAAAAATATTCACCCACTAATTGTGGTGATTGCATTTTTCCATGCAGGAGGGAAATGGAGACAGTTCTGAGATTATAGGCAACCCATCTGCATTCAACATCTGCCAACAGGGAACAAGTCTTTAGTAAAGAGAGTTGGTTAGGAATACAGCTAAATACAGAATAGTCTGCTTGATTCAAGAAGGCTAATTAAATGGTACTGATTTAAGCAGCAATCATTAGTGAGTCACACTTATAGTCTGCCTTCCAATTAAGTGAAGGGATATAGATGGCTTTTCTCACCTCAATTTTACCTCCACAGTGAAATAATCTGGTGGGTCCAACTGAGAAAAAGTAACTAGCCCAAGGTTATCAAGTGAGTGCTTGAACCAGAATGTGACAAGTCCAGTCAATTCTGTAACTATTATGTTATATTTCTATTTTAGAAGGCTGTTTGCATGAAATCAGACTTAGGCCACTGTCCTGCTTTCCTGCACAAATGTTGTTCATTATCATCAGGTACACTTTGACGTATGGCAACCCTATAATTGACAGACTTATGAATAACAGCTTCCCCAAATGCACGCTTCCCACATTCCATGATCTTATAATATGCATTGTGTAGCTTGAGACTTTAATTTCCCTTCTGTTCATGTCAACAGCTGACCATCCTTTTGGCTTGTGTCCAGTTACATAATTAGCCACAAAGCTGGTCTTCCTTGTAGCTCACTGTGTGATTCCAACCTTGAAGTCTCCTCTTATGGCACTCCCCACTTATGGCACTCTTGTTCCCTTTCAACTGTCTCACCATAGGGTTTTCATAGTAGACTGTTTAGGTACAACGATATTGTCATTAACAGTCCCTCTCATGTCTTGAACACTCAGGGGTTTTCAAACCTTTTAAGCAGATGGGCTGTTTATGGTCCCTCAGACTGTTGGGGAGCCAGACTAAAGGTTTTTTTTTTAAATGAAAACATATCTTATTTGTAGTGCAAAAATATGAAAGAACAATACAATATTTAAAATTAAGAACAATGTTAACCATCATAAATTTAACAGTATTTCAATGGGAACTGTGGACCTGCTTTTAGCTGTCAGGATAGTCAAGTTAATTAGGTGCCTTGTGTTACACACAAGATTTATTATGGTCAATGACCAGCATCAAAAGCTGCCTTGTGTTGCTGTGTGCCTTCAAATCATTTTGGAGTTAGGGCAACCCTAAATCTAAAGTTTAGGTAGGGGCCGAGTAAATGATTTTGGAGGGCTGCATCTGGCCCACAGACCTTAGTTTGGGGACCCCTGCTCAAGGCCTTAGCCTTCCTTGAATAAGTCCATCTCTTTGCAATATGGTCTACCTCTTTTCCTACAACCTTCCATCTTGCCAAGCATTGTTGTCTTTTCTAGTAAGTCAAGTCTTCTCATGATACGTCCGAAATACAACATTCCAAAATACAACATTCTCAGCTTAGTCATCTTAGCTTCTAGGGATCACTCAGGCCTTATTTGTTCTAAAACCCATTTAGTTGTCTTTTTGCCCTGTCCATGGTATCTGCAGAACTCTCCTCCAGCACCATACGTATCTTAAATGGGTTAATTCTCTTCATATCAGTTTTCTTCAGTTTCCAGCTTGCATTATACAAGATATGGTATATTAGATACCAGACATACAATGGCCTGGGCAATCCCAACATTTTTATTCAATGAGTAAACATTTCAAACTTTTGCTATTTTCTACTAGTAGTAAGGCGTTATTTGCATATCTTAAATTATTGATGTTCCTTCCTCCAATTTTCACATCTCCTTTGTCTGAGCCTAATGAAGCTTTGTATATATATTTCGCATACAAGTTTAAAAAACAGAGTGATAAATTAAGGCCTTGCCTGATCCTCCTTGCCAACTGGAAACCTTTCTGTTTCTCCATATTCTCTTCCAACAGTGGTCTCTTATCCCAAGTATAAGTTACACATTAGGATAATCAAATGTGATGTTACATCAATTTATTTAAGAATAATGCATAGTTATTCTTGATACACAACCGAATGCACTGAATAATTAACATAGCAGACAGTGCTTGGTTAGGTCTCCTTATACAAGGAACTAGGAGAAACGAAGGTTGGGTCTCCTTATACAAGGAACTAGCAGAAACTAAGACCCTGACTTAGGTGTTTCACCGATGGGACTGTTATCATGGCCTTACTGCCAAATAAATGTGCTCAGGTTTCCTGATAAATGTAGGCAGAAAAAGTTGGTCTTCCAACAAGATGTGTTGTTATCCTATTTCAAAGGTAGGCTGATGAGCAAAAGAGCCACTAACCCAAAAGAAAAGAGACCAACCTCCATCAATATTCCTTTCAAAATATGTCTCTCATGATAAGACGTTACCATTCAATTTTTGTGTCAGTGCAAAAAAATTAATCACTTCATTCATTTCAAGGGAAATATATAATTATCTGAGTTTACCAGCTCACATTGCCAAGAATCTTCTGTGGAGAAAGCTGATTGACTGGTGTTATGAAACTTCACTGGCTTTAAAGCCATTTTACAATTCTTCCCTTCACCTCAGATTTATTAAAGTTTCATTACAGGAAAAAGAGATCTACTGATTTACAGGCATTTTTTAGAACTATGATTGGAGTGTTCAAATCCATGAACAAGAGAAATGTTCAAGCTGTGCAAAAACATATTGCTTCTGAAGACAGATTAATAATACATCTGTTGATGCTGAGATTTGCTGTACCTTTGGAAAGAGGGGATATAGTTATAAAATACTTACAAGAATGGCAGATAAAACAAAGTCTTCAGTCCAGGAAATTCTCCACCCTGTAACTTTAAACTTGGTAAGCTTTTTGACAGTCCAAATGCTCTGATGATCTCTCAACAATTTCAGCAGCCAAAACATTACTTTACCCCAACTATGGGTGTGAAAAATGTTCAGGCTTATATTTTGTTGCATTTCTTCAAATTCCCACTGAATTCACACCCATCCTTGATTTGTATCTCAAGTCATGAGACTTCTGGGTTTTTTTCTCTTAATGAGCATACTCATGCAAATAATTTTTGCATTTTCAAAAGGTAATACCTTTTTTTGTAAACATTTTAGAATGTATACTTTTTGTATTCATTCTTCCAATATTCTTAACCATTTTTCAGTTGTGTACATTTTTAGATGATTCCATTTTAAATGTATAGTACTATATATAATTTTCTTCTCCAAAAGAGACCGCAAGGCGCACAATGGGTGAATTTCCAAACGAATGTATATTTTGAAAATTATACACTTGGCTTGACTATATTCTCTTGTTAAGCAAAGACTTATACAGACTTGAAATATCTAGATTTCAAAAGTGTACTCCCTATTAACCCTATTAACAGTGTAAAGATTCTGGAGCATAAAATGTATCTGTACTGCCAACACTCCAATAACTGGATGAAGTCCATAAGGAAAATAAAATCCATAGTCCTGGAATCTCTTTCAATAGCAAGGTTCTTTGGTCATCTGTGAATCTGAAGCTTTAATTTTTGTCATTGTTGGTGATTAAAGGAACATGCTTGAAAACCATTCCTTCTAAAACCACAGCATATATTGCAAAGTTGGCATTTTGCTTCCTGCAGGAAATCTAGCTTCACAATATGAATTCCCTCTGTTTTCAAACATGCTAAGAATAGGATCTGGAAACCACAAAGAGAACTTCATAAATTGACTTCAGGTAGATTAAGGTTTCAGAAAAGCCTAAGCTTTCAAAGGGGTTTGCAACCTTTTCCCAAACTATCTGTTTTATACAGTTTATTGGAGGCCTGCCGCTTCTAATATTCTGTGAGATCTTCCCGAAAGTGCAAATAAGATGTGACATGAAGTCTTTGGGGAATGTGTGAATTTTCAGCTTCTCTTAAGCACTTTTGCAATGATTCATAGCTCCAAATGACTCTGGATATCATGCTGCTTAGTCTTATATTCTTCCAGGCTGAGAAATGCAGCAGAACCTTGTTAGCAACACGGGAGTCCTCCAGGCTGAAAGCAGTAGTGAGATTCAAGTCTATTGAACTTTCTGTTAAGAACTGTCACAGCAGATTGTTACAAAGCTTTGCCTGTAATTGCAGAACGTGCTTAAAGCCAGATGTATTCAGAAACTACATTTTTCATATCCTGTGAAACGGGTTACAAGAGTGAATTCATAAAAAATTCAGGGAATAGCAGAATTTTGTTCTGTTTCATATATATATATATATATATATATATATACACACACACACACACATACATACATACATACATACATACATACATTTTCTATGGATCTGACAGATTGAAATGGAAAAAATTGAATGTGGAATGAAGTGAAAATGATAAGATGTATCCATCCTGAATGTACAGATGGTGTCCAGCAGTACTTTACTACATCAACAATAAATTTATAATATTGGACCTGTTTTTAGTGGGGAGGGAATAGTAATGAGAAAAAACCAAACTGGCAGCCAGTGGAGCTGCCGTAACAGGGGATTGTCCATTCCCTGTAGCCAGCCCCAGTTAGCAACCGGGCTTCAGCTCTTTGGACTAGCTGAAGTTTCTGAACATTCTTTGAAGGCAGCCCCATGTAGAGCATGTTACAGTAATCCAGATGGGATGTAACTAAGGCAGTGGTGAGAACCTGTGGGTCCCCAGGTGTTTTGGCCTACAACTCCCAGAAATCCCAGCCAGTTTACCAACTGTTAGGATTTCTGGGAGTTGAAGGCCAAAACATCTAGGAACCCACATGTTGAGAACCACTGAACTAAGGCATGTGCCACCATGGTCAGATCTGGCTTTTCAGGGAACCGGCACAGTTGGTGTACAAGTTTTAATTGTGCAAAAGTACTCCTGGCTACTGCAGAAGCTAGGTTCTCCAGGTTCAACGCTGAGTCCAGGAGGACCCCCAAACTGCAGGCCTGTGTCTTCAGGGCGATCCATCTAACATAGACTAGATCCATATTCCTTGATCTGCTTCTGACTGACCAGGAGCACCTCTGTCTTGTCTGGATTAAGTTTCATTTTGTTTGCTCCCATCCAGTCCATTATTGATGACAGATACTGGTTGAGGGTCAGGACAGCTTCCTTCGCATTAGGTGGAAAGGAGTCATAAAGTTGGGCATCATTTGCATAAAGATGGCACCACACTTCAAAACTCTGGATGACCTCTCCCAACAAATTCATGTATATGGTGAGTTTTTAGGAGTTTTCCTGCAATTTCCAATTAGTTGATTTTGTAATTCATACTTTTTTGGGGGGAGGGGGAAATCAGTTATGCAAAAACACTGGGTTTTCTACCAAAACAGTTTTGCACATCTTTGCATCGATTTTTTGCTCTTACGGAAGAATGAAAAAATCTTGTGGATGCTGATTTTTTTTTCCCAATAGAGTGTTGATATGTTGAAATACACTTTCTTATTGCGGGATAAGAAAATTATTTCTACGTCTAGTTATTTATATGTGATAAAACTAATGTGTTGTAGATGTCATCAGAGCTTAGATGCATTTTCTCATTTCCACATGGGACCAAATGTGCATTCAATTAAAAAAACAACAACAAAAAACATACACACAGAGAGAAGTCATGCCTTTCCTCTTTGGACTTGATTACATTCACACATGCTGCAGCGAAAGGTACAAACAAACTTTTAGTTGCAGCTTATGAAAATGCCCTTGGGCTACTACTTATGCAAATTTTAAATTGGGACAAAGAATTTGCACATATATGTCTACTAGAAGATAAATTCATTGTGCTACTTTAGTCCCTTGCATAAGGAAGCCGTATCTGTCATGGCAAATGCGAGTGTGTGGAGAATATGAATTATAGAAAGCTACGGTTTCTCATTAAACTTGAAAGAGCTTTGCTTTGGCTCTTTATAAATGTGTCAGAATGAGCATAAAAGTGAAAACGTCTTCAAGATAACTATCAAAGTACGCAGAGACACTGTGGGTAAATGCAGGGTATTTGCCTGGCTGCTGCCATCATGTAAGAGCCAAATGGCTTTTAATCTGAAATTCACTACCAGGACTTTCAAACATGGCCTGCAAATCTATAGTCTCGATCCTATCTAATAGCCTACATGTATGCATACTTTATCGGGACTGAAAGAATTGTGCTAACATTTGTGAAATGCATTTCTGATTTGGAGTAGTGTGTCATAGTTGTAGCCATTATAATCAGTTTTTAAAAAAGAGGTGATCAGTGATATAATTTGAATGTGTTTTCTTGCTTGTACCAATTACACACGGGCCATGCACAGGGTGTGTGAAAGCTGTGAGCTGGTTCACATTTAAGGACTTTTCATGAAAAAGTTGTTTGCAGAAACATTTTACTTTTTGCACAAAATAAACATTTTTGCACTCTTTTTTCTTGCAAAAGTCCTAAAAATGCCCTCAAACTCTCCTAATCTCACTCAATAGAGCAGGAGTGCCCACACTTTTTCAGCATGCGAGCTACTTAAACTAAAACCAAGTCAGAAAGATCTACCAAGAGATAACAGGGCGGAGCTGGGGAAGGGGGCAGGGCTTGGTGGGGTTTGGCTCCGCCCCCTCCTCCCTCTGGCTTCAGCATTTCCACTGCTTCTCCTGGGTAGAAGAGGGTAATGCCAAGCCAGTGGTGGCATAGATAGTAGGCATGAGAAAAAAGTTATGAAAATGATTCGTTTCGTAAGAAATTCGTAAGAAATGCTACTTTCGAGCTTTTCCGCACCTGGAACGCCAACCAGGAAGTGGACTTAATTTTTCGAACTTTGGGGGCCAGGATTTTCTTAAGTGTCGTTATTAGGTCGTAAGGGGGCATAAGGGGGCACCTCCTTCTCTCTCACCACCCTCCCGCCTCCCTTGCCAATATTATGGCAAGGCAAGCCCTAAACTCGCTCCTTCGCTCGGCTGGAAGGAAGCCTGGAAAAAATGTAAACAGAGAGGATTACTCAGAAGTAAATCTGCAAGAGAGGCACTTTGGATGAAGGGCCCTTCTTTGTGGATTTACTTCTGAGTAATCCTCTTGTTTACATTTTTCCAGGCTTCCCTGCCTCTCCTGCCTGCCAGTCAGGATCTAAGGCATCAAAGAGTATTGGGGTGAGAAACCAACCTAATGTATAATACAATGAATGCTACTGTAAGTGCCACTGCCTAATATTATAAGTAATCCAACTGGTCATACCTACATTCCATGCACATGCAATAATACAGCAGTAATAACAATAACAAGAGGTAAAATTCAAACCGAAGTATTCTGACTGGTCTCTCCTCATGCGGTGCAACGGGGGCTCGGGAATTAGCCGGGGGAAAAGCCAGCGTTTTCTGCTTGGGAGCACACACATACATATTCTTGGGAGGGGATTTGCTGCAGAATCTTTTCTATGAGGCCGGGATTCTGCAGCAAATCCCCCAAAGAATATGTATGTGTGTGCACCCAAGCAGAAAAACGCTGTCTTTCCCAGGCTAATTTCCCCGGGCTCACAGAGAAGAGCCCGTTTGCACCGCATGAGGCAGGGACCAGTCAGAATACTGTTTGAATTTTACCTATTCTTATACCCATTGTTATTACTGCTGTATTATTGCATGTGCATAGAATGTAGGTATATGACCAGCCTGGGCAAACTTGGGCCCTCGCTCCTCGGGATCGGGTGAGAGAGAGGCAGCGAGGAGCCGGGGCTCCTCCTCCTTTTCTTTTGCTGCTTCCAAGAATAGAATACCCCTCCCTCCCTCCCTCCTTCCCTCCCTCCCTCCTATTTGGAGAGTCCCATCTAGAATTCAGTGTGATTTATTCAAGTTTTTGGCCTACAACTCCCAGAAATCCCAGCCAATTTACCAGCTGTTAGGATTTCTGGGAGTTGTAGGCCAAAACTATCTGAATGCGCATGCTCTGGCATACGAATTACTAACGAATTTCGTTACTAATAAAGTTACATTTCATAACTTTTTGGGAAATTTTTTGTAAGTCTTTGAAATACTAATCAAAAAAAATCCCCCCCATTAGATTTACGATTTGCTATTTTTGGGTTCTAAACCATGCCTAATAGATAGCCACCACTGGCTTGGCATTACCCCCTTCTACTCTTGAGAAGCTGTGGAAATGCTGAAGCTGGCAGAGGGGCGGAGCTTGACGGGCTTAGCTCCGCCCCTTTTCGCTGGCTTTAGCATTTCCACAGCTTCTCCAGGGCACAGAAAGGTTATGCCAAGCCTGTGGGGTCTATCTATGCCACCACTGGCTTGGCATTGCCCTCTTCTACCCAGGAGAAGCAGTGGATATGCTAACGCCAGAGGGCGGGGCTTGGTGGGGCTTGGCTCCGCCCCCACCCCCTCTGGCTTTATCATTTCCACTGCTTCTCCTGGGTAGAAGAGGTAATGCCAAGCCAGTGGTGGCATAGATAGCCACCACTGGCTTGGCATTATCCTCTTCTACCCAGGAGAAGCTGTGGAAATGCTAAAGCCAGAGGAAAAGGGGGCGGAGCTAAGCCCCACCAAGCTCCGCCCCCTCCCCCTCTGGCTTTAGCATTTCTACAGCTTCTCCAGGGTACAGAAGAGGATATGCCAAGCCAGTGGTGGCTATCTATGCCACCACTGGCTTGGCATTGCCCTCTTCTACCCAGGAGAAGCAGTGGAAATGCTGAAGCCGGCGGAGGGGGCGGGGCTTGGCACAACATGGCTCCACCCCCTCAGAAGCGTCCCATCCAGCTGGGATGGACCTCCCTGGGTCCCAAGATTGACCAGTCAATCGCGATCGACTTTCTGAGCACCCCTGCAATAGAGAGACAACCTTTGCATTTCTGTATTGGGATGAAATAAGTGGATACTTGTATCCTTAGCACACACACACAAGCACCTCAAATTTTAAATCTTTTTCCAGCAGAGCCTTGTTAGTGTATGTGGCATAATTCCTTCTGTGTATGGTTTGTGATACAATGCAGAGACTAGGCAATAATATACAGTAGGTACACTTGAAATGGGTGTGTATAGTTATGGTTTATATATATAGATAAAGGCTACTCATATGGCTCTCTGAAAATAATAACTGGAGGCAATACACAATTATTTATTCCATGACCTTTTTAATGTGTACCTGCTCTTGGAGGTGCTGTGCTCGACGTGGAAAATATTCTTTGGATTTAATTGGATTGGGACAACACTGAACTGTACATTGTTAGTTATATGCATTGGTGAAACACAATTTGTATAAGACAGGATATCCCTTCTGTCTGGAAGATAATATTGGATCTGCCCACCCCCCCAAACAGCAAAATTGTTTGAAAGCATGACTTCTACATGAATGTATTCTCCTTATTAGTGTTAAGATATTGTTATAATTCCATACCAGAAATCCAGCTGACTTTTCATTTTTCTCTGAAGACGTTCTATTCAATTTTGCCCACAGTACCAGATTAATAAATTCTGCTGACGTCAGTGTGACTAGTGTATATATTATTGATGGCAGAATGCCACATTCAGATACCATTAAGATAATGTATGCTCGCTCTTGTCCAAAATGTATGATATTAAGGTAATCAACTCTTTTCATTTCAAAAGATCCTGTGTAATCCACATGTTCCTAATGTTAATAAATATAGTGCTCAGATGGGTGCACATCTTTATTCATTATATCTCTAAGAATATTTGAATCAATGTGATCACTATTACAGGGAAAAGACATGAGGCCCGTATTGTAGCTTTCACAAGAATCTTATGTTCCCATTCAAAGTAATGGCTAACCTGTCCCACGGATTTCGTTGGGATATAAGTCTGATGAACTTGGGCTGCTGATGAACTTGGGCTTCAAACCTGTATCAGGGAATAAGTCTAATTAACGTTTAGGGATTTACTCCTGAATAGACATGCATCAGATTATAGTGTTAATCTGGCTCTACTGCACATTGAGCAACAATGCAATCCTCCTTCTACCCAACTCCAAAAACATACTGACCGTTTACATACAGAGAGCTTTTACAAAAAGCGTAATTTCAGTAACTTCATAGGACTTTTCACTATTATATATTTAGTTCCAGTAAACACCCACAGAGAAAGGAAACACTATAAACATATATACTGAGTTATTGTGGTTCATGCCACAAGGCTTAAATCACCACATTTTTTTTAAAAAAAACTGTCTTCCCAAAATCCACTGCATATTTATTATAATGCAAGCAAACTGCAGAGACAAGTTCACTTTAATTGGCGCTTATTAACATAGGTCCTTTAATGTTTTCAAGATACCAATAAAGGAGCCCAATTTGAATTCTGGTTTCTTAACCACTACCACTCCTCTTAAAGTAAATATAGGATATTTGGGCTTCATTTGGGGGGGGGGGATCCCTAACATTTTGTACTGGAACACTAAGAAAATACATTATACAGTGGTATTATAATCACACATTTTCAGAAACAAGACTCACTAAACTCAGTGGGAGTCATGCACAAACAAGCATTTGTAGAAATATCACCAAAAAAAACATTTTATAAGTCAAGCTCCTGTTTATTTCAAAGCAGCAAAACAGCATGATCTTACAGTGTTGAATATACATGCAGTTCTGTAACGTCTGCCTGCCTACCTACTCATATCCTCATTCAGTCCTTCCAGGCAAGTGAACTGTGGGCTCAAGAGCCTGAAAAACCAAAGCAGTGCATGAATATAAGTGCATTTTTTTCAGGAATGGGGGGCACAAGAATGATCTATAAGGGGAGTTGAAGCTAATAGAGAGCAGAGAGAGCCAAATGTGGATATGATATCTCCATTATCTCTCTGTCTTGCTGACACATTTCTCACTACCTTTTTCTTAGTCCTCCAAACAAACTATTGGGAGAGGAACAGAACTCTCCTGCCAGAGGTCTGAACTGATCTCTTGCATAGTTAGGTTATTTTTCAAGTGAGGTCAAGGGTTATATTTGGCTCCAAGACTGGAAATTGCACACCTCTACCCTATTCCTTGCAGTGGTGTGTTTTGTACCTGCATGCACCCAAAATCCATCTGTATGAATTACAAAATGTGAAACCAACATTTCTGCTTCACACTGGCCTTCGATTCTGAGCTGTTTACATGCTCTGGCCTCAAATTGTAGGAGCAGCGGGAGCACAATAATCTTAACAAGTTGTTCTTCCAGTTTAATGTCTCTCTTTTGACACCAATCTTTAGATTCTTCATCCCTTTTATTTAACACTTCCAAACTTTCATTTTCTTTTTCTCTCTAGATCCAGGGATGAGCTTCCAAGGTCTGCAGGACTGAATTACCGGGAGTTTCACCAAAGACTAAGTTAATATCAAATTCTGGGATCCAGAACATATGGTATATTATCAATTTTATTAGCTCAAACTCCATTTAATTATTATATGGCAGTTAATGTACAGAAACAGTGTTATTCGTAAGATTTTAAAATTTAGCTTATTCTAATTACATAAACAGGCTAGAAATGAACTTCATAGATTAACACACAAACTGCTTTCCAATATCACTATTAGTTTATGTATATCCTCAATTTGTAATTTCGATTCCAGCTAGTCATGATAAGAATTCAACATTTGTCAAAATTTGCCACGATTTACAGCTGCATCATAGCCAATCATTTAAAAAATCTTGTAACATTAAAATCTATTGACCAAGTTTTCTAGTTTCCTGTTCCTTTTCCCTTTTGTTTTCCTTGCACATTGTGCATTTTTAAAAAGACTGTCCTGTTTTTACTGATTTTAAAATACTAGGTGCTTTTTAGGGTGTCAAAAATCTATAAACCTCAGGAAAATAAAATGATACAATGTGTAATTATAATTATTCAAACACGCAGACTCTATCTGAGAACTTAGGACTCAAAACATTGAATAAAGAGAGCCATATCAAATGTAGATATGCTGCTATATGTATTCTTTCACAAATGCAGAAACCAATTGAACATCTAGTTCTCTATCTTGCATTGAAATGTCCAGCAGAACTTATCTATATCCTGCATCACAAATTTCATTATACAACTGGCTACCAAGGAATTGAGAAAAGCTGAACAGCAGGACAAAAATGCATTCACTATTAGCTATAAAGTGGCAGGACAGAGGGTGGAGGATGAATTACATATGAAGCTACAGTTTTCAGAGGCAGTTATATCTTATGATGCTATGCACACAACAACATAACTAGAATATTCCTTTCTGTGAGGGTCAGACCATGAGCATCCATGAAAATTGCAACAATCCAGATGTTTGTGTATGCAGGAACAAGTTCCACTTCACATGTTAAACCACACACCAGACAAACATCAATAAATGGAAAGAAATAGGCCACAATTTTATTTGATTAAAACTGTAGCTGACTTGGAGCGCACATAGGTCTGGCTCCAGGCATTGGCCCACACACATGTTGATCAATGAGCACTGCAAGATGCCATGGGGTGGCCTGAGATTTTCCAGCTGGGCTGAAATCCATCGTGGTCTCATAAGAAGTGTGAACAAATAATCTGCCCATGGCTAGGAACAACTATCTCCATGCTACACACCCTGAGTCCCCAGAGGGCCCCCCCATATAATTCCAATGTCTGATATACACTGTTTACCCAACCCTGGATGTCTGAGCCATGCTAATCACCACCACAGTTGTGTCAAATAGCAAAACAACTCATCTCCAAAGATAGGGAGAGAGGGTGGGACTTTCTAAGAGAACTGGCTCTCAACCTGCTGACCAGAGTGAAGACCTGAGAACTGGGTCATTTCTCTAGCCAATAAGTACCAAGTAGGCTGGTTCTTAATGGAGACACAGAGCTGGGTTTCTGGTCTGCAGGGGCCGCTGGGGAAAAGATGGACTGTCTCTGGAAATGGCACTTATCATGGCTTCATTCCCACCATGCGCTGCAGCCTTTGCTGCCCCATCAATCCGGCAACACAGCATGTTTTCTCAGGTGACAACAGTACAGATAAAATCCAACAGATGCATACTTCGTAGGCAAAAGAGTAAAAGTGTTTTTATGTATCTACTTACTAAGCAGTTGGCAATAGAGGACTTGTAAGCTTCTCTTCATGGTATCATCTGCTGCTGGTTGTCTTGCAGTTTATTCATGATTCTGTCTAGGAGATTAAAAGAAACAAACACCAGGGTCTTGTATGAATTACTTTTTAAAAGAAGTCACATTGTTTTATTGGCCATTCTGGCCATATAGTCAGAAGCACTATGGAGAACTGTAATTGGGTACAGTGTTTACTAAACAGTGGGATGAAGGATCTTTGTGCAGGAGAAGGCAGGGTGCCAACAGTGAATACAGAGAGAAACACTGCACATGAAGACAAGTGGTTTCCGATTTCTAGACCAAGAGGGAAAGCACACGGGCAAGCATTTTTCCCACTTGGTCTCTTACACAGACTAAAAACTACCAAAATTAAGAAAGAAGAAATGTCACTGTACTTAAAACAACAGTTTTAAATAACAAAGAAAAGGAAGACAAAGAGAAGTAACTCATCAGTTATAGAATTAAATGAAAACAGTATACC
Organism: Anolis apletophallus; assembly: GCA_030556195.1. Taxonomy (NCBI): domain Eukaryota; kingdom Metazoa; phylum Chordata; class Lepidosauria; order Squamata; family Anolidae; genus Anolis; species Anolis apletophallus. Next base: position 67,013,049 of record JARBWK010000008.1, on the reverse strand, counting down.
TGGAATATATTTTTGTTTATAAACCAATTGGTTCAACGACTTCTAATACTTCCTTAGTCTGTTTGCATGAGACACATTCTACGACCACCTCAAGGATTCTCTCTCTCTCTCTCTCAACGTGCACTTTTTGAGAGAATACAAGAGCGGTGGGATTAATAATAATATACTTTATTTATATTCCATATTCCACCCCTCTCCCCTAGGGGACTCAAGAGTTGATTACAGCATTTACAGCAAACATTTGATGCTTTATAATCACAGACAATGAGACACACAAACACAGACAAGGCAAAGGCTTCTCTTGTTTCATTTCCGGCTTCAGGAGGCAGTTCTCAGCTGTGGCTCTGGGGGGAGGTGTTCTCCATTTTCAAGCCGAGAAGCCCGAGTTATTACCTCCTGGTTGTGTGTCCAGCAAGACTGCTTGGATTGTCTTTCCCCCGCCGAAGCAGTACTTATTTATCTATTCACATTTGCATGTTTTTTGAACTGCTAGGATAACAGGAGCTAGGGCTAACAGTGGGAGCTCACCACGTCCCACAGATTTGAACTGCCGACCTTCATCAGTTCAGAAGCACAAGGGTTTAACCCATTGCGGCCCCTAGAATTTGCTCCATAGGAATAGAACACAATCCGCGGGAGAAGAACACAATAGATATCCATAGAGAGCACTCTTCTGAAAGTAGACATTTGGTGACAGTTTGTTTGTTCCAGTGCAATGAAAACACGAGTGGAGGCAAATTCATAACATTGAAAATAATGCTGCTGTATGTAAAAAAGGAGCCCCGCATCAAAATAAACTTATAATATGCATGACTTTTTTATTCCATTAAAATGTTGCTTAATTTATTTATATGCATTATGCTAGAGGGCTTTCTTAACTACAAAAATCAGATTTATTTATTTGTTAGATTTAGATTTATTTGTTAGATTTAGTAGAGGTTAGTCGATTTGCTACTAAATCTTGACAGAGCCAGAGCAATCATTTGATCTGGATTTCTCAATAAGAGTTCCCTGAAACCCTAAGGTCCCACAAGAGTCCACAAAGTTCCCACAAGAGATTGTGATATAAGTGGTGGTGGTGGGTGGGTGGATAGACTTTTACATTTTTATATATTTGTTTATAGGATACCCCATCTTCCTCCCATTACAGTCGTAGATGTGATTATATTTATGCAAAGACCTGAAAAATATATCAAGGGTTCCTCCAGGATAAAAAGGTTGAGCAAGCCTGTGAAGTAATTGTCTCAGGCAGCAGATAAATGCACCATCTGTTTCCCCTGAACACCTTGACTGTTACTCTCTGTTGGAAAACAGAGCAAAACACACCCTTTATGGGCCTTCTAAATTTGGGTGTTTTTCAGGATGCCATCCTACCAGAAATGCTGAAGCAAGTTGCGGGTACAACAGCAGATATATTCTGTATGAGGAATGAGAAGAGGGCATTTTTCCTTTTCTTAGGCAGAAAACATCCTGAGCCTCTCTCTTCTTTCCTTTGTTTCTCTGCTTATCCTTCCTATCCTCCCTTCCTTTTTATCCTAGCACGCATCCAGCCAGGCCGTAATAATCTTTGAGAGGTTATGGAAAATAGTTGGAAAGTAAACACCTAAGGCTATTGGCAATTATTATGTTTAGAACTTCTAAATTCATGGCAACATCCAAAATCCAAAGCAGCATCCAATTAGCTGTATGACATACTGTCCTCAGGCAACAGAGCTGGACTATCGTGTAATAATATCACATTAGCTATTTATTGTATAACTTTTTTTACAGCTACAAAGTCTAAAGAGAGGTACTTGAAATATTTCTGCCTTTGTTGGCTTTTAACATGTCTTATCTTGAATGAAGATAGTGCAGGAGCATCATGTGTTGTTTCTCTCCCCCCGCCCCCATGGAACAAAAAGTATTGGAGCAACCTTAAAAACATTGAATCCACTAGCCTCTATTATGGTCTTAAGATGTATGATCTATCACTATGGGCTGAAGAGCACATTCTCAAAAACCATTAGCAACAATCTTCAAGTACTTCATATCTAATCTTCCCCAGGAGAACTTCTCCCTCACCAAATCTACCACCAACTTAAGGCAAGTCATTTTAATGCTCTCCAATATCATTCCTTCTGAGCTTATTTAGGAGATGTTCTTGAAGGCATCTGCGATATAAGCTAAACCAATAAACAGCATTTAACTGCTGATTAAATGCCAAGGAGTTTATGAAAGCAGGAGGAATGAATTTGATTTGTAGATGGAAGTCTCTTGATATTGCCACTTTTATTAGTTCCATTTGCCAGCAGAAGACGTGAGACATTCACTTACATTATCACTTTATAGCTATTTATATACCCAGTGATAAAGAACACTCCCCTTTAGATATATCTTCTCACCTCCATTTCTATTTTAAAATAAGCTGGGAATGTTAAGAAATGTGCACATATTTCCTAGAGAGCGTGCATAACTTTTAGTTCAATTAACTAACTTTTATTGACATTTTGTCATCGATCTTGTATATGAGAACATAGTTCATGAAGCTAAATATAATGCCGAAGTACGGATTGGTTGTTCCCCCTGTAATCTCATATATACTTGGGAATAAGTTCAACTGAGCATAATAAGACTTTTTTCCTAATAGAAATGCAAAAGGGAATGATTTGCATGGTTTTTTGTTTTTTTGCTGTTCTCTTTTCCTGTTTATGGTTCTTTTGGCAAGTTCTCTCTCTCTCTCATTTAGTTTTCAGAATCATACTAACATGCATTTTCGATATTCTTTCTTTCTTCTGTTATCCCCATCCCTGCTTTTTAAAAAACAGATTTGACATTTTGGGTTGTAACATTTTTCTTATTTACTTTGGAGTAAGTTTTACTGAACATTGATTTTGCTGTCAAAGTAGTCATGTCAAAGTTTATGAGGCCATAAAATCTCCAGGAAGTACACAAAAAAGAATGAAGGAATGCGACAGCTCCTCCTGGTGGCCAGAAGCTGGAATGTTAAATTGCTTCTATGTCTGTCTATATATGTTGTATGTCAAATGGCATTGAATGTTTGCCTATATATATGCACATTGTGATCCGCCCTGAGTCCCCTGCGAGGTGAGAAGAACATAAGAACATAAGAAGAGCCATGCTGAATCGGGCCTCAGCCCATCTAGTCCAGCATTCTGTGTCACACAGTGGCCCACTAGTTGTACACAGGGATCTCTAGCAGAAAGGAGGGCAAAACCCTCACCTGCTCCCGACCTCCCACAACCAGTACCCGGGGAAATCCTGCCTGCCTCCATCAACACAGAGGTGGCACTTGGATGTCCATTTCAGTAACTACTGCTTCCCTTGGTATCCATGAATCTGTCTAATCCTGCCTTGAAGCTGTCCAGGCTGACCGCTGTCACAACCTCCTCTGGAAGTGAGTTCCATAACCCAATGACCCTCTGGGTGAAGAAATATTTCCCTTTATTAGTCCTAACTTTCCTACCTTGGAGCTTTAGGGAGTGCCCCCTAGTCCTAGTGTTGTGTGACAGAGAAAATATTTTTTCTCTATTCACCTTTTCTATCCCATGCATGATTTTATACACTTCGATCAAGTCACCTCTTAAACGCCGTCTTTCAAGGCTGAAAAGACCAAGGCGTTGCAACCTCATTTCGTAAGGGAGCTGCTCCATCCCTTGGATCATTCTTGTTGCCCTTTTCTGTACCTTTTCCAGTTCCGTTATATCCTTCTTGAGGTGTGGTGACCAGAATTGTACACAGTACTCCAAATGTGGCCTCACCATTGATTTGTAGAGAGGTAATACAACATTTGACGACCTATTTTCGATTCCCTTCCTGATCATGCCAAGCATAGAATTTGCTTTTTTTACTGCTGCTGCGCACTGGGTTGACATCTTCATTGAGCTGTCCACCAAAACCCCGAGATCCCTTTCCTGGTTTGTCTCGGAAAGCTTTGACCCCATCAATTGGTAGGTGTAGTTGGGGTTCTTTGCCCCAATATGCATGACTTTACACTTGTTTAGGTTAAAATGCATTTGCCACTTTGTTGCCCATTCACTCAATTTCGAGAGATCTTTCTGGAGCTCTTTACAATCAGTTTCATTTTTAACTACCCTGAACAATTTAGTGTCGTCTGCAAACTTTGCTACCTCAGAATTTACTCCTACATCCAGGTCATTAATGAATAAATTAAAAAGTAACGGACCCAAAACTGAACCTTGGGGTACACCACTTCTCACCTCTTTCCACCCGGAGAAATGTCCGTTTATTACCACCCTTTGTTTCCTACAGTTTAGCCAGGTTCCAATCCAGGACAAGACCTGTCCTCTGATTCCATGGCTGAAGAGCTTATTTAGGAGCCTTTGGTGAGGGACTTTGTCAAAAGCCTTTTGAAAGTCAAGGTAAACAATATCGACTGGGTCCCCTTTATCTATGTGTTTATTTACACCCTCAAAGATTTCTAACAAGTTAGTAAGACATGATTTGCCTTTGCAGAAACCATGTTGATTTTCCTTCAGCAATGCCTGTTCTTCTATGTGCTTAGTAATTTTTTTCTTTAATAATGGTTTCCATCACTTTGCCTGGAACTGAGGTTAGACTAACTGGCCTATAATTTCCTGGATCACCCCTGGATCCTTTCTTGAAGATCGGAGTTACATTTGCCTCCCTCCAGTCCTCGGGTACAGTGCCTGATCTTAGAGAAAGGTTATATATTTTGGCTAGAATTTCAGCAATTTCACACTTGAGTTCCTTAAGAACTCTGGGGTGGATGCCATCTGGCCCTGGTGATTTGTTGACATTTAGTTTAGTAAGGCATGTGAGAACATCTTCCTTGTTTATCTCTATCTGGTTTAATTCATTTAATTCCCTCCCTGAAAAAACTGACTCAGCTGCAGGCATATGTTGTCTGTCCTCCTGTGTGAAAACGGAGGCAAAGAAGTCGTTTAGCCGCTCAGCAATCTCCTTGTCTTCACTTATTTTCCCTTTCTTACCATTTTCGTCAAGTGGCCCAACTGCTTTTCTAGTTGGGTTTCTACTTCTGATGTACTTAAAGACGTTTTTGCTATTTTTAAAAAATATTCTTAGCTATATGTGCCTCAAAATCTCTCTTGGCTTTCCTGACGGTTGCTTTGCATTTAGTTTGCCAGAGCTTGTGTTCCTTTCTGTTCTCCTCAGTAGGAAGAGCCTTCCATTTCTTAAATGAGTTTTTCTTCTTTCCAATCACATCTTTTACTTCATTTGTAAGCCATGCCGATGTCCTCTTGGACTTTCCCGGCCTCTTTCTTATTTTAGGAATGCATTTTAGTTCGGCTTGTTTTAAAGTATTTTTAAACAGTTTCCAAGCATTTTGGAGGGATTTGATTTTTTTTACTGTTCCTTTTAGTTTGTTCTTTACTATTTTTCTCATTTTGGTGAAATTCCCTTTTTGAAAATTTAAGGTCTCTGTGTTAGTTTTCACTGACAGTTTGCTATCCAAACTTAAGTTGAAGGTTATTGTGTTGTGGTCACTGGTACCTATGGGCTCAGTTACAAGGACATATTGAACGAGATCTTGTTCATTAGTTAGCACCAAGTCCAGGATCCCCTTTCCCCTGGTTGGTTCCATGACCATCTGCTCAAGGGAATAATCAGCTAGCATGTCGAGGAACCTTGTCTCTCTTTCAAGCGTAGAACAAGAATTTAGCCAATCTATTCGGGGATAGTTGAAGTCCCCCATTATGGCTAATTTATTGCTTTTTGAGGCCTGTTTAATTTCATTTTCCAGATAGCAGTCTGCCTCTGGAGTTTGGTTGGGAGGGCGATAGCAGATCCCTAGTGCTAGATTAGTTTTTTGTCCTGGGATTTTTATCCACAATGTTTCTGTAGGTGAGTTTGAATTTTCTTGAAGTTCTAATTCATGAGATTCTAGCTCTTCATTTATGTACAAGGCCACACCGCCACCGTTTTTCCGTCTCCTGTCTTTCCTGTACAGTTTATAACCTGGAATTTTTGTGTCCCAATTGTTTTCCTCTGTCCACCAGGTTTCTGTTATGCCAATAATATCAATATTTTTTTTCTTTTGCCAAACATTCCAACTTTCCTATTTTTGTTCGAAGGCTTCTAGCATTTGCGTACAGACATTTATATTTATTGCTCTGTTGCCTTTTCAACTTTGGCTGTTTATGAGAATTTGTAGAAGGCCTACCACGTCCTACCTCTTGACTACTTTCTATCTTTTCTGTTGACTCGGCCATTTGTGCGTAAATTTCATCCTCCATACTTGGCGTTTCACCCTCTCGAACCGGAAGCTGCCCAGCTCCTGTCGACTTTCCCCTAGGAATCAGTTTAAAAGCTGCTCTGAAGCCTTTTTAATATTAATTGCCAGCAGTCTGGTTCCATTTTCGTTCAGGTGTAACCCGTCCCTTTTGTAAAGGTTTGCTTTCCCGAAAATATCCCCCAGTTCCTAACAAATCTAAAGCCTTCCTCTCGACACCACTGCCTCATCCACGCATTGAAGCTCCGGAGCTCTGCTTGTCTGGCTGTCCCTGCGCGTGGAACCGGTAGAATTTCCGAGAATGCTACCTTTGAGGTCCTGGACCTTAATCTTCTACCTAGCAACCTAAATTTGGCTTCCAGGACCATCCGTTTGGCCTTCCCAATGTCATTGGTACCGACGTGTACCACGACTGCTGGCTCCACCCCGGCACTATCTACCAGCCTATCTAGATGCCTCGTGATGTCCGCAACCTTTGCACCTGGCAGGCAATTTACCATGCGGTCATCACGTCCATCACAAACCCAGCTTTCTATGTTCCTGACAATCGAATTGCCCACTACAAGAAGCCCCCCTCCTACCACCCGTTGAGAAGTACCCTCGGTGCAAGAGGATATGGGCACATCCTCCGAGGAAGGGGTCCCAACTAAGGGAGCCAGTCCCTCTTCCTCAGACTGATGTCCCCCCTGCCCAAGACCCCCATTTTCCAAAGCAGCTGGAGGGCTGCTCAGAACGGAGTGGGATGCTCCTATATCATCCCTGGAGATCTCTTCCTCCTGCCTCACTTCCTCTCTGTGCTTCTCCAGGTCTGCTACCTTGGCTTCAAGGGAAAGAACACGTTCCCTGAGAGCCAGGAGCTCACTGCAGCGAATGCACACCCAAGACTTCTGCCCAGCAGGCAGATAGTCATACATGTGACACTCAATGCAAAACACTGGAAAGTCCCCCTCCCACTGCTGGCTGACTACCTCCATTTCTTGTTTATATGTTTTTATAATTTGACTCCCTTATTCTAGATAATTAGACTTTTTTTTCCTTTTTGTAGATTCACTGTTTGTTTTGGTCTTGATTAACTTTTTTACAAGTCTTTGGATATTTCTCCTTTTTTAAAACTTGTTACAGGTTTATGTTGTATTGCGCGATAGGCGCGGCTGGCTGCTAAAACTACCTTCTAGCAGCTAATACTAGAAGCTAAAACAACAAATTTACCCAGGAACTTACCAGTGCTCCTTATTTTCTTATTAGCAAGTAGTCTGCTTTAAACTGCTCCTCACAGAAGGGCGGAATATAAATGATGTAAATAAATAATGTATAGTAATGCTGGTGTTTCTAAAAATGTGGCTTTATATTAAGAGGTTTTTTTTAAAAAGTCAGGATATCACATTTTAAACTATTTCAGCAAACAAGGAAATAACACTTCAAGACGGATTATCACAAGCCAAGTGTCTGGAGATATACAGGGAAGGAGAAGGAGCTATGATTGTGTATCCAGGCATCTTTGTTTCCATGTATTGATCAGCATTTCTGAACAGAACCCAATTTTGAGAAATTATTCAAAAACAAATGGAAAACAGCATAAAAAAGGTAGAAGGGATGTGGCAGCACTTTAAAGATTATCTGGTTTTTAATTTCACTTGACCTTTCGTGGACATAAACCCATTTCTTCAGATGCCATAAAAAATGATAAGAAATGTTCAGGTACAAAGAATATTTACACAGTTGTAGGACTGAGATGAAATGGAGTAAGATCCAGAAAGACCCAGTAACGTAGTTTATATACATGTTCCTTTTCTCTCTCCCCCCCTTCCTTCTTCCTTTCTATGCTGCAGGAGACTAACACAGCTACTTCTTCGAAAACTACCAGAATGGAAAACAACTTCTTCTCCATATGCAGTGGCCAAACCCAACAGGCACAGCTAATCACAGTATGAATATAATCATCCTGTCTGCCATACAGGTATTAAGGGTGAGGACCTCACTAAAGAAGAAAAAAGATGATAATTTTAACTGAGCATTAGCATGGAGGAAAAAATTGGGATACAAATCTGGATCTTGAGGTTAGGGATGAATGAATTCGTAAATTTCATTTTTCCCGTATTCAATCGTTTTAAACATTGCAAGCTTTTTCTATTCTGGAGGTAGAAAAAGAGTGTGGATTTCAGGGCCGGGCTTTCACAGTTGGTTAATTACCAGCAGTAATACATCTTACCACACATTTAGCCCAGCTTACTGCTCATATAAGCAGTTAGAAAACAGGTGTGAGCTGTGTGTAGAGAAATTAGGCACTGTTTAAGAAGGGTGGTATTTTGCGGCATCATAAAAGAAATATCAGAAAAATGCTGGCAATCAAAGGAATGAGGAAGTTTGTGATCAAGGCTCTTAGTCTTATAGGATAGAGCGACAGCACTCCCCTGTGGCCAGAATCGAGCACAACCTCCAAGATGCCGAAGTTGAGGAAAAAATGCCAACATAATACCTCTATCTGTTGTCTGCCCTGTCTGTTTAACGGCATTGAATGTTTGCTGTGTATGTGTTCTGTGCTCCGCCCTGAGTCCCCTTTGGGGTGAGAAGGGCGGATTATAAATACTGTAAATAAATAAATAAATAAATAAATAAATTTTTAAAGGCACCGAAAAACATTATTTATCTTTTCTGGTCTGAAATGCAGAAATTTCCCATAGGTCAAGGGAAAGCTGGGATTCATTGTTTTATTTTTTTCTTTGTTGTTCATGCCATAGAATCTATGTAGTCTGACTTCTGCACCAGAATAGAATGATTAGCTCTCCAACACATACCAATAACCAGGGCTATTATTCTAAAATAATCACTTGGAATATAGCATCTGTATTTAATTTCCTATTTATTTAGATCTAATAACTTTTCCCAGTCCAGAGCTGGCTTGAATATAAAAGTCTGACAGCAATTGTACAATGTTGTGTGCATTAACATATATGTTATTGTGCTGCTTTTGGTTGTTTTTAAATGGATTAAAAGGGGGGGCATGGTGGCGCAGAGAGTTAAACCGCTGAGCTGCGGAACTTGCTGACTGAAGTCGGCAGAGTGGAGTGAGCTCCAGTCGTTAGCCAGTTTCTGCCAACCTAGCCGTTTGAAAACATGCAAATGCGAGAAGATCAATAGGTACCACTCCAGTGGGAAGGTAATGGCGCTCCATGTAGTCATGCCGGCCACATGACCTTGAAGGCGTCTATGGACAACACCGGCTCTTTGGCTTAGAAATGGAGATGAGCACCACCCCCTAGAGTCAGACATAACAAGACATAATGTCAAGAGGAAACCTTAATGTCAAGAGGAAACCTTTATTTTTACTTTAAATAGATTAGACCATATATTGATTTCTGGAAGTAAGAAATGGCTTGTAAAAGAAGAAAAATCTTACGACATTTTGCGCATACATGTTCATCTTTCTTTTGCTGCTAGCTTAAAAAATAGTGCATTGAATGGTCATAAGGCTTGCATAAAATTCAGCACAATATACTGAATGAGGTCCTTTGGGTCAAATCTGCCCTTGACTTTATAGCTTATATATTTCAAGAGAAACAGCTGAGCAGAGTTTCAACAGACTTAGGATGAGAGACAGTTGGGGTATTTAAAAATAAATCAGCAAATTTGCAAAAACATCCAACACAAAGATGCATGTGCATGCATATCTCATATATGCATGTATTATTCACATGACATCCATTTAGTCATTCATATATACACATGTGCCATTTGATAGCATTGATGTTCTATTTCTCTGCTATAAAGTGGAAAAGGGAAATCAATTTGCAGCACATAGCAGGGTAGCATAATAAAAATCACTTTTCCTCCAAGGGCAGTCCTTTGCCAAGCACAGGCTGAGTAGGGAAATATCATAGCCTGCCCACTTGCTGGCTGGTGAACAACTCTTTTTCTCAAGATACCGTACTTGGGACCAGGAGGCAAGAAAATACACGATCAACAGTTATCTAAATACATTACACTGATGACCACACTGTAAATGAGGTTGGAGGCAGAATCTACACTGCCATATAATCTAGTTTCTGAATCCGGATTAGCGGCTTTGAACTGGATTATAGAAGTCTACACTGCCAATTCAAAGCAGATAATCCAATTCAAATCTGATTTATTTCAAACATTTGTACCTCGCCCTTTTCAACCCCGGTGTGTGTGTGTGTGTGTGTGTGTGTGTGTGTGATTCAGGGCGGCTTATATCCAGCACAATTCGTTGCCATTACATATAAATAATACGTACAGTAATTACATAGATAAACACAGTAAATTAATTTTAATTTTAATTTTAATGCTATTGCCTTTAGTGCATAATAATATCATGATGATTAATAGATGTGTGGACTCTACATACACAGACAATTCTAATCTTCCATAGTGAGCAGTTTTCACCTCCAACCCACACTGCATTTCAGCTAAATTAAAAAGGACAACTAAGACATTAAGATGAATAGAAAACAAAGAAAGTCCAAAGGAGCTGATGGGTTCCTAAATATTGGGTCATTCATTATGTCTGAAGGAGCTTGTCCCAGATTGAAGCAAAGTGAAACAAAACTTCATTCTTTTTATTTATTTATTTACATCATTTATATTCCACCCTTCTCACCCCGCAGGTGACTCAGGGCGGATTACAATATACATATACAGGCAAACATTCAATGCCATAGACACACAACATATATAGACAGACACTCAGAGGCAATTTAACATTCCAGCTTCTGGCCACCAGGGGGAGCTGTCGCATTCCTTCATTCTTTTACATATTTCCTGGAGATTTTATAGCCTCGTAAATCAGTTAAATTAGCCTCCCCACAAAGTGGTACCTAAATTTCCTACTTGACAGATGTAACTACCTTTCGGGTTGCAAAGTTCGGCAACAAGCTACGCAATTTGGTCAAGAGCTCACCCCGACCCGGCTTCGAACTCATGACCTTCTGGTCAGTAGAGATCTTATGCAGCTGACTCCCAGCCAGCTGCGCCACAGTCTAGATAATAAATATATTGTCCAAAAGTAAATGAGAAATAGTTAAATCTGTGGATACAGAACCCATGGGTATAGAGTGCCTATGAAAAAGTACAATCATTTACATTCAGTGCTGGTCATACCAAGAATCTTTATTGATTTGTAGGATGAATATGTCACAAGAATGTTCTATTTTTGTTATTTTAAGCCAAACAGTGCAATCAGGAATATTTTCCTGCAATTTTCTGCCTATCACACCTAATGTATGATCTATGATTCAGGTTCAAATAGCAATTTTTTCATTTTGCTTTTGAGTTTTCCGCATATACATCTATTACACTGTAAACAAAGCAGAAGAGCTGGCCTTGCAAATAACTGGCCCGTGACCCAACATGAGGTTCAAAGGCTTTGCTATGATTAAATCTAATTTATTCAGTGTATGATAAAATGCTCTGACTTCAGATGTGACAAATGCGCTCAGCAGTCTTTCATCATATTCGCTTTAAAGGAACACAACATCCCCCAGCAGATGTAAAACGTCTCCTCTATGTAAATAATTCTCTTTTATACTTCAAAATCTATCTCAGCATTTTATGGAGGGGATTTAAGCTGCAAGGCACTAGTGCAAAAGAAGTGATATCGAAGAGTGGAAAGGAGAACAGGCGATTTCCAGGTGGGCTTTAGATCTGCCACACTCTCTAACTAGAAACCTGTCAGTTTCATTTTCATTGCATTTCTTAGACTCCCACTAGGATTCACATCCCTGTCCAAGTTCTTCATCAGGTTATGAAATATTTCTTCTCCTTCTTAAATGGAAATATGTCTGTTAGAATCTTTTTGTAATGTACTCCCCCATATGCCTTACACATTTCCTCATTACTTCATCACACTAGAGAATGAATCCACTTTAAATCCGGTTTCCGCCTCCTGCAGAGTTCTGGGGTTTATAGTTTAGTGAGGCTGTTAAAGACTACAAAGACCCTAAAGACCCTAAACTACAAACCCCAGAATTCTGCATGAGGAAGCAAACAGATTGAAAATGGATTCATTCACTAGTGTGATGAGGTCAAAGTATATTGACCTCATGATATTAACAAATCATATTTTCATACATACATACACACTTTTAGTAATGTACTTTTAAAAACTTGCATATGATTGAAAAAGAAAAAAGATTTCATGGTTTTCTTCAGATGACAAGAAACCAAAGGATACACTTGTTAATAATAACACGGAATTGGATCAAGTTGTAAACTGGGTGGGAATCAAGTTGTTAAAAAATCTTGTTTAATATGAAATTCTTTTTCATTTCTAGTTGTAAACAAGAGGTTCCCCCCGCTTCCTCGTAGCTTCACCACTGAACAGCTTCTTCTACCCTTTCCTTAGGGTGTTTAATACTGGCTGAAGCAGGAAATGAAGCTCTGAAGTAGGGAGGATAAAAGAGAATGTAAGAGGAGTACAAATGAAATGGTTCTGTAATATTTACAGGGGGTTTTGGCTTTAAAATGCCAGAGGCACAAAACTTGCTCCCAGTTTTCTTCTTAGCAAATCTATGTGGCCTCTAGTCTTATCCTTCCTAGAAAAGATGTTCATCAGCACTCAAAACAACCTAAGCATTTCCTGGCAGGTTAAAACACAGAGGTTTGAAGTGTATACAGATAACCCCTTTCCAGAGATTGAGAAAGTTACTTTTTGGAAAGTTACAAAAATCACAGTATCTTCTTCACATTGAAACAAAATCACTGGGCAATAATAATTATTTTGCACTTGGTTATTCACCATTAGCAAATCTTTTTGAACCCATTTCCAGTGGGACATGCATCTGATCCTCAATTGTCTTGAGTTCTGCTTTTTCATTCCTTTGGTGGAGGCTTCCAGTCTGCCTGTCCCTTTGCAGGATGAAAGAAAAATAATCACTCCAGACTGTCTGAAGGCTTCTCCCTTTCATCAAGACCCCTGGTGGGACCTTCAGAAGGAACTAAGACGCTGTTAGCAGATTTGCTCATATTATGTTGATTGCCTACAGATGAATTAATTAAGACTTGCTCACTAACACATAGTACAGGAAGGAAAGAAATTATAGCTGTGTAAATCCTTTTTTATGGGTGTGTAAAACAACGCCTGGAACATAAATTCAGCACATACGTGGATACAGACTGCCTTCCATTAGTGATTCAACAGGTCAGAAGAGATTGGATTTAGAACGCAGTAAACAATACTGAGAGCAGTATTTGCACTTCTGAACACATTCTTAATCACAACAGTTTAGGACTGCATTAATAACTATTACAGGGCCTGCTGTACCACATTGTTACTATATATATAATTGAGGAAGATTGGCAACTTGTAACAATTCAGATATTGTTTGGAGGGAAATTCGTATTGTCCCTAGGAGGTTCAGCTAACAGCGAAGGGATGCTGGAAGTTACAATCCAACAAGATCTTGAGGGCCACAAATCACCCTGTAGATTAGAAGTGAATATTATACCACACCTTTCAGAAACATAAATTGCTTTCCTTTAAAGTGTTGTTCCAGTGCAAACTGTTCTTGACAAGAATTTTCCAATATTCACAATCTGATCCGGAAAGACTTAAGAAACAATAACATATGTTCTCTATAGGCACTTCATATTTTCATAATGAATCTTGGGCTGACAATTGCACAGAGAAATCCCTATAAACATTATCTCTGAGGGTCGATTGCAGGTTTTGAAGGTCTCTGACTTAGGCAAACCACTTTTAGCAGGCACCTGTCCCTCTTAACAATACTGTCAAGCCTTATCTCTGATCATGTGTCATCATGGTAGCAACATTTGCCTCTCCATGATAATAGATTTTTGAAAAAAAACTGCTATTTTCATAGCTGCAAGTTAAGTATCCCTCATCTGAAAATCTTGGCCCCAGAAGGATTCTGGAATAGTTCATATATCTAATAAGATATCTTGGAGATAAGATCCAAGCATAAACACAAACTTCATTTATGTTTCATATATATACCTTAAACACATAGCTTGAAGGTAATTTCAAACATAATATTAGAATAATTTTGTGCATGAAACAAAGTGAGGGTAGCTGAACCATCAAAAAACTAAGGTTATGCCGTCACACCAGGTCTGTTTGAAATTAAAACTGGCAGATGTGTTGTCCTTTTTACCTGGTGGACTGCAGAGCGCTTGCTGAAAAAGCTAGGTGGTCTGGCAACCCAAAAAACACTCCAAAATAAAGTTGAAAATCAAACAGTTTATTCAATAACAAAGTCTTTGCAGGACTTGGCACAGCTTCTTAATGGTTGCAAAAAACCAGAAAAAAGCAGACTGGAAATGCCTTGGGTTGTTGCTCAAAAGATTCCCACTGCTTCTTTTTGGATGGCAGGAAACCAGATATTTCCCACCCTGGTCCTAGGTGTTTGGTTGAAGGAACCACTCCTTCCCCCCTCTAAACCTAAGCTCAGTCCAAAAGGTGACCTAAAGCTGGGCTGGTAACCAGATGTCTATCCTATACAGCATGCAAAGCCAGTCTCTGCAAGGTACCATAAACTCATCTGGTTCCAGCAGTCCCCCAGCTAATGGTCAAGCAAATAGCAATCAGCAGGTCAGCATGCAGGTCAGCACCCAGGTAAGCACCCAGGTAAGCACCCAGTAAGCACCCAGTACTTACGGTGACCCTTTCGGAGCCAATCCTGGCTGGCCAAAAAAACCCACATCTGGCTTCCTTCCCTCTCTGAAAGGAACTAAAACATTTTCTAAAATGGAGGCCAATCCCCAGGAAGAAAAAGGGGTGGACACCAACTAAAAAGATACATTTGCAGAGCTTTAGGTGGCAAATTCTGCACCAGGCTGCAACCTTGCTAATAATTAACAGGCAAGGTGCCAGTGTGTCTGGAACAGTCCCAGTAAAAAATGCAAAAGGAAAAAATGCTGCCTTTTTAAAACCAAACTATGGGGCTATGCATATAAAACGTCTGGAGGACGGAACAAAGGTGTTATTACCTCAGTCACTTAGGTGGACAATTTTGGATTTTGGAATTCCAGATAAGGGATGCTCAACCTGTATTTATTCTTATAAAAACATGAGTGTCTTGGGATATTGCATTTCAATACAACTGTTTCAATGCGTGATAGATGTATAATTGTTGTGAGGGATAAAATGTTATTTTCTGCAATGGTTCTCCATCAACAACAAAAATACATTTCTTTTGTATGAAAACAAAAGACCTGGCTGTGGCACAGCTAGCTGATAGCCAGCTGCATTAAATCACTACTGACCGAGAGATCATGAGTTCGAAGCCAGCCTGCGTAGGAGTGAGCTTCCAGCCATTAGTCTAGCTTGCTGTTGCATCTGTCAAGTAGGAAATTTAGGTACCGCTTTATGACGGAGGCTAATATAACTAATTTACAACCCCATAAAAACCTTCCAGCAGTGTGCAGAAAAACGAGGAAGTACTCCATCAAAGGACTCAGTGTTACAAATGGACAGTTAAGCAGCAGCTCCCCCTGTGGCCAGAATCGAGCTGGAATCAAGCATACCCTCATGAAGCCAGAAAAGCTGGAATGTTAAATTGCCTCTGTGTCTGTGTGTATGGTGCATGTCTAATTGGCAATGAATGTTTGCCATGCATATGTGCATTGTAATCTGCCCTGAGTCCCCTGCAGGGTGAGAAGGGTGGAATATAAATACAGCAAATAAATAAATAAATAAAATTTTGGGGAACATATTGTTCCCCTCTCCCCTGCAGCTGCTTGCTTGATATGCTGTTTCTCCGCAATATTACATAAAGCACTGTTGCTTGAATACCACAGACACTGTCTGGCTAGTGTATATGAAACAATTAATCATTAGTAACAAGTAGCATACAGTACTAAAGCCCCCTGGACTGAATTGTTTTGTAAATAATAAAAATGGGAGGAAAGGGGGAGGAATTTTAGACTGATTTGAACCATATGTGGTCCCTGTAGTATTTTCTACAAGGTAAGCCAGTGGTTCTTATCCAGGTCCATTCAAATACCTGAGACCTGACTAGAACTTTTAAGGGGGGCAGGTAAGGGAGATTTGGGATTTATGGTAGTCAGCCTTTTCTCCTCTCTTGCCATGGGTTTTGACATCCAACAGAGGAGAGCTGTCAACAAGATAAAAATCCCAAACTGTAAAACCTAGTTATTATCTCATATACACTTTTTAAAAAGTGACATAGAGCAAAAAAAGAATCAAGCCAGAATGATGCCACCCTGCTGGGGGCAAAAATCAATGAAAGATCATCATTTTCAGTTATTCTAAGCATGTGAGGTAGGCTACAGGAAAGAACGAAAGAAAGAATAGAAACAATGAAAAAGAAGAAATAATGTCTCCAAAAGTGCTAATCTGGATCAAACACCCTAGCATGAAGGATTTAAGGCCACCAAGCACAAAGGTTTTTACTGAATTCATGCCTCCAATCTATGTAACATCTCTACACACATCATAAACAGATTTCTACAAAAGAATAAAGTTGTCTGATCTGGGGCAATATCTTATATCCTATGAAATCTCTCTCCTTCTCTCCCCCCTCCCTCCCTCCCTTGATAACTGGCATTTTCCCCCGGGACTTAGAAGTTACTGGATGGTTGTCAGATGTATGGATAATGGGTATTAGTAGAATTAAACATTATTGAGATACCGAATATACTCGAGTACAAGCCGACCCAAATATAAGCCAAGGAACCCAATTTTACCACACAAAAAATGGGAAACATATTGACTCAAGTATAAGTTGAGGGTGGGAAATGCAAATTAAAATTTCAAAATAAAAATAGATACCAATAAAATTACATTAACCGAGGCATTAGTAGGCTAAATGTTTTTGAATATTGACATAAAACTGCAATTTAAGATAAGACTGTCCAACTCTAATTAAACCATTATTCTAACCTTCTTCAATGTAAATGTGCTTACGTATCCTTCCAATAATAATAAACTGAGTAAAATAAGAAATGTAATAATAATAATAAATAGCGTAAAATAAGAAATGTAATGAAATAATAATAGAATAATGTAAATGTAGTAATAATTATAGAGTAAAATAATACATTTAATAAAAAATAATAAAAACAGAGTAAAGTAATAAATAACTTTGACTCTATTATAGGCCAAGGGAGGTTTTTTCAGCCTAAAAATGGGCTGAAAAACCCAGCCTATACTCGAATATATACAGTAAATCTTTGACTTAAAACGGGAAGCCTGTTTGTATGTTTCTCCTTTGCAGAAACTAATTTTTATAACATGCTTTGCTCTTTAACCCTTGCTTGAAAGTAAAGACCATTTGGCTGTTTTCTCCAGAGCAGGAATAGGATATAAAATATCGGATATAGTCCCCATGTCCCGTCCCCTCGGTGCTCCTCAGAAATCACTGGATTCTATGCTTTAAGTACACAAATTGCAAATAGGATGGATGGGTGGATGAATATAGTTGTGTCATGGATATTACCGTTCTTTCTTGACCACTATTATTAAGACTGCATTTAATGAAATCATTTTACTGCTTTCCCTACCCTCATGCATTCAGTATAGGAAAAAAGCAAACAAAATAAACTCTAAAATGTGGATTCTGCTGCCCTGAACGGTTGAGATAAAAATATGGAAGAGAAGGTATTGTACTGGTGTATATATGGCATTTCATATGAAGCTTTATTATGGCCACTTCTGTTGTGAAAGATGCCATTTATTCCTCTTAACCTTGAGCCTCAGGGGTTAGATGTCAAAGAGAGCAATTCCTCTCCAGAAAGAACATGGGTTCATAAACCAGTGACCTGATCATAAACTATTCCTCTTTATAAAGCACAATCATTTACATCCCTTCAAAATAAAATGAGAAGGAAAGAAAGGGTCTATTCGGAAGCACAGATCAATAAATATGAAAGGAAACCATAGTTCTTGACTCATTTTCAAATTATACAAGGCAGTATATCTGGGTTACTGTACTAATGTTTTATTGCATTTTGAAAGTATGTGGAGATATTGCCTAATAATAAGACTTGTTTTGCTTTATGCATTTAACAAACCCTAGTTTTTATGGACTTTATTTGCTTTCAATGAGTCATGAAAATGCCACCTATAAAAGTAGAAGAAAGCTGGGTGAAATCACAAGTCAAAGGAAATTAAAACTCCGAACCATCTGCATTTAGGATTCATTCCATGCTGCCTAGCAGGATTCTCTTAAGGTGCCTTGTTTATTTTAATGAGTTAATGAGTTCTCATGTGTTTGCCCAATCCTAGATTTCAATACTCAATACTCAAGGGAGGAAATTAAGTGCTTTATTTAAACAAGAAACCTTCTCAGTAAAAATATTAATCTTTTAAAGCCTTCAGTTTAAACACAAGCACTAAAACAGAATCAAACCGCCACTTGTACTACTCTCATCCACTAAGACTGTAGTTTGTGGGATTTTTAATGGGCCTAAATCCAACTGCTAGGCTCAATTAGACCAGGTCCACTGAAACAACATGCTTAAAAAGTTGGATTTTACAACTTTTTAGCCCAAAGATTTTTTTAAAAAATAATTTTTATTAAAGGTTTTTCACATCATATACATAAAAACGACATACTATCTAACTACTGGATTTGGGTAATGGTTAGAAGGTAGGATAGTTCGGTAAGGGGAAAGGGGTGGTGGGATTGGGGAAGGTTGAACAGGGGTAACACAACTGGGATTGGGGATATCTGACTTCCAAATCTTCCTTCTTCGATTGTTATCTTTGTTTATTTCTTCTTAATACTTTCTTGTCTTTGGCTTCTCCTTTATTACCTCTCTTATTTTTTCTTCTATTTACACTAGTGGTTGATCAATTACTCCAGCGTTGTCTCCCCTTCATCCTTTACAAAACTTTCTCTATATGTTCCATAAGTAATCCAGTCTGTCTTTTTAATGGGTCTACCATAAGATGTTTTCATGGCATATGTTAATTTATCCATATCTTTTATCTCGTCGGTCTTGTTTAACCATTCTTCAATTGTGGGTATTTCCTTTTGTTTCCATTTTTTTGCATAAGTCATTCTGGCTGCTGTACACAGGTAGGTGAATAAGATGTCCTGGTTTACATCCAAATCTAATTCCTCGTCGGTGATCCCTAGTAGGAAGTATTCTGGCTTCCTACTTATCTTTCTTTGTAATATCTTTTCACACCCTCTTTGTATTTCCTTCCAATATGCCACCGCTCTTGGACAGGTCCACCACATGTGGTAGAATGTGCCCACTTCTTTCTCACACTTCCAGCAGTGACTATTCGCTGTCTTGTACATTAACCCTATTTTATGTGGTGTAATGTACCACCTATAAAACATTTTAAGCCAATTTTCCTTTAAGTCTATTGCGTAAGTATATTTAATTTTTCGCTGCCATATTTCTTCCCACTCCTTCAAAGCAATTGACCTGCCAATGTTTTGTGCCCACTTAATCATGCAGTCTTTTACTGTCTCTTTTTCTGTTGCCCATTCTAGTAATATATTGTATATATTTGTTATATTCTTCTTATCTTTGCTCACAATTTTTTCAAAAAATTCATCTTTTACTACAAAGCCCACAACCTTGTCTTTTTTGTAGTGTTCTCTGACCTGCATCATCTGTAACCAAGAGAATGATTTAAATTTGTTTGTAATTTCTTCCTTGGTTTTAAGATAAAGTTCTCCTTTTTCTTTACTTAAGATATCCTTATAGGTGGGCCATCGGGCCCATCCTAACAATCTTCTCTGCTCCGCCTCTAGTGGTGATAGCCATAGTGGTGTTTTCATATATAGTCTTTCTTTGTATTTCTGCCATGTTTTTAGCAGAGCAGCCCTTATAAAATGATTATTGAAATTTTTTTCTGTTTTTTCTTGGCCATACCACAAATAGGCGTGCCATCCAACCCTTAGGTCGAATCCTTCCAAAGACAATATATTTTCTCTTTTAAGTGAGATCCAGTCCTTAATCCAAGTCAGACTTGCTGCCGCGTAATAGAGTCTTAAGTCTGGCAACCCGAATCCTCCCTTGTTTCTAGCGCTTATTAGATGGTCATATTTGATCCTTGGTTTTTTGCCCTGCCAGATGAATTTTAGCAGCGCCTTGTTCCAATCTTTAAAAGATTTGTTTGTCCTTAATATCGGGAGGTTTTGGAAAAGAAAAAGAAGTTTTGGTAACACGTTCATAGCCCAAAGATTTTTTTTAAAGTTACTATGGCATACACTTATGTGGAGTGCAATCCTGTGCCTTTAAGGTCACAAGACTCTTTGTTTTTGATGCAACATAAAGATATGGCTGCCTTGCAGATTTTGTTCATATTAGTTTTGTTTTGCTTTGGCCAGCTTGATGCTCTTAACTTCTTCATTGTAATTTGTTGGTATATAATGACAGTCACTGTCATCTGAATTCCAAACCCTCCAATATTTACAGTTAGTCATGGTGGTTCTGTGTACCAAGTTTGATTCAGGTCGATCGTCAGTGAGGTTCACAGTTTCTCTGGTTGTAGGTGAACTACAACTCCAAAAATCAACGCCAATCCCTCACAAATCCTTCCAGTATTCAAATTTGGGCATATCAGGCATGTGTGCATTGTCGTTTGGGATCATGGTGACTCTGGATGTAGGTGAACTACAACTCCCCCAAATCAAGGTGAATTCCCCCTAAAACCCTCCATTATTTTTATGGAGGTTCTGTGTGCCAAGTTAGGTCCAGGTCCATCTTTGGTGGGATTCAAAGTGCTTTTTGATTGCACATGACCTTTAAATCCCAGTACCTACAACTTCCAAATGCTATGTGCAATTCCCTCCAAAACCCACAAATATTAATATTTGGGCTTATAGTGTATGCGTGCCAAGTTTGGTCCGAGTCCATCTTTCTTTGGGTTCACAGTGCTCTCTGTATGTAGATGAACTACAAACTCCTATAAATCAAGGTCAATTCCCCCCAAAACTTTCCAGTATTTTTGTTGGTCATGGGGATTCTGTGTGTCAAATGTGGTCCTGGTCCATTGTTGGTGGGGGTCACAGTACTCCCTTGATGCAGTTCCCCCTTGATGCAGGGGGAACTACAACTTCCATCATGTTGACTCGGGACCCCAAACTCCTCCAGTATGTTCAGTTGCTGATCAATTCTGCTCTGTTTGCTGTGCGCCAGAGTAGCAAAGGATTATGGAAGAGGCAGTGGGAAGGATCATGCAAATTCCACACCAATTGAGAGTCAGAAAGACTGAGGCGTTTGTGCTGGAGACAACACAAAATCTAGGATGAAATTGTCCCTGTATGAAAGCCTTCCATTGGATGGTGGGCAGTCTTGTGTTTCTGGGGGACACTAGCAGGGGTTGTATATGTTCGTGGTGCTCGCTATAACCTGCAATGTCATTGAAGGGAGGGCCTGTGATGGCTCCTCATAGGTGAGTATCATATCAGTTTGTGGAAGTGGGAGTCTGTCTGTGAAAGTAGGCACCCCAGCCACATAAACACGTACATATTTTCACTTTTATATAAACCATATTTAAAGATCCTACATCTATACTGTAATGTTTGAGTACTATAAGATGGGGATGCTATGGGTTCATGACCTCCTTCATGTGCCCTTAACAGGCCTTTAACATATGTCCCCATGCCCCTTTCATCCCAGCGGGATGAGAATGGCACCAGTCTATTTCACCAGCGAAATGCAGGGGCCTCCAGCAGTAGACCAGCCTTTTCAGCCATTAAGGAGGAGATCTGCCCTGCTAAGCTTCACTGCTAGGAAAACTAGAAAAGCTTGTTTTCATCAGGTGAAAAGCCAATGTTTTATGTTTGGCAGGTTGACTGTAAATTTTCATATCTGAGAAACAATCACATTGATTTTTCATTTAGGTAGAAAAACTTCCTTTACGCCAATGTTTCCGGGAGAGGTATTGATTCAGGTGGGAGATTAACTGCAGAATTAAGATGCCTATATCCATATTATTTAATATTAATCTTATTATTTATGAGAAACGTGGGATATACAATGGCGCAAAAACAAAACAAGTGGTTTCATCTTGTTACAATCTGGTTTTTTACCATACATTTTTACTTATCCTGCATGAATATAGACAAACCTACTAAAATATTTACTGGACTGGTATCTAATTTTTTACTATATATCTTTTACTTATGTATGGATTTTAAAAGTATACAGCTCATTATGAAGCGCAATGAGTCAGAACATTATATTGTGATAAGAATTCTTATCACAGAAATATATACAGTATAACCAAGGCACAGGAATAAAAAGAAAAGTGGAACATTCTTTTAAAAAGATTACATAAAAGAAATTAGTTAAAATTAGTTAAAACATAGGTTTAGTGGTTGTGCTAAGACTTTTGCAACAAACGTATTCAATTATACGAAAACTGCACTAAGCCTATATTAGTGTTCCTTTTGGGAGCAATTATGACTGCATTACTTGAATGACAAGAAATAATTTGTTAAAAGAAATGAAAAGGAACTTGTATAATTTGTGATCCTACTACTAAGACGATATTGTGGCCATGAATGAAGATAATGAACTGATTGGCGTGCGGATCTTCCTTTTGTGTCTAGTACAGCTGTTTGAAGATTTTTTAAATTGTTATTCAACTAGCTAATCACAATCCCTTGTTCAGTGTAACTGTGAGTTTACTCATCTGAGCTAATCCAAGATGCCATCTGTTATTTAATAAGTAATTGGCTCTTCAAAGTCCTAAGGGCCGATGGGGCATCGTGCGGGGAAAAAAAAGACACCTCTGCTTCTGTAAGGTATACCAGCAACCTGGTCATGACACAAAAATGAGTGCATTTGACACAGTGCAATAAAACCTCTTAAGAATGCATTATTCCTTGGGGCTTGTAAGAACTGTGGAGAAGAAGCACTGAATTACAGGAGGATGGCAGGAAGATTGACAAGAACTGTCACACTGTTTTTGGGTAAGATCCCAAATGAGGAGGGTTTTTTGTTTTTTGAGGGGGGTGCCTGCATTCTGTTGAGAGACAACTTTTAATTAATGCTTTTTCTTCTAAGCCAAAATAAGTGCATAAATGTTAGGCCATACATAAATAGAGAATGTTTAGCTCTCCAAACCTTCTGGACTTCATATTCCAAAAGTTTCAGCTACCATAACCAAAGGTGAGGGACTATGAGAATTGTAGTAAAAAATTATATGGGGGAACAAAAGACTTAAACTCTTAAAGCAGAGCTAACTAGAAAATTATATGGTGCGGATAACCCTATGCAAACATGTTGAAAATCCATTTAGATATAGCCCGAAATTATAACCAAAATAAATTGGCGAAATTGAGGTCAAAGTAACTCACAAACTTCAATGCCCAAGTGGGTTTTTTTTCCAATAGAGATGTCTCCAACAGTTCGTTCTCACTCACATATAACCATCCAAGTAAAAAACTCAGTTCGCCATACGAAAGTTCAAAAGGATTTAATCCGGGTTATATCCTCAAAACGCATGTAGAGCGGTTTTAAGTTCACAATTTGTACATCCACAATGACGATGGGTTCCACACATTAGAAAATATCCATTTCCTCTTGTTTATCAATAATAACAATGAAGTAAATACGGTATACACATAAGACGCGGTGCGGTCGTCCCTCTGGTGAATCGTCTTACAGCCAACGGATCAGTTCACTTATCAATTAGATCTATTCCTTTGAAACTTTCTCAAGGCTGACTATTTAGAGGGATTCCAGTAGCGACCCACGCATCAATCAGCAATACTCCATCAAATCGCAAGTGCGTGTATGTGGTGTATCCTGGCCGAAGCCACTCCTATGTGAGTTTCTTAGATCCGAGGACGTCAGAAGTTCTACAGTAGTAGCATTAGTAGTAACAACAACAACAACAATAATGATAATAATTTTATTACCCTCCTCTCTCTGCAGCTCAAAGCAGGATACATCATTAAAACAATAGATAAAACACTATTAAAATACATACAACAGCATACACCGAGTCAAAATACAAGTTAAAATCCATGGATGAAATTCAGACTAAAATTCTATAATAGCTTCATACTTATTCTAGACCGTCATTGCAATGTGTCTGTGTTCTGTGTGTATTTGATATGGCTTCTGGCTAATCAATAAAATCGTTGTTGTTGTTTGTTTATTCTAGACCTGAAAGCTGAATTTAAATAGGTTTGATACCTATGGCATGTTAAATGAACCAGATGTATGCAGGTCTATGATTGTTTTTGGCCACATATTGTAGATGGCATCCCTTATGATTGCATTTACTGTCATATGAACAGTAAGTCCAAAAGTGAGACACAATGCTTAGAATCACCAGCAAGTGAACCAAAATGTATGACTGTTTATGTAACAGCTTTTCCTAACCATCTGGTGGCTATAACAAGAAGCTTGCTGATGTTTTTGGCAAGATGCTCAGAATTTAGTCACTATGAGGTGCATCTACACTGTAGAATGAATGCGGTTTGACACCACTTTTGCTGCTATGGCTCAATGCTATGGTATCTTGGAAGCTGTAATTTGGGGTGGCACCAACACAATTTAGCATTAAACCATGGCAGTTAAAGTGGTGTTGAACAGCATTCATTCTACAGTGTAGCCATGTAGCCACCTCATTGCAATATGATAGCTAGGAGACAATGGAAATCTATCATAAATGCATTATATTGTTGGCTGCTGAACCTTTTTCCAGAAAAGCTTTTTTCTCTCACAATGATGGTTGATCTTTTGGTGTTGTAATCAATGAGATATCTCCCTTGATGAAGCTGTTGCTTAATTTTATTAGTTCTTTTACAGTTATGTAATATTACAGATTCATCTGACTCTTAGAGCCATACTATATTGCTTTTAATGAGCTTGGATTTTCAGACTCGGTATGAATACACTTCAGTGGTCGTACCTCTCCGTTGGCGCCCCCTTGTCGTGGGGGAGAGGCTTGTGTACCCTAATGAAGTTATGAGCTATGCTGGCGGTGGCATAGTAGCCATTGGTAGGGCCTCCCATGCCAGACAGATCACAACCGAAGAGTCTGACAAAGAGCAACAACAGGCAGGATGGGATCTCTAGCCTTTTGGCAACCTTCCTAAGAGAAGGAAAACGCTTATTTCAAACCCAGGCAAATGGTGCTCGTCTAACCCTGTAAGGTCAACCATCTAGAGAAGGAAACTCAAAACAAACCTACGAACTGAGGACCTCGCTGCCATCGTCCAAGCTTGATAGGCCCCGACAGACGAATCTTTGGTTTAAAGGGTGAGGCCAGTTCTGTGCACGCTGCACTCCACCAGAAAAATACATTGCACAGGCTCAAAGGACACATCTAACCTCCGACATCAACACGCTTGCAGAAAGAGTGGGATGAGTCCTTCCTAAGAATCTTCATTCGCGAAGTAATGCCGGGGGGGGGGTGTCTTACTGTGAATATCAGTGACAATTTTATGACTTGGATCTACATGTATCACTAAACCCAAAGCCATTCGAGAGTAGCAATCCTCCATATCAGCCCTAAAGGTGGCTAAACTATATGCCTCCTGAAGCAGCAGGGCAGTGTAGACCAGAAGTTCCCAACCCTCCAGTTGTTTTGAACTTTGACTCCCAGGAATCTCAGCCAGTTTACTAGCTGTTAGGATTGTGGGAATTGGAGTCCTAAACACCTGGAGGACTAAAGGTTGGGAATCACTAGTCTGGACAGTCCAGCTGGGCTGAAACCAGTTCAATCCCAGTGGACAGACATCTTACCTTGGCTGTTTCTGTTGCCACAGCCAGATGACCATGGAGCTCTAGGAAACTTTCTGCATATCTTCTGTGGTGATGGGAGGGAGACATGTGATTAATCCATCCCCTTTTCTTCGACTGCTGAGCACAGAGAAAATGAGATGGCACTGCCAGGCTGTGTGAATCATGGACCGGTTTGAATTAGAGACGGTCCATCTGTCAAAACTCACCTTAAAGTGTGAGACTGCTCTACAGTATTGGTGAAACTCTGGTGCATTCAATGACTTTGTGTAACATAAGAGTAAAACTCAACCAACCTGCTTTACCCAACATTATGGACTGGAAGTCCTTGGATGTCATTCAGACATCCAAGAACAACTTTCGATCAAAATCTGAATTTCGAGCCAGTGTAGACAAGCCGTCAGTGACAAAGAGGACATCAACATCCCACACCTCAAAGTTTAGCTTAAAATGGCTAATCATTTTCCCAGAAGCAGCCAGTAGACATGTAGAGGTTTTCAAAATCCGTTCCATTTGCTTTCCCTTCCATTCCCAAAATGCCAGGTTTGTGACATTTCTGTTAGAAAGTCATTACTTTTCATGCAATTGTAGCTTCTTCATTGGTATCTTAGTTCCAATGAAATATTATAGAGCTGATGAAGTGTATCAAAGGGAAAATGTTTTTAAAAGTCACAAAAATGCTTTCAACAAGACAAAATGTGTAACAGTATCCTCCTACATGAGTTCCACTGTAATAGAAAGGTACTCTTAAAGAACATGAAGACTTCCCAGTATTCCCCAGTCAGTATGGCCATTGAGGAATAATGGGGTTTGTAGCCCAGAAATATTTTTCATAAGTTCTGTTCACAAGTCTCACTAATAAGAAAGTCATTACTCAAGCTTTGCCCTATTCACTTAAAAGAATAATAATTATTCTACCTGAGTCTTTTGCTGAAACATCTTGATTAGTTAGAGCTGCATAAGCCAAATTATGTTAACATTTTGTAAGATGAGAAGGAAAAACATTAGAAAGAGTAGATTGGCAGGAAAAGACAAGGTCATTTCTTTTGGACAACAACTGACAAGCTGCCTATCACATTTCAGCATTGCATCATTTTAAAGAGTCAATATATTAATCCCCTCAAGAGATTGTGAATTAAAATATTAGGAAATGCAACCATGTTACATACATATCAACCACCTGCTCTCGTTGCAGTAACAATATGATGTGACTACAGGAAGTGAAAAGGAGATTTTGTTTTTATCATTGAATTTATTTTAAACACATTATTAACCAATCTACTGATCTCCTTACTCACCAAGACATTTTCTTGGCTTGATTTAAATGTTGAGTTGGATATATAACTCTATCCGTTGGTTTATGTGAGAATGAAGCAGCTATAAAACTCTATACAGAAATGCATGTTGACTTAATATAACAATATAACCAAGAAGCAACATTGGTCTAATGATTTAGAGCGAGGAACCCCACCTCAGGCAGTTGATTTTAAGCATCATGAATGGGCAGACCATTGTTAGCTGTGTATTTTATTGTGCTAATATTTTACAGCCAGGGATGGCAGGAGGTGCTTGAAAAGATTGTCTTTGCCCTGTGGCAAAATTGTTGGCTTGGGTATTGTGCACCATGACTTGGTCAGTGGGTGACTGACATTTGCTACTCCCGGCATCAAAATATAATGGACTGGCATAACTAGGGGCAGGAATACAGATAGGAATATCACCGACAAGCAAAGCAATATTTTCCTATAGACAGAAATAAAAAGAGCTGTTCATAACACCGAGTTGCTTGGCACACATATAACAGCTAATGGGAAAGAAATGAAAAACCATAAAGAACATGGTTTTCTACTATAAACGATGCCACATTACTTAGTTTTCCTGTAATGGACACAGTCTATATTTTCTGATCATATCTAGGGAACTTTTATCTCACTTGCAGCACTAAGAGATCAAACAGCATTCTGGTGACCAGCCTGCATTGTTATGAAAAATACATGTTAGTATGGGAAATGTTCAGATTGTCCAACCAAGGGGAAGCCAATGCAGCCAGCATCGTCATCCTTTGTCCTTTAAAGTATACAACTATGTGAGACCTTCATAAGGACACAAAAGATACCTAGTTTCATGCCAGTGTGATTCACAAAGCGGGGCTTGGCTAAGAGAAATAAATCCAATTCCCCACCAAGGGACCATCTACACAGTACCTAAAACACGGGATTTCCTGTGTTAAAAAGGGGGTGGTGGCTATATGATGTTAGCCCTAAATGCGCGCTGATTCACTGCAATGGCCAAAAAACACTGGACAAAAAGTTTCCATTTTATTCCGATCAAAAATGCACATATTCGCATCTCTGTATATTGCTGCACTCATAAAAAACACATGATTTCCTTCCCTTCCCCCTGTGGAGCCTGCTCCAGCATATGTCTGCTTTTTAAAAGCCCAAAATACATGATGAGCTGATTGGGCTATCGAATGGACACACAGTTGATGTAAAGGAAGATTGAACAGAGAGCAATTAGAACTCCCTGAAATTTTTATTTTAAACTGTGTAATATTAAATAGAGTTTGAATAAACAATTAGGGGAAGGGAGAAATCCAGAGGAAGTTATTAAAAAATTTAAATTCACTCTGTTATGTGCTGAACCTTATATGCGCACATAAGAATCGGCTTATATTTATATTAAGATATTCGCATGTGCACATATGCAGTTCAGTGCATAACGGAGTGATGTTATAAAAAAACTTCAATCAGATGTCCCCTGTCCATCCTCCATCTTGTTCTGATACAGAGGAAGCCAGTGAGGAAGGCGGGGGAAGAAATCCCGGGACCTACAGGTCTGTGTGGGGACATGTTCTCAGGTCCCGGGTTTCCTTGCCCTTCCTCTTAAACCCATATTTTTGTGCAGTCTGGAAGCACCCTAAGTCATAAACCTACACGGGAAACCTTGGGTCAGTCACTCCTGCTCAACCTGATTCCTTCACAAGAATCTTGTAAAAGGATGAAGTGGGGAAGAGAAGAACCATGTATGTCACCCCAAACTATTGGGGGAGAGACAGGATATAAAAGTAATGGATTATTAAAATATATAATTTCACCTCTTTAAATGAAAATGCATCGCCCTTTCCAGTGGAACATAGTATTTTTCCTCTTCAGTATCCTGAAACACAGATCCCAATATTACAGATAAAATTACTTTAGCAAACAAGGAAAGTTCAACCAATATGTTATACAGCACAGGGACTTGGCACTTTGATGAGGAAAAATTCCCCCATTCTGTTGGCTGCAGGCACCCGAGTGCTCCAATGTATTTAGAATAGCTCTTTGGATCCCAGCCCTTCATTTGGAGGGTTTTGAGTAAGTGCCTATGAAATATTGCATTCATTTTATTGCATTATGAAAAGCTGTTGACAAATGAGAGAAAGCTCAAAGGCAAACATGATCAAGAGGACGGAAGACTGGGTTTATGAAGAAAGATAAGGCCAGGCAAGCTGCCAAGTTTGGCAAACCAAGGGCTAAGTTGCAAAGAGATGGATGGATGCAAATACTGGATGGAAAAGCAGGGGAGGGAAAAGACCAACATGAAGGAAAGGGGGAAACAGCAAAATGCAGGGAAAACAATGTAAATTTCCTCCCCCAATATTATTTACGTTCATCTAAACTTTGCTAAAAGGAATGTATTAATTTTGCATATTCTAGGAAGATAATATTGCTTCGACAGGATGTGGAATGAAAAGCTGCTTTCCATTATCTGATTTTGAAAACATTGGATTTTTGGGATTGCCCCTGGAAATCCCTCTTCTCTCGCAAAAATATTTTGCAGGGATTATAACTAAGGGAAATTGGGACAACTCTGTGAATTGAAGAGCATACTAAATTCACTTAGGTCTAAATCCAAATGTTATTCCATTAGAATCAATGAATTTTTTGTAATTGATGATTGACTCTTCAGCAATTAATTCATTGGGTCAACTCAAACTGGAGTCTGCAATTGGGTCTGAGCCTTAGAAACCTGTCCTAAAGTAGGAGGAAAGTGTGATAAATTACGCTGGCCAACACACATTACGGAGCCTCACATATTAGACCTATTTCTGGGTATAACTTACCTGCCGGTTCCAAAAATGGCACCAGCTTTCCCCGATCACCTCTACTTTTTGAGATATAGAAGATTTGCTATATAGCAATTGCAATCTCCTTGCCCATAAAGAATCAAGATAACCATATCTAAGAAACTAGAACTGATGCCGTCTATCCAATTTAATTTTCTGAATCAGCACCTCATATAACAGGCCTAAAAACCAAGACACCAAGAATTGTTGTTGTTGTGGTTGGGCTGTGTTATCCACCTCTTCCATAAATTTGCTCATTCAAAATTGGCCAATATTGACTATAGAAAGTGGAAAGGGAGAGATTTTGTTTTCATCATTTAATTTATTTTAAACAAATTAAAACCAATCTACTAAGTTTTTTATTCACCAAGATATTTTCTTGGTTTGATTTAAATGCTGAGTTGGATATTTACCTCTATCTGTTGGTTATGTGAGAATTTATTTATTTATTATTCGTATTTGTGAGTCGCCACTTCCGGTGTGGCTCAGGGCGACTTACAGCAATGGACTAAAAGATTAAATGATGCGGTGGTAAAACTTTTATCAGTGGGTGACTGGCATTTGCTTGTCTAGGCAGCCAAACATAATGGGCTGGCCCTGCTCCAAAAGGGAGTTCAAAATTGGCCCTAAATTGGTACTGTACTTATTTACTGTCTGTTCTTGACAAAAGGGTAACGGAACAATTTCTCTTTGCAGCAGCAAAAAGCCACAAGTGCTTCATGAATAACCTGTAAACGCTAAGAGTGTAACAAAGAGTACTCAGGACACTTATTATTGATTGGCAATCAGTTCCTGCTTTAAATGATAAAGACAGTCATTCAACCAATAGCGAATGGTGATACTTGTTTTTATTAATCACTAGCTGTCCCCTGCACGCATTGCTGTGCCATCGTCTGTGGCTTACCCTTTCTACCTACATGGTGTGTGTGTGTATATGTGTGGTGATGTTTGTTTGTATATGTGTATGTGTATTTTGTGTATGTTTGTGTTTTATGTGCAGGTATATATGTGTGTTTGTGTGCATGTCTTCATGTATATATATGTGTGTGTTGATGTGTGTGTATATATGTGTATGTGTGTGTTATTATGTATATGTGCATGTCTGTATGTGTGCATGTTTTATGTATATGAGTGTGTGTGTGTGTGGTGATGTTTGTGTGTATATGTGTGTATGTGTATGTTGTGTATGTGTGTGTTCTTATGTGTATGTGCATGTATATATGTGTGTATGTGTGCATGTCTTTATGTATATATGCGTGGTGATGTGTGTGTATATATGTGTATAATGTGTATGTGTGTGTTCTTATGTATATGTGCATGTACATATGTGTGTATGTGTGGATGTTTTCATGTATTTGTGTGTGTATGTGTGTGGTGTGTGCTGATGTTTGTGTGTATATGTGTATATGTTTGTGTATGTTTTCTTTCTTTCTGTCTCTCTCTTTTTCTCTCTCTGTCTCTGTTTTCTTCCCCTCATTTCCTTCCTTCCTTTCCCCCCCCCCCTTCCAGCGAGGAGCACGAAGTGGAGGAGGGAGGAGGCGGAGGCTGGCCGGGAGGAGGAGGTGGCAGCGACATGCGGGGCTGGTGGTTCCTGTTTCCTCCTCTGCCTTCTCCGCCTCCTCCATAGAAGAGGGCGAGGGTGGGGTTTTTTGGGTGTTTTTTGGGGGGCGTGGGGAGGGGTTAGGCTGTTTTGCGGGCTTTTTTTGAATTTTTGGTAGTGCGCATGCTCTTTGCTGTGTTTTGCTGCAAAGGGTTTTGGGAAATGTAGTTTGGAATGGCTGGAGGGAAGAAGGCGTCGGGTGAGCGTGTGAGGGATGTTTCGTGTAAAAGGTAAGGAAAGTTTGTGGGTTTTTGTTGTTGTTTTGGGGTGTTGGGAAGGGGTGAGGGTGTATTGTGTTTCTTTTGGGTAGGGATGGTGGGAAGGGAGGAAGGAAGATTGTGTTGTGGGCAGGGAAGTTTGTGTGTTCGTGCAAAGGCGCTGCGGCAGCCACGTGCGCGGGAAGGAGGGCAAGGTATATTGTTTGTTTGTTGTTTTGGGGTGTTTGGAAGGGGTGAGGGTGTATTGTGGTTATTTTGGGAAGGGATGGTGGGAAGGGAGGAAGATTGTGTTGTGGGCAGGGAAGTTTGTGGATTCAGGGCAGGGCGCTGTTGGTTAGGGATGGTGGGAAGGGAGGGGCGCTGTGTTGTGGGCAGAGGCGCTGCGGCAGCCACGTGCGTGGGAAGGGGGCATGTTGTTTCTTGGTTGTTTTGGGGTGATGGGAAAGGGTGTTGCGGGCAGGGAAGTTTGTGGGTTCGGGGCAGGGCGCTGTTGGTTAGGGATCGTTGGAAGGGAGGGGCGCTGTGTTACGGGCAGATTTTTATTGCGGCGTGGGCTTATGTGGCGAAGTTTGTGGGATGGGATTGCCGCGTTGTGCTGGCCATGTGCGTGGGAAGGGGGGTATAGTGCGTTGTTTGTTTGTTTGTTGGGGTCGTGTGTTTGTGCTGGTTAGTGATCGTGGGTAGGGAGGTGTGTTGCTAGCAGGGTTTGAGTGGGGCATGCGGTTCTGTGGTGAAGTCTGTGGGATCGGGCTGCTGTGCTTTGTCTGCCATTTGTGAACGTTCGAAACGTTTGCGCTGGCAGCAGAGCGGCCGGGGAGGGAGTTTCGTTGTCACTTTAAGGGGGTCAGTGTTTTGGGGTGTTGTGAGGTACGTATGGCCGGTTTTTTTGGCGCTGTCTGTACCTCGTTGTATGGTTAGCAAGGCTGCCGAGTTTCGTGGTTTTGGGATGTTTAGTTTCATTGTCTATATACGACATTGCACAGACCTAAGAAATATATATATATAGATAACCCAAATGTGATGTTATAAATTTCTGAAATGTTGTATTCCATTGTTCTACTTTCACTTGATTTAGCCGATAGTTTGTTGACCGAAATAAAGGCTACTGACTGACTGACTGAAAATTGGCCACTTCCAAAAGACAGCAGTAAGTTGGAGTGAGCACTTTCGCTCAGCTTTTAAATCAAGCAACATTTGTCCTTTAGATTTCCCTCCAGTGTTTGGAAAAGTGACTTTCTAGACTATAACTATGGCCCCTTCTACACTGCCATATAAAATCTAGATTATCTGCGTTGAACTGGATTATATGCCAGTGCAGACTCATATATTCCAGTTCAAAGCAGATAATGTGGATTATCTGATTTGATAATCTGGATTATAAGGCTGTGTAGAAGGAGCCTATGTCCCGCCCCATATAGGTTGATTTATAAAATTGAAAAGAATAGGGATAAAATCTAAAGTTGAAAAGCCCCGAAGTGAAAGGGTTACGTATTACTAAAAAAACCCAGAACAAACCTATCTTCTCAGACACTACAAAGTACCTCTCTGTTGGTGGTGGAGCACCCGAGAACTACTAATCTGGATGTATTAATCATTCTGACATATTATTAATTCAATCATGTGACTGACTTCCTGTAACTCAAACATACAGCTTATTTAATATATTATTTATATTTATATGTTTTCTAAATATATAAACAATTTCTAAAGTAAATGTCCAGAAAAGCTTAAAAACAAATAAATATACAATGTACAACTCGTAATACAGTTGGAGATATCCAAATAATCTGATAGATAATATACTGCAAATTAAAAATATTTTAAAATGATTTATTGCAATTGTTCATATGTTTATTTGTCCAATTATTTAAGAGTGGAAAATAAAATACAATAATGCAATCTTATGCCCATCTGCTCCAAAAAGTTTCCCACTGAGATCAAGACAGTTTATTCTCAGGAAGGAGCCCAATAAATTGCAGCCCAAATCACTACCCCTTGCATTTATAACATTCAGCCTGATTTAGCACTATATCCCAGACTTTCACACAAGCAGTAATAAAAATAAAACCTGCAGACCCCATACACATTTACAAAAAGAGCCCAATTAGTATTCATCAATGTCTTATTTATTACCTTTCCTTTTCATGGTCTTTGCCATACCCTTTCATGTCAGACTGAGTTATAGAAGTATTAGTTATGGAGATGCTATTTCAGGAATCCTATACTATTCTGTTCCATCTTATGAGAACAATTGTGTTTCAGAATTGACCCTACTAATCATCCTGATATGGAAACAAGGGCTGAATTCCCATGAGAGCTATATCCTAGTTCCAGTGAGTAGCATCCTGTCCTGATTTGACTTGTATGTTACCATACACACCTGTTTTAATTTGACCTGAAACCAAGTTTGGCCAAGCACAAGGGATCATTTCCCTGAAGTCACCTCGGTACAAAATTACGTTTCTACCTGTCCACATGTTACTGTATTGTATTATTTTAGGTCAGGCATGTACAACCTGCAGCCCTCAAGCTGTTTTCACCTCCAACTCCCAGAAGCCCTAGCCAGCTTGTCCAATGGCCAGGAAATCTGGGAGTTGGAAACCAAAACAGCTGGAGGACTTCAGCTTGTGCTATGTTAGGTCATATCATCAAAGTGGCCAACATGCTGCTGGAGGGCCACTGGTTGTACAGGCCTGACCTAAAACAATACAATGCAGCAGTGGTTCCCAACCTGCAGGCCCCTAGGTATCCCAGATATCCCAGCCAGTTCAGCAACTGTTAGGCCAAAACATCTGGGGACCAACAGATTGAGAACCACTGCAGTACAGTAAACTTCTGGACAGGTAGAAACATAATTTTGTATCGAGGTAGCTTCAGGAAAATTTGATATACAGTCTACATACCAATATCAACTAGTATCTTTGTTTTTCTTTCAGTCTTACCATCCCCACTTGCACTTCACTGAAGGCTTCCCTTGCTCACTTTCCTTCTATTTCCCATCTGTAACACCACAAGGACCACACCTCTCTGTCCCTGTGTGGGAGAATTAAATGCCTTCTTATTCCGTTTATCCCTTAAGTTTCCCCCATGATCTTCCCTCAAGATTCACAGATTTTATTTATTTATTTTAAAACCTGTACAGAATGGAGCAACTAGTTTGTAAACCTATAACCGCAATTCAGCAAATATCACAGCCCGATCCTCCCCATGTTTCTTTCTTGCTGGGTGGAGATCAAACTGGATGGTGGTGACTCGGTTTATAATCATTGCTTGCTCACTCATTCAGGCAAGAAGGGGAAAAGGAGAGCAGGAGGAAAGAGGGTGGGTACTGTGTAAGTCTCTGGGATGGATGGAGGGAGATTTGACTATTGACTCTGTCAGTATGTGATTTTCAAATGTTTCTGCAATTCAACCATTGTATAATATGCTGTGTTGTGTAACCAACCAGGCATGTATAGAGTTAAAACAGCACAAGTGGTGTCCAGCACTGTTTTGACCTTCAGCTGTGTAAACATACTGATAAGGGAGACGCTGAGCTGCTTGAGTCAGTCGCCATGCTGATTCTGCTGTGAGGTGCAGGCTGCTAAATTGCTCTGTGTGAGAATGCTTTACTTTGCTCACTTAATCAATAAAAGAACTTTCTAAGTTCAGACCTGGCTTCGCTTCATCACTGGCGCGGACAGACTTTTTGCCTGACTTCACTGGTGGGATCAATATGCCAATTTAAAATGCTTAAGAGCAACCATCTTTGCATTCCTAACCCTTACAAATGTTTAAAGACGACTGTATATAGTAAACTTTAATAAAATAATGAATATTTAAAAATGTAACATACATACCCCAACAAGCAGAAAATCTTAGCTCTATGAATATTCAAATATGTCACTGTTCGCATACATACACTGAATGTAAAAAGAAAGAAAGAAAGAAAGAAAGAAAGAAAGAAAGACAGACACTTTGCCGGATGAAGCCAAGGGAACTACCCACTAACTTGTCCAATTTTCCAGCCACCCCACCCCAATCTCAATTTGGGTGCAGGACACACACTTCAAAAATCAGTTTTTCCTAGAATCTGCAAAGTAAAAAAGGTTTTTAAAGAAACATTAAAGCCCCTAGGTAGCTCAAAGAAGTGCTTTCACTGCAAAACAGGAGAAACATTATGTATTCAAACAGGACTAGATCTGAAATACATTATTTTTTATACTCAGCTACAGAAGAAGAAAAAATGTGAAACATAAAGTATAGAGAATATGTAACCTTTAATAGGGATGAAATGTGATAATGTGCTGCTCAATCTCAGACAAGTATGTGTAGAAAGGCAACCTGTAACACCTAGGGGTTTTAAAAGTCACACAGACTCCTTACTCCATGGCTTCTGGTAGTCTAGCTGCTGCTGTGCATGACTGAAGAAGTAGCTAGGTCACAGCTTAGGAACCTTAGTTTTGGGGACTAAAACTCCCAGAATTTCGTATGCTGTCTTAAAAGAGTATGGGAGTTGTAGTCCTCAAAATAATTTTTCCAAGCTCTGAATTATAAGCTTTTTAAAGCATTTAGTCTGCATAATTACTCAACTCAAGATGGAATCACCACAAAATATATTCACTTCAGGCCTTAGCTATTAAAGGATGTGCTCAACACTCTTGCAACTGATGTTTGATTGCCTTCAGTCTCGGTGGTCTCTTCTGCTGGAACTGTGATAGCAGTAGATCATCCTGGGAAAGTTGCATTTAAAGGAGGAAACATTCAGAAAAAATAAGCTCATGAGCTAGCAAGAGTCATCCAGGGTACAGAGCTATTTACCAACTGCGTGTAAGAATGGGATGATGTTACCTAGCAATAACTGGACTCAAAACAGCTTTTCTCTAACTTTATCCTTCTTTAAACGAAAGTTAAATTCTGCTCCTTCCTCTATATGGCTATTTGCATGTTATGTATCGTCCTACAGTTTTGATCATTCACAGACTCTTTCCATTCCCATTAAGGGAGTCCTACATGTCTACAGAAATGTGATTGGCATCAGTCTGAATTATTCTTACAGGCATACAGCTGGGCTTCAGATCAAACATCTCAAGTGACAAGTGGCAGTGACGCTGAAATAGCGGTATTCCATCATGAGGAAGAGTAATTGCTTCTGTTAATCAAGGGAAATAAAAAAGGCTGGATGAGGGGGTGCAGTTTTGGCAGAGAGAGAGAGAGAGAGAGAGAGAGAGACAGAGACAGAGAGAGAGACAGAGACAGAGACAGAGACAGAGAGAGAGACAGAGACTGACTGACTGACTTCTGGGCAATATCCAGCCTGTAGTTCCACTAGGAGTAAAGCTAATCAAATCCCATCATGATTCTCTACAACCCTACTGAATTCCACTAGAGATTGATTTGGAAGCTGCCATGTCAGTGTCTCCCTAGTTTTCCATCCTTGGAACAATGCTACATTGTTCTGTCCCAAAAGTAAAAAGTAATTTGAATGAAGTTGTTTATCTACCAATATGTATATGTGTATATGGCATTGAATTTTGCCTTTGTGAGGCTGCCCTGAGTCCCCTTCGGGGTGCGAAGGGTGGGGTACAAGTGTGGTAAATAAATATATATACATATACTGTACATAATTATTTTTCAAAGATATTGAACATATATGTAATTACAGTCTATCCCAGGCATGGGCAAACTTCAGCCCTCCAGGTGTTTTGGACTTCAATTCCCACAATTCTTAATGCCCAGAATGCTGTTAGGAAATGTGGGAGTGAAAGTCCAAAACATCTGGAGGGCCAAAATTGGGCGATGCCTTGTCTATCCCCTTCAAAATAGGCTCTCTGTGATCAAATACAGCGATTCCATTGTTGCGGTCACTCTTCATAGCAGTGGAGGAAGTCTTCACTTCAGAGGTTGTTCAAAGTCCTCATAGCAGCTGCTTGGACATTTTCAACTGTTCCAAAATGATGTCCTGTGAGTTGGGTTTGGAGCTTGGGGGGAAACATTGCACAGAGCCAAGCCAGGTCTGTATGGTGGATAGGGAAGTGTTCAGAACAGCCTTAACATGGCCCGAATTGTTCTCAGTTCTTAAAGTTGAATGACGACACTCCAGACTCCTCTGCGTTTTTACCCGTGACAAAACACAAAGACTACCAAACCGTTGGCTAACATATAGACGACTACAAAGGAGCAGATTCAATTGAGGAAGGTCAAACTGTATGCCAGGGTTGCCTCTCCACCTGGCTCATCTCTCACTTTCCATTCCTGGCCCTTCTGCATTGCACAAAAAACACAATTCTCATTAATTTTAGGATTGTCGGGGCACTGCGGGAAGTTAAAATGCCACTTCTATTGCTTCACTTATACTGGCGTTCTATGGGCTTACTTCTAATCCTTTAAGCACCTACAGTATATATCACAGGTGCTACTGGGGAGCTCTCTCAAATACAAATACTGATAGCCCCAAACAAAAAACCCCACTATACAAGCTACTCTGATAATCCATATTGTACATTTTGTGGCACTGTTGGCAGTGGCATCGATCATATAAAGCCTGTTTTTATTCCTGCGTTCACAAATGCCAAGCATGTGCTTGCCACTTAAAGACAATGAGCGGGGAGGGGGGGGGGATTGTTTCTTTTTTTGACGCAGCTGTGTGAATAAAAAGGGCTGAGTGTCTAGATCTTGAACCGCAAATTTGCAAGGAAATTTGAAAATAATTCCAATGTTCCACAATTGCTTTGCTGAGGCGACAGGGAAAAATGGCAACTAAAGCTCACTGGAGACCCATTTGTTTCATTTGTGTTTACAACTGTTCATTCAGAGCACTCCACGGCCGAGCTGCGATATTGTAACATAAATTAATTTACTACAATTCTGATGTGAGATGGAAAGATTAATGTAATGTGTATCCAAAGGGAATTCCCACTCAAAGCTGTTTGCTAGAATCCATAGAAACCAGACCTCATGCGGTATTGCAGCTGCTGTGATGCCTTAGCAACAGAGCGGTGCTTCAATATAATGTTCAGCCACAATCCAGGACATACATTGCATTCCTCAAGTATAGTGGCGGGGCTGACAAGCTGCGGGTAAAAGTAGGAGGAGAAAAAGCATCAGTGTAACCAAGAGCATTGGTTACACCTTAATTTTCTGCAGCTTGTAAATACTTGCCTTGGATTGTTGAAAAGTGAAGCTAGAAAGTACTTATAAAAGATGAGAACAAAGACAATAACCGAAGCAGCACCATTACTACCACTTAATGTTCAAGGTTGCAGTATATTCCTTATATAGGGCTTAAGGGGGGTAACAAAAAATAAAGAATAAAATGTAATTAAACAACAGAGTGAGAGAGAAAGTTAAAGAGCATATTTGAACATTATGGTAAAACAGAATTATTGTGAATGCTGGCTGAATTCAAGGCTAAGTATTGGTGCTAATGAACAAATCCACAATATGTGTGAAGGAACCCTCCTCACAACATTTTGGATCAAGGGGTACCCCTTGCATAGA
This sequence comes from Anolis apletophallus, assembly GCA_030556195.1. Lineage (NCBI taxonomy): Eukaryota > Metazoa > Chordata > Lepidosauria > Squamata > Anolidae > Anolis > Anolis apletophallus. The sequence continues at coordinate 66,973,747 of JARBWK010000008.1, read as the reverse complement.
CTATAACTGTGCCTCATTGTGACTTCATCATTCCATTACTCTCTATATGTGGTATGAGGCTTTCTGAAGGGGAGAAACTCTCTTATCTGTGGTGTGCTTCCCGGGTAATTATGGATGTTGGCAATTGTGGATAATGGCCCTAATAACTACGGAATGTACTATATTGGGTAATAAAAAGACCACAACCTAGTTTGGTTACAGCTTGGTTGAAACCCAAATGGGTTTTGATCCCCTTCCCCACAGCCATGCTCACCACTGGGATAATAATTCTTAAATTTGAGACAACTGTTGGGATGTCCCAACTATATCCAGTCTCAGGATATATCACAATGTGGTGTGACTACCCTGGCTGGGTGTACCCAGCCATACTGCATCTGAGAGCCAGGGTTCCTCTGTTTGGAAAGCACTTCCAACTGCCAGTGCCCACCCACACTGATAAATAACTGGATCCAGAACCCATTCCAATAATCAATCATCTGTGATAAATCAGCAAACACAAGTTTATACAGGGAGAGAAGGGTGGGTTGAAGTTATTGGGGATTGGATTGGATCATGACCTGTTAGGATCACAACCCATCGAGGTATTTATTGATGGATAGATAGATAGATAGATAGTATTTATATTCCACCCTTCTCACCACGAAGGGGACCCAGGGCCAATCACAATGCACACATACATGGCAAACATTCAATGCCAATAGAGGCCATTCACCGATAGAGGTCATTCAGCAGTTTTTCCACTTCGAATCCTGGAGGTTGCTGTCACTTCATCCACTATGACGCCGAGGCTTTTTGATTGTTATATTTCCTCCTTGCTCTTTTGATCTCTGACTTTTTTTCTGGTGTCATAAATTAACTTCCCCAAGTGATCCCTAATTTCTCTACTCATAGCCAAGCTGTTTTCAAACTGCTTAGGTGAACAGTAAACTGGGCTATTAATAGTCAGGACCTCAACCCTGACTTGGGCTTCAAACTTGCCACCTTCCGGTTGGCAGTGATTTATCGCTGCTAGTGATTAAGCAGCTGTGCTAACAGCCCGGCTCTCTCTGGGAAGCAGGATTTATTTGGTAATGGATGATCACTAGGCACATAGATATTTTAATTCTATTTATGCTTTCAGTAGACAATGATGCAAGCAGACTTCTTTTAAATATGTTTGTTTACTGATAACTTCATGTATTTAAAGATAGAGGCACGTTTCTTGTCAAGGGTTAAAAACTTCAAAAACGTTTTAGAGATTTTGTATCTTAAACTTATAAACTTTAACAGTTTCTTCATAAACTATATTACTTTATACAGCTTTCTTTAATAAGGGTTTATTTTCAAAGAAAACACAAGCCTCAACAGTTTCTAGATTCTAACAATAGCTACTGCAACTCTAACAGGCTTCTACGCTCAAGCACAAGCTGACTCAAGGCTCAGCACTGACTTCTAACAGGTGGGCTTCTAAGCCAATCCTGACATACCAATGATTTCACCTGACCAGCTGGGGAGAAGAGGGGGTGATACAACTTCCAAGCCACAAAGGACTGCTGGGAGCCACCACATACTCCCTGGCCACCTCCCACCATTCCCCGGTGCATAGAGGCAGGGATTAGGGAATGATTGCCCTTTTTCAAAGGGAGTTGTTGTTTATCTGGATCCAGAGAGTCCCAGAAGGCAGTCGACGGGCTCGACGCACTCCACTCCCAGCCACGAGTGTGGCGAGACTTCAATGCACAGGTGCAAAGGCCTGCCGAGTGTATGGGCATGAAGGCCTATTGCAGCCTCCGAATGGTCTGTGGTGCGGTGGCATCCTCTTTGGTGCCTGGTCTGTCAGCACACTCCCTCTTCCGGCATCAAAGGCTGAAACCAGGGGCACCGAAAAGGAAAGAGAGTGCACTGAGGGCCCAGGCGTGGACAAGGACGCCACCGTGCCACATATCAGTAAGGCCTTCTCGCAGTCCACCCTGAGAATTGGGGGGGGGGGCTGAAGCCCCTCAAGAACCCCCCACCCCCCAGCTAAATGCCTGCCTGGGAACAAAGGAGACTATTGATACTGACTTCATATTTCTGAATAATTTTGAACATTGGAAAAAAATCAGCATTGATAATTGCATGGAATGGCTTTACAGTTATAGATTACTCTTTCAGAAAGTCACTCCCATGTGTAGAGGATGGAGGGGACAATACAGCAGAAGGGAAAAGGCTAACATGCTCCACTTTCCTTCATTATTGTCCACAATTTCAGAGGACCCGAAGAGGGCTTGATGTGTGTGAACTGGCTCGTTCTGTGGATATTTTGATGCAAAAAAGTTTCAAAGGAATACATCTATTCATTGTACACTGGGTAACAATCTCAATGTCCTCCTTCCCAGCACTATGTACCTTTTGTAATTTAAAGAAGTGCAAGAGTCATTAATGAACCATCTTAGAACATGAGCAAAATGTTCCACTGCCGTATTCTCAGAATACACAGAATGATCACAGAGTTGGAAGAGGTCATAAGGGTCATGGCTGGAAGTGAACCTATGGAAGTATAAATGAAACAACCACTCAGCTTTTTTCAACAACATACTTCACAGTTGGAGCTAAGGAATGAATTAAGTAAAGTAACATGGTACTATTAGGTGTTCGTATTGCTACACTCTTGTCTTATGTTCTGTCTGACGCACCTCTTTGCCGCCTGGCTGCCGCTTCTGATTTTTTCTAAATGCCAGTCCCTTGCTGAAAGGTTGGCTTTTCAAGGAAGAATGGTTGTTCAGTGAGGGAAGAACACACTTCATCTGAGGCATGTGATCCAATTTCAAGAAGCAGTGAACTACAGTTGTTTTAGATTTGAATCCTAACCCTCAAACTCCTTTACTCTGATAATTCTGAATTACAATGGTTTTATGTCTGTGAACAACTAATGCTATCCCTATTCTGTTTAAACAACAATTGAACACAATGAGATACAGAAGATTAGCTAAGAAACAAGCATCACCTCTAGTGGCTGGAGGAGTGTTTCACATAAACATGTTTTTTTTTAAAAAAATGTTTAAATGATGTTAAACATATTTTAGTTATTGGTTCATTGGTATTAAGGGAAAGGCATTCCTCTGTCATTAAGTCCAGTCATGTCCGACTCAGGGGGTTGGTGCTCATCTCCATTTCTAAGCCTCCCTCCCTCCCTCTTCCCTTTTTTCTGTACACCCTCTCCCCCTTTTATGAATGTCCTTTCTTGTCCTTCTTTTGAAGGAGTTATCTTCCTCACAAATAAATGTGCTCCACTGCTATCTCACTCTCTGTTTTTATCCTTCTATTTTAAATATGTACATGCGGCCCACTCAGTGTCCTGTGTCATAAATGGCTTATTTTATTGTAATTTGATATTGGTTGTACTATTTTGTAGTTGCTGTTTTATGTAATAGATTTTTAAAAATATTTTTTTTAAAATTTATTGCTTTTATTGTGTTGCTGTGTTGATGGGCCTGGCCTCATTTAAGCCACTCCAAGTCCTCGTTAGGGAGATGGGGCGGGGTATAAATAAATTTTATTATTATTAAGCCAAAGTGTCAGCGTTGTCCATAGACACCTCCAAGGTCATATGGCCAGCATGACTGCATGGAGCGCTGTTACCTTACTGCCAGAGCGGTATCTATTGATCTACTCACATTTGCATGTTTTTGGACTGCTAGGTTGGCAGAAGCTGGGGCTAACAGCAGGAGCTCATGCCGCTCCCCTGATTCAAACTGCTGGTTAGTAAGTTTAGCAGCTCAGCAGTTTAACCCACTGTGCCACCAGGGGCTCCCAACATATTTTTTTTTAAAAAAATAGAGTTTAATGGACATGAAGATAGAAAAAAGTAGTAAAACCAAAGAGCAACATTCAAAACATTCCTACATTTGTTTATTTGAGGAAAATAAATCTATTTTTGTAATATCTGCATGCAACATGTATTACAAAAAAGTTTTTTTCTTTAAAAAAACAAATGTTTCGAATGTTGCTCTTTGGTTTTGCTACTTTTTTCTAACTTCATGTCCATTAAGCTCTCTCTCCTACATGTACATGATGATAGCAAACTCAAGTAAGAGAAAGTGGCAATCCACAAATATATTAGGCAAATAATAAATACATTTCCTTTCCATGCTGTTCCAAAGTTGTGGCTAGGTGCCTTTCATGCTTGTTTAAAAGGGTACATATAATGTCTTATGCAATAGACCACACAGAATCTACATGTCATATCTGTCAGGTCACTGTGGGTCAGAAAGCTTCTGTTTCCGCTATCTCTTTGGAACTGCAAAATCAGATTAACTGAATCTGGAATGTAATGCTTAAACAGAAGAGGACTACTTGATGAAATCCACCAACTAGGGTTCCATTCACATTATTGAATTAATTCAGTTTGCCACTGGTTCCACTGTCAGTCCCTGAAATTTGTAGTCTGGTGAGCCACTGACAATCTTTAACAGAGAAAACTGAAGATCTTGTAAAACTACCATGATTTCATAGCACTGAACCATGGCAGTTACAATGATCTTAAACTGCATTCATTCTACAGCGTAGATGCACTCTGGGTTTCAACTGGATCCCTAACACAGAAAGAAATGACTTATGTTGTATGAATCTATCTCATGCAGATTGAGAGTCAGACATTAATTAAGCTTGATGTTTATGCTTTCCAAGACAGTATAAGCAGATAAATATTAATCAGTATTTTCAGGCTCTGCAGAATCTACTGCTTTGCTAAAATAATGAACTTTAAAGGGCTTTAAAAACCCTCTGTTCCATACCAGTTTAAAACCTTGTATTTAACCCAATCCATCTTTTTAAGGTCTTTATCATACCAGCCTACTGTCTGACAGCAATCACAATGTTTAAGCAAATAGAAGTATACTGGTATGGAAATAATCACTTTCCTGCCTTATCTCCAATAGAGTCATGATGCTGCTTCAATGATGTGTTTTTCCTCAATTACTCTTCCACAGTGTTTCGCTTCACCCCACCTTCCTACCCGTGTCTGCTCTATGTAGTTATAAACATATAAAAAAAGGATGCACCATCGAATTAAGAGTGATATCTAGACAAACAGATATATACCCCATTCCCTTATCCTATTGTTTACAGCCTGGCCATGTTTTAAAGTAGTTTACCGCCACTGGTTGATGAGTGCTGTTTTAATTGAGTTTTAAGTTGTTGTTTTATATGTCTGTATCTTTTATTCAATTGTATTTTATATTGTGTTTTATGTTATGTTCTATTTTTGGGCACCTTGTGCCGTGTGTAAGCCATCCCGAGTCCCTTCGGGGAGATGGTGGCGGGATATAAGAATAAAATTATTATAGCGTTTTCTGTTGGTGGTATTGAAATTAGTGTGCACCTTATAATTAATCACATATTAGGATCGAAGAAATGTAGTTGTTAATTAATTTTAGCTTTCTAGCACAATCCAATAAGATATTTCCCAAAGTTATACACACAAACTTACTCCCAACTAAAACAAGCAAAAATGAACCTGAATACAATTTACTAAAGGTATTAGTTTTTCATTCCTGCTTCAGCTGTAATGCAGTCATCAAAATTGCCTGCAAGGTCTCTATCCGGAAACCACAATCTTCTCATGGAAAGCTTTGATCTAACTGTGCATAGCGAAGTAGTTTTAAGTATTAACAAATTAACAATGAAGGCGTCTATTTCCTCCCTGCTAAGTCTGCTCTCATGAACGCTCAGAGTTATATCTTTTTGACATGTGACACCATGATTATTCAGGGCATCATAATAGACCAGCCTGTTATTAATTCAGTAGGTAAGGCAGCAGTACAAATCCTGGAACCAAGCAGAAAGACCAGCCAATGACTATAAAGTTTATTCTTTGTCTTGTCAAGGAAAAGAAAAGCCATCACTTAAATTTTCAGGCAAGCATTCAAGATGTTCCTTATTACTAGCCAAAAGCTCTTTAAGACATGGAAAAACACAACACAATCTTCAATCTGTTTACATGAGTGCATATTATAAACTCCATTACCTTTTATCCCTAAATGGAATGATCAGTACTCCACCAAACATCCTTTAATTTATAACAAAATGCACAGACACCACAAGCCTAGTGCACACATATATTTATGAAACTTGCTTTCTTTACATCTGCTGTTTGACAACACGATGTGAATTAATTCCATTGAAAAGTGTTATGTTTAAGATTAGAACTTCTGTCTATGGTGGAATACTCAAACACGCTATGAAAGCTAGCAAAGAATAAAGAGTATGCAAAATTGTGTCTTTCACTTTTTTATATATAAAAGTATCAAAGTATACCATTCAGGTATGGTGCAAGGTGTAGGTATATTTCACTATATAATTTCACAGTGTTCACATAATACATTCACATTTGTGACCATATATCAATCATTCATAGTATGCATATAACAATATCACAAAGTGGATATCACAGTGTTAATATCACATAAATTCTAAAGCAAGGTACTGGTGTAACTATAACAGAACCAACAGTATAAACCTGTATTTCCACCGTAGGGTAAGTTCACTCTAATGTTAGCATGTAGTGTGGCTGGGAAGATCCCTGGATGTAAACAATGAACTGCTTCACCACCTGGGAAACAAACGCCGCTTGGCTGGAGTTCAGTATAGCTGCTAAATGCTGGGCGTCTGTCCTCCGCTGGGGTGGCAGAATGGGGTGGGCTAGGAGGCTGTGGTTCTGTGGATCCAGAGATGTTTGAGGAGTCCTGAACTCCAGCCAAGCGGCGTTTGTTTCCCAGGTGGTGAAGCAGTTCATTGTTTACATCCAGGGATCTTCCCAGCCACACTACATGCTAACATTAGGAGTGAACTTACCCTACGGTGGAAATACAGGTTTATACTGTTGGTTCTGTTATAGTTACACCAGTACCTTGCTTTAGAATTTATGTGATATTAACACTGTGATATCCACTTTGTGATATTGTTATATGCATACTATGAATGACTGATATATGGTCACAAATGTGAATGTATTATGTGAACACTGTGAAATTATATAGTGAAATATACCTACACCTTGCACCATACCTGAATGGTATACTTTGATACTTTTATATAAAAAAAGTGAAAGACACAATTTTGCATACTCTTTATTCTTTGCTAGCTTTCATAGCGTGTTTGAATGCTGTTAACATTAGAGCCTTACTCTGTGTATAAGTTTATGGTGGAATACTCCCAATGGTTCCATCGCACCGGCTGCCAAATGATTAAATTGTATTTGAGAATGAGACCATATTCTACTATTAGAGGCTCTATTTTAAATGCAGAGGAAAGAAAGACAACACTTCCCCAGATGTCTTTGTCCTTCACTCCAGAATTTCAAGCATGTGAAAGATTCACTTCATTTAACAGGTGAGGGACATGTAGGGAGCAAGTCTCCTTCAAGAGTCCAGCTGAAGACAACAGCAGTTGAGAAACCAGCTTGACAGATCAGCCAGCAAGAATAATATACCCCGTGGTAACTTCACTGAACCTTGGAGATACTTATTAAATTGTTATTAGTGTTGTTATTGTTCTAAAGCAGTAATTCTCAACTTCGGGGTCAAGACCCTTTGGGGAGGGGTCACGAGGGGGTGTCAGAGGGGTAGCCAAAGACTATCAGAAAACATAGGGTTTTTGAAGTGTGTGTCCTGGGGGTTCTGTGTGGAATGTTTGGCCCAATTCTATTGTTGTTGGGGTTCAGAATGCTCTTTGATTGTACAGTAAGTTAACAATAAAACCCAGCATCTGCAACTCCCAAATGTCAAGGTCTATTTTTCCCAAACTCCACCAGTTTTCATATTTGGACATATTGAGTATTCATTCCAGGTTTGGTCCAAAGCTATCATTGTTTGAGTCCTCGGTGCTCTCTGGATGTAGGTGAACTACAACTCCAAACTCAAGGTCAATGCCCACCAAACTCTTCCAGTGTTTTCTCTTGGTCATGGGAGTTCTGTGCCAAATTTGGTTCAATTCCATTGTTGGTTGATTTCAGAATGCTCTTTGATTGTAGGTGAACTATAAATCCCAGCAACTACAACTCCCAAATGACAAAATCAATCCTGCCCCTACCAGTATTCAAATGTGAGCATATCTGGTATCTACAGGATCTACAGGAACACCTCAGCAAGCGAGAGTCCAAAAGTGGCAGGATAAAACTCAGCACCTCAATTCATGGCTGATACCAAATGAGAGACTCCCTCATGGCACACAGAAGATTGGGTGACTTGGAAGGCACTGAACAGACTGCGCTGTGGCACCACAAGATGCAGAGCCAACCTTAAGAAATGGGACTATAAAGTGGAGTTCACAACATGCGAGTGTGTAGAAGAGCAAACCAAAGATCACCTTGATAGAATTCTTTGAGGGTGTAAATAAACACATAGATAAAGGGGACCCAGTCGATATTGTTTACCTTGACTTTCAAAAGGCTTTTGACAAAGTCCCTCACCAAAGGCTCCTAAATAAGCTCTTCAGCCATGGAATCAGGGGACAGGTCTTGTCCTGGATTGGAACCTGGCTAAACCGTAGGAAACAAAGGGTGGTAATAAACGGACATTTCTCTGGGTGGAAAGAGGTGAGAAGTGGCGTACCCCAAGGTTCAGTTTTGGGTCCGTTACTTTTTAATTTATTCATTAATGACCTGGATGTAGGAGTGAATTCTGAGGTAGCAAAGTTTGCAGACGACACTAAATTGTTCAGGGTAGTTAAAAATGAAACTGATTGTAAAGAGCTCCAGAAAGATCTCTTGAAATTGAGTGAATGGGCAACAAAGTGGCAAATGCATTTTAACCTAAACAAGTGTAAAGTCATGCACATCGGGGCAAAGAACCCCAACTACACCTACAAATTGATGGGGTCAAAGCTTTCCGAGACAAACCAGGAAAGGGATCTTGGGGTTTTGGTGGACAGCTCAATGAAGATGTCAACCCAGTGCGCTGCAGCAGTGAAAAAGCAAATTCTATGCTTGGCATGATCAGGAAGGGAATCGAAAATAGGTCGGCAAATGTTGTATTGCCTCTCTACAAATCTATGGTAAGGCCACATTTGGAGTACTGTGTACAATTCTGGTCTCCGCACCTTAAGAAGGATATAACGGAACTGGAAAAGGTACAAAGAAGGGCGACAAAAATGATCCAAGGGATGGAGCAGCTCCCTTATGAAATCAGGTTGCAACGCCTTGGTCTTTTCAGCCTTGAAAGACGGCGTTTAAGAGGTGACTTGATCGAAGTGTATAAAATCATGCATGGGATAGAAAAGGTGAATAAAGAAAAAATATATTCTCTGTCACACAACACTAGGACTAGAGGGCACTCCCTAAAGCTCCAAGGTAGGAAAGTTAGGACTAATAAAGGGAAATATTTCTTCACCCAGAGGGTCAATCGCTTATGGAACTCACTTCCAGAGGAGGTTGTGACAGCTGTCAGCCTGGACAGCTTCAAGGCAGGATTAGACAGATTCATGGATACCAAGGGAATCAGTAGCTACTGAAATGGACATCCAAGTGCCACCTCTGTGTTGATGGAGGCAGGCAGGATTTCCCCGGGTACTGGTTGTGGGGGGTCGGGAGCAGGTGAGGGTTCTGCCCTCCTTTCTGCTAGAGATCCCTGTGTACAACTGGTGGGCCACTGTGTGACACAGAATGCTGGACTAGATGGGCTGAGGCCCGATTCAGCATGGCTCTTCTTATGTTCTTATGTTCTTATCACCTATTACAATGCAGCCTGAGCCACGCCACACACACAATGGAGGACCTTCTTATAGCAACACCAGAGGAACTCCAAGTGACCAGCTACTGGTCAAAGTACATTTAGTATAATGCCAAGCTTTAAAACTTTGTGTTTTCTCAAGTACATCACAATTGAACCCTTGGTTCGTTAATGACATGATAAATAAATAAATAAATGTTATGCTATGAGTCACTTCTATAATCTTACCAACAGTGCAAACTACTTGTACTCAACAAAATAGTGAAAGATTTTTAACTGACCCTTTTTATTTAAAAATAAAATGTCAGATTACATGATTCAAATGATTAAACTGAATACTGATCTGAGTGGAAAGATCTAGCTGAGATCCAACTTGTTTCTACAAAAGAAATTTGCTTTAAAAAAAATGCTGCAGTTGCCAGATTGCACAGATATATATAACACAAACATTTGTTGTACTGAATTATGGCACAGAGAAGAAAGAAGAAGAAGAAAAAAACTAGGGCAGTATTTCCTGAAGGCAACAAAGTATACATTTTGCATGGAAAATTCTGTTTTAAATGCACTTCATGCCATTATTTCCTCATTATTATCTAATTTACTTTTCAGTATCAAGGTAGAAATTGGGTTTATTTTAATAGTATGCTTATAAAGCAATGACTTTGTAAAACCTGGAATGTATTTTAGCAGCTCGCAACATAATGTCTGCTCTCACAAAGGATTATTTTATACCCTTTGCTATAGTCATAAAACATTGTTTTCTATTCTGAATCACAGGTGGTGTAAATAAGTTTTTTGTATTGCAACAACACATGTGTGTCCACATGTAACTGTGTGTATGCACAGTATGTGCGTGTGTACACAACAGGTGGATATGGATTTGTGTGTACACAGAAATAGAAATAGCTAGTTGTGTTTGCGTGTATACATGCACACACCAACATATAATGCCATCAGGTCAGTTATAAACTGATTTGATTGACAAGTTGCCACCAGCTGATGCTGGGGGGAAATGCCGCAGAACAGTCTAAAATGCTTTCTTTTCCAAATCAGTAGCTGGAAATGACAGGTGGATCTTTGAAGAAAGAAATACAAATATTCCTTTGACAGAACCCTTTTACTAGAAACTTGGGTATAGCTAAAGAAAATAGAGGAGCAGCCACAATAAAAATGTTCAACCTATAAAATGGAGATTAAACAAAAGGTTTTAATTCAGGGTTTGGAATGTAAATACAAAGAATTGCTTTTATTTTGTATCTGTTTATTCATTTATTTCTTTGCAAATTCATATCTCCCATGTCTCCCACCTCTTGCCCACTTTATTCTCATGACAACTCTGCCAAGTATTTAGGAATGAAAGAACATAAAACATAAGAAAAATGTGGAAAGTTGACTTATACACTGGTCTCTTAGTATCCATTGGGGTTTGCTTCCTTCACTAGAGTAGAAGAAGGGGTGTTTCAACCCAAAAGGAAGTCAAGGCTAAGCTTGTGATGCCCATACAATCCAGTATTCTAGAAGTCAGAGCTTTAGTTTGTCTGGTATGGCCGAAACATCTCTAAGGCCTAATCATGCTTGAGAAAAAGGGAATGGCCAAGATGACCGATTCAGTAAATACTTTAACTAAATGAAGATTTAAAATTTCAGGACACTTCTACACAGGCTCTTCAATATGAGAGAAACTGGGATAGTGAGGGTGGTGGCTAGATGACACTTGCTGAAAATGCACGCTGAATCACATAATTTACTGCAAAACATGGGTTAAAAGGAGTGAATAAAATCAGGGATTGGCTGAAAAATGTGCATAGTCGCATCACTGTATATCCCTGCACTCAAGAAAAACATGGGACTTCGTTGCAATACACTAGTGTAGATTGCTTCAGTGCATATGGGCATTTTAAAATCCAGAAACAGCTTATTAGGGCTGTAAAGTGTAAACAGATGGAGCCACAGACACACAGGTGGCTAAATGGAAGCACAAATAGATAGTAATTTGTATGAGAACTCTCTGCAACCATTCCTTTATTTTCATATTATTGAAATTAAACATTCAGGGGAAGAAAGTATTGGCTGACATCAATAAACAAAGCTGAGGAATTTATCCGAAAGTATGGAGACGATCTGAAAGAAGATAATACTGGACAATATACGAATGAAAAAAGAGGACATCCGGCGATTCTAGAAAAGAGTCTGGCAGCCACACCTAAGGAAGGAGACGAGGAGGAGACGCAGGACGAGACACGAGATGAGGAGGAGGAGCTACTAGAGGAAGAAAGCCAAGAAGAGGAGTCAGCCAAAAATTTGTAAATGTCTTTAAAATATTTAACATGGAATGTGAACGGGTTAAACAGTGGGGTTAAGAGAAAAAGAATCTTTCAAAATATCAAAAAAAGGAAAGCTAATATTGTAGCTCTCCAGGAAACCCACATTAAGGACGCAGATATACAATATCTTAAATACGATGCACTTGGCAAGGTCTTTGTGGCATCTGCAAAGAATAAGAAAAAGGGGGTGGCAATATATGCAGACCCAAATCTAAATCCTAAATTGGCCTTCCAAGACAAGGAGGGAAGATATGTGAGAATTCTAATAGAAAAGGAGAGAGAAATATCCTTAATTTGTAATAGCTATGCTCCGAATGATTCCAAAACAATTTTTTTTAGAGAAATTGAAGAGAAAATTTCAGACTGGGAGTATGATAACCTTGTTTTGTTGGGTGACCTTAATGGGGTACTCGATCCCAGGCTAGATAAGAATGGGAATGGGAACAAAAAAATTAAGGGTTCTAATGGCAAGTTACCAAAGACTTTTTTTGACCTTAAAGAAAATTTAGGGATAAAAGATTTATGGAGGGAGATGCACCCCAAAGAAAGAGATTATACTTTTTATTCAAACAGGCACCAATCATGGTCGAGAATCGATTACATCTTTGTATCGGAAAACTTAATACCAAAAGCCAAACAAATAAAAATCCTTTCAAAATATATCTCCGACCACTGTCCAGTCGAGGTGGAATTTCACGGTAAAAGACCTGAGTTCTGTTGGAGGTACCCAATTTGGCTAGCAAAGAATAGGAATATAATGGAAGAGAGTAAAAAAACCCTAAAAGAATTCCTAGAAATAAACTGTAAGGACAATGAAAACTGGAAGGTCATTTGGGACACCAGTAAGGCCTATATGAGGGGTTTCTTTATGAAGAGCCAAGCAAATTGGAAGAAAAAGAAGGGAAGAGAGCTACAGGAAATCCAAAATAGGATTACAATGGTGGAGAAAGAACTTAAAAAATACCCAAATAATGTAGAAAGGAAGAAGGAACTGAATCTTCTGCAAAAACAATTAGATTTCTTTGAATTGGAAGAAATGCACAAAAAATTAAAATATGTAAACCAAAGATTTTTTGAGCATGCCAACAAAGCGGGTAGGTTCTTAGCTTGGCAATTGAAGGAAAAAAGAAGGAGAAATGTCATCTCAAAATTAAAGATGGGCCAAAAGGAAATAACATCGGAGGAAGAGTTAAGGAAAACCTTTGAGGAATTCTTCTCGAAACTATATAGGAAGGATAATATAGACATTGAGGAAGTACAGAAATACATAGGAGATAAAAAACTTTAAAAAATACTAGATGAAGAAAGAGAAATGCTAAACGAAAAAATAACTAAGGAAGAAATCAAACTAGCAATAAAAAAGCCAAGGGAGGTAAGGCAGCAGGACCCGATGGATATCCCGCAGAATACTATAAGGAGCATTGCGAGGAGATAGTGGATATCCTGGAAAAAGTTTTCAATAATATCTTAGAAACAGGGAAAACCCCGGAATCCTGGGCTGAATCAAATATAATCCTTATAGGAAAACCAGACAAGGACCTCTTAAATCCGGCGAGCTATAGGCCCATTTCACTATTAAACGTAGATTATAAAATTTTTGCATCTATATTATCTGAGAGACTAAAAACCTTCTTAAATACTAGAATCAAATCAGACCAAAATGGATTCTTACCAAACAGATACTTTAAAAATAACATTAGGATAATGACTAATATTATCGAATACTATAAAAAATATAAATAAAAAGGTGGCATTAGTTTTTCTAGATGCGGAAAAAGCGTTTGATAATGTAAATTGGCACTATTTAAAAATTATGACAAATGAATTAGATATAAGAAATCGTATTAAAAAAGCAATCCACGCAATCTATGAAGAGCAAACTGCAAGAATCATTGTTAACCAAAAGAAAACAGGAAAAATCAGGATCCAAAAGGGGGTTAGACAGGGTTGTCCACTTTCTCCCCTTCTTTTTATATGGCTGTTAGAACTTCTGTTAGATGAGATCAGAAGTGATACCGACTTAAAGGGACTAAAGATCAAAAAGGAAGAATATAAAGTGCAAGCTTTTGCAGATGACTTGGCATTGGTAATCGAAAATCCCAACTCAGTCTGGCAAAAGTGGTCGGAGAAAATAGAAACATTTGGAAAGATAGCGGGCCTAAAGATAAACAAGGAAAAAACACAGATGTTGATGATGAATATGACTGAAAGTGAGAAAGCAGATCTTCAGCAAAAAACAGGAATGCAGATTACAAATAAGGTGAAATACCTTGGGGTGCATCTCACCACCAATAATTCGCAATTGTTTAAGAATAATTATATTAATAAATGGAAGGAAATTACAAAGGAATTGGACAAATGGTCAAAATTGAAACTATCCTTTTTAGGAAGGATAACCACAGTAAAAATGATGACGCTACCAAAGATTAATTTCCTGTTCTCTACTCTGTCCATTATTAAAAAAGAAACTCCATTCAAGAAATGGACAACTGATATATCGAAGTTCATCTGGGGAGGCAAGAAACCAAGAGTAAAAATGAAAATACTCCAGGACATTAAAGAGAGGGGAGGGTTAGCAGTACCAAATTTGAAACTATACTATGAGGCAAATTGTCTAGCCTGGGTGAGAGAATGGTGCAAGGCCGAAAATGAGAGGTTGCTTAATTTGGAAGGCTTCGACCTGAGGTTCGGGTTTCACGGATATTTGTGTTATAACAAGATAAAAGCCGATGGAAATTTTAAGGATCACTATATAAGAAGTGCACTAATCAAAGTATGGTTAAAATACTATTAAAAATATTACAAAAAAATGCCAATGTGGGTTTCACCACTAGAAGCATTTAGAATAAGACAACTCGACAATACTAAGTGGCTAACTTATAAAGAAATAACAACTTGGGACAGACAGAAATATACCCTGAAACCCAGACACCAATTGGTAGAAGGTCAAAAACCTATGAATTGGTTCCCATATTTACAACTGACTCAAAAACTCAAAGAAGATCAAAAGGAAGGGTTTGACGAGGAGGGAAATGAACTGGAAACGATAATACTAGGAAGTAATAAAAAGATGGTAGCGAAAATATATAAGACCTTGGTTCTTAAAGAAGGCGAAGATAGTAGGATTAAAGACTATATGAAGTTATGGTCGAGGAATATTGGGTATAAAATCAACATAGAAATGTGGAGAACCATATGGAGGAGAAACATCTGTGCATCAACCTGTTCTAGATACAAAGAAAACTGGGTAAAACTAGTATATAGATGGTACTTAGACCCGGCCAAAATAGCAAAAATGTATAAGTCCTCTAAGACAAATTGCTGGAACTGCGGAGAAAAAAATGGAACCTTTTTCCACCTCTGGTGGCATTGCAAAAAAGCGCGGGAGTTTTGGACTACAGTCAACAGTGAGTTGGAGAAAATATTCAAGATCCAGTTAGAAAGAAAACCAGATAGTTTGCTGCTAGGGATAATAGACTCAAGATTAAAATTAAATGACAGTGATAAGAGGGTATTTCTAATTCTGACCACAGCTGCAAAGCTGACGTTTGCCAAATATTGGAAGTCGGCGAAATCACCAACGAAGGATGAATGGATATTAAATGTAATAGAAACTATCCAAATGGAGTGGCTCACAGAAGCATTAAGGGATAACAACAGGACAGAGGGGCAGAACGGAAGACAGGATTGGAAATGTATGGAACAATACTGTCAAAAAGAATATAACATTAACCTACAGTTGAACTGGGAGTAAGATCAATGGAAATAGACATTTATATATATAGGAGGGTATATAGAGATGTGTATACAGTTAGTCGGATTTATCTAAGCAGGGGCTGAGGAGGGAGATAGAGGTATGGACACAAACAAATAGAAGTTTAAGGTTAGTTAAGGGGTATAAGGAGAATGTTATATAAGTTGTAGGAATGAAGGGACATAAAAAACAAAAATCAAAAGTTTCTAGTACATGACAAGATCAATAAAAAGGCTGTTTTCTTCCCTGTACATTGTAGGCAAATAGAGGAAAGACAAGAAGAAAAGCAATGAATAAGTGAACTGAAGTTGATGAAAATCGTAGAAGTGCTAGATGGATAATGTTTTTGATAAACCACCTGCCCAGAACTTTTGCTTCTTGTTCTGGGCACTCTTTCTTTCTGTTCTTTAAATGCCAGTTGGCATTTTCTTTTCGCACTCTTGGGCTCTTTTTCCACCTTTACCTTTGTTTTTTTAACTTGTATTTTGTAAACTCAATAAAGATCTATTTTTTTAAAAAAAAAATTAAACAGATGTAATCAATCGAGCAACATCAAAGTAAGATAAACTATTGATATTAAAATTGAACATCTATAAAGCTTTCGACACTATAAAACATCATTACCCATCCCAAGTGTGTAAAAACTTCAAATTGGGAAATAAATTTTGTGAGGTAATAACAGAATTATATAAAAATAATCAGGCAGAAATCATTATCAATTGATCAAAGTAAAGAACTATCAAGATTAAAAGTGGGACAAAACAAGATTGTCCTCTCTCCCCTAGTTTATTTGCCATGGCTATAGAACCTTTAGTTAATTTAATTAGAAATCAAAAGAGAATAAAATGATTTAAATTAGATAGGGAATAAATCAAATTTAATTTATATGTAGATGATGTCATAGAAATATTGGGTACCCCAGGGGATTCCGTAGGAGAAGTAGTAAATATAATTTAAAAATTTGAAAAGATATCAGGTCTTGCAATAATTTTTTTAAAAATTAGGGATATTACATAAAAAATCTTTCCTGGAAATACTTAAAAGAAATCAACACAATCCTGGGGATAAGACTGGGTGAGAAGAATCTTAAGTACTTGGGAGTATATACCCCCCAAAAATCTAAATAATATAATACAAATAAATTACAATCAATTCTGGAACATATTAGTAAGCAAATTTGAAAATGGAATAAATGGAACAGGGACTTAACAAATAGAATCAAAATAGTCAGGATGATGATTCTTCAAAAAAATTCCATTTCTCTTCCAGGCTTTATCATTCAACATAACAAATAAAATAGTAAAAATTGGACACCTTAATCAAAACCTGAGAGGTAGGAGCCAATAAAAGCAGAATATCTAATTTGTCATTGTATTCCCTGCAAGAAAATGGAGGATGGGGAGCCACAACCTACAAAGTTATTTTGAAGCATGCCAACTAGTGCAACTACTAGAACCATATTTTGATGATGCAAAAAGATGGGTAAGAATAGAGAAGTCAATAATTGGGTGGGACCACCATTCGTGTTTAAAGAAAAGGATGAACAATCAAGAAAAAAAGAAAATAACAGGAAGCCCACTATCCCCAACATCAGAATGCTGGGAAAATGGGAAAATAAATTCCCATTGAACAAAATAGACAGACTCCCAATAAGAATATTAGATAATAAAAAAGATCAGATATAAGTAGGGGATGAGCATGGTACTAATAAGGTGTAAACAACAGGCAACACTGGAACAGGGCGAACATACTGTATATGGATCTTTTCTTTCTTAGCTAAATTGGATATATATATCTACATATATATATATCTACATATATATATATCTACATATATATTGTATATGTCGCTTTTGTCTATTTATGTTTTACCTTGAATTCTTACAATGTTTTTTATTCATACATTTGACTATGTTTAACTTTGTATTGTGTTTTTAACATATTGGAAGTTGCTTTGGGTTCCCATTGTGGGAGAAAAGCGGCATATAAATATTTGTTATTGTTGTTGCTGTTGTTCTCTTCTAAAACATTTTGTGAGGAAATGTGGTTATTTTACACTCTACAATCCAAATAAAAAGATTTTTAAAAAGAATTTGCACAATGGGCACCAGTATGGCATGTAAGTGACCCCAAAGGGAAGCAGGGTTCATGTGGGCAAAAGCAAAAACAGCAGGAGGGTGAGGAGAGATAATGACAAGAAATCTGCTTGTGCGCATCAGCGCTTATGAGGTCCAGTGCATCTAAGAGCATCATCCTGCAGATGTCCCGCATCCACTTTGCTATTTTCTAAAATCCGCTACAAACAAACCTTTCAGGGCACCAGGGGACTATTTGCTGGGACTGACAGCTCCATGTTTGGACTTGCTTTCAAGAACTGTGATTTTTTGCCCTACTTCTTTGTCCCGGATTATGAGGCTGTCTGGAAGATCCCTAGGTCTGGATCCCAATCTAACCAGTACCATATCAATTCTTTTATTCCTTTATTGAGCTAAGATATATCAACAGAAAGCTTAAAAGGGAATGTACAAGCCAAATAGAAAGTCCTAAGGAATCCCATGACACATACACCTTTGTACATATGATTACCATCACACCCAATATGTACTAATGTTATTGCAAAACAAAGTAACCCTACAAACAATTGCCACAAATTCAGCAATCAATGTGTCCAATATGTCGTCTTATGATTGCGGATATAGACATAATGACAACAAGAGAGTGTGTGACGGTGGAGACAAATGATTTGTAACATTCAAATTCTTTTTAATGAAACAAAAGGCAATATTTTTTTGCTTTCGTTAAATGGTAAATTAAAGAGTTATATTTAACATTTTTAAATATATTGATAATTATTTTTAAGTGCTTGAATCTACAGTGTGGGACTTATTTTGTTATTGAATAGGAAAGAAAATGTATCTAATTACTTTTTTGAAATAACTTAAAACCTGAAGCTACTAAAGTGGAAATATTTCATGGCTTTTATCTTAATTCCCATTCAAAGCAAATTATTATGTGACAGAGCCTCCTATTTTTTTTCATTTACTCTTGCAAACAGTGCATACACCATGAAAGAAGACATCTGGAGAAAAAACAAGGAGGATGTTCATGTGTGTCCTCTTGATATTTTTAGTTGATGGAATGATCCCTTGGAGCCACCTGGGGCAGCCAAGTGAAAAACACAGCAGCAATGACACTGCTTCAGTTTACACCAAGGATTCTGTTAGCAGTTTAGCAGCCACGGCTAATCTCAAATGGAACAGACAATATGTATTCCTTCAGCTTTCCTTGGAACTAAGGCCAGTATCTAGGGAACAATTAAAGCAAGATTTTAAAAATTAATGGAACCTAGACTATTGGTCAAAGGGTGGGGTCAACAACAGATCTCTCTAGTATGAAAACCAAATAAACAAGCCCAAACCATTCCTTCTAATTAACTTCGATTAAAGTGTCAGCTTCTCAGCAAACATTTTAAAATCCTCTTGGGACAGGGGAAACGTCTGTTGTCTTTTATAGTTGCTACTCACTCTGAACCCTAGCAACAAAACTGCTTGAAAATGAACACCAGTCAATTGATTCCTACATGTTTGAGACTACCACTGAAGAGTCTTGTTTGAAATGGTGAAGTATCTAAAATAGCATGATGTTGTGATTTGAGTGTTGTTCAGGACTCCAGGAGACCAGGCTTTAAATATTCATTCAGTCATAGATCGGAAGGTACATAACAGCAAATATCTAAAAACAATTATGTGACATTTTGATATTCAAACATGTATCACATTTACCTCCTACTAATTACAAGATGCTTCCAATGATGGAGAATTTTAAGCTGTAAGTATTCTAAATAAAGCATTTCCATATTCCAGTCATGATAGGATGGAATTCTGGATCTTTGGATGGTTATGGGGTAGCTGAGAGTTTGAGTCGCTTGGTCCCGCCTCCATCAACCTCCATAGGTACAGCCCACACCTAGTCCCTGACTGCCTTTGTTCTCATCTTTGTCTCTCTCACCAACCTTGTGGTATCCCGAGGCTTTATAACTTTTGCTTAGAAGCATCTGGAAGCTTTTCCCTCACTGGACAATTGCCTTCCTGTGAGTTTGTGAAGCTGACTCCCAGTAATTATAACCTTAACCCCAACACGTGGAATTGTATCTCTGCTGTGATGTTAATTGGAACAGCTTATTATCACTTCTTCTGAGAGCACCCTTCCAGAAAAGAACCCAGCATTGTAGAACAGTACCTCTAAGCTCAATGCATAGTTGAAGCTATCAAAAGCTACTGATAGGTCCAGCAGAACGAGCTGAGAGAGACTCCCCATGTCCAGTTATCTATATTATCTACCAATACAACCAAAGTTGTCTTCGTCCCATAATCAAGTCTGAAACTAGACTGAAATGGATCTAGATAATCCATCTCATCCACTTGGGGTGTGAGGATCTAATGCCATGCCGCCAATACTTAGCTTCAAACACTAATAAGATCAGGGATTGGATTCAGCAAATACAGAAATGGGAAAAGACTAAGAAGGTAGTTAGTCTGCAAAGAGATCACAGCCTTATGATCTTCTAAGAAAGAATTAAGTTACTAAATTAAGCTACAAAATGTTACTAGAATGAAAAAATGATAATAACACCAAGAGGAGCACGCCCAAGTTCAACATAATTTGGGAAAGGCACCTGTAGCTTCTTAGAAGGAAAGAGTAACTATACATTGACTCAGATGAAGATTTTCCTCAACTGCAATCAAGTTGGCTAGAATTATAGAGCTCAACTGTGTGTTTTACTGAGAGAAAGAGTGATGAGTATTTATAAGGGATGGGAGAGAATTAGTGAGAGTGAAAATAATGCAAACTGCCGTTTCCCTTGGGTGATAGGAGATCATCACTTGTAGCTCATCTTCTCTTTGCCATGGTAAGAGAGTGTGTGATTGTGTGAATGTTGGCCAAAATAGATATCTAACACAACAACCTTTCTTTACATAGAAAAATTCTAGAAAAGCAGTTCAGTAAATTGCCTCACTTTTTATATAGTTGAAACAACTTAAATATAACCCACATTTGCAGGGAGTGTGATGTGTGTACCCATGCCCATGAAGCAACTGAGGATAGCAGCGGAGAGATCTCAAGTGTTTCTAATGAAGGAATGGGGTCAGAAGCAAACAGATGTTTATTCGTAAACAGCCAGGAATAGAAACAGGTGTGTGTGTGTGTGTGTCTGTGTTTGCAGCACTCAAGCATTTCTACAACAATGATTTAGAGTTTCTTTTCTTCAACAGTTTTACTAGCACATAAACAAAATCATTATGAAAATATTAGTTGCTCAAGTATGATTATATGTTCCCTTATGATTTTGTCTGGCAAAGCAGCATAAGCCTCACTCTCCAAGCGAGTGCACTGGGAATTTAAGATGCTTCTTATCAGGCTGCGGTTAAGAAACAAACTACTCAGAGAATCACTTAGTTAATTAGACTAAGCACTGGGGATAATAAAAAGCTTCATTCAACCATTATGAATGCACTTACTCTTGTCCGTCATTCTCTCTCTTCTCTAATTCAAGCTAAGGTTGAAGAGGGCAACAAATGAAGAGGTCATGAGTTAGTCTAAGTTAAAAAAAAAAATAGGAACAGTGATAAAAATTCTTGAGAATGAAAAGCAGGGTGCATTGCAGCAAATCTCTTATGAACGTTGTACATTTCAGGTTGCAATGAGTAGAAAAGTGGGGGGATATAAGTCATTACCACAATGTCACATCAACACAGAAAAGAGAGAAAATATTGCACATGAGCTTTTCACAGCAAGACATTACGCAGCAACTCTTCAGTGATTATTTGGAAGAGTCCGCATGTTTAAGGCAATGAGTTAGCAACAGGAAGACCTAGGATTCAAATCCTCACTTGGCTCTGATGCACAGTGGATAAATCACATGCCATAGTTTATTGTGAGGATAAAAATGGGGAGGTCTTTGTACCACTCGGGGGGACTGTGCATAAATGTAACAAATAAAAGGCTGTATTTCACATTTGAATGGCACTTAGTTCTATATGTAACCTTATTCGGAAATATAATAATAGTTTTATATTATTATATTATTGATAATAATATTATTGAGAAGTAAGACCCCAGCAGATCTGGTTCGCCAGGATAACTTTGAGGAATTATATCAAAAGCTGGAAAAGATCAGTACCCAAACAATAAGTGTCCCTGATCCATGTGGAATGTTAAACATGAGTTCATATTAGAGCCAATGCAAACAAGACAAGATCATTTTAAAAGGTTGCTTCTTTTTTCTACCAGCAGGCTTAATAATTTCTTACCAACTGGGGAAAGTATAATCAAATTAGCCAGTTTTGTATTAGCCTTTGTTGTGGAAAATTGCTGCTGAGATTACAATAGTCACAACATGACAACATCAAAATTAAATTACCCATTGTTCAGGTCTACCTTTAAACACAGCCACATTGTACCTGCCCAGACTGCAAGACAGAAAGAGCTTTTAGTGTGATTACTTACTCCAACGTAATGAAAGTCTCAGACGTTTAATTACACATAACAAGCAAGCAAATTCCTCTTTCGGATTCTGTACAGTGCATTTTTCTTTCCCAGTGTCACTCTTTTCTACTGTGGTGGCATGGAGCTTCTGATGTCTCCAAGAAGCATACACTATAATAATTACATGTAAGTGAATAAGACACATTACCTGCAGGATGTCTGAATAGGCATGGAAAAAATATGTTAAATAGCTCTGTACAACTATTTGTCCAATTTAGGAGTTTACAGTGCTTTTTAGCTAACATTATATCTATTGTAATATCTGGGGAGTGAAACATAATTGTGAGGAAGGATTTGTTTACTTTTAAAATAAAAGGACATAAATTATGACTACGAAATTGATGATTGGTATAAAGAAATAGGGATGGAATAGATACAGTAATTAAGATACATTTAATTGGCCTATCCTTCATTATGGCCTATCTTCTTTCCCTTATGCTCTCTTCGTCCATTCTGACAGTAGAAAAGATGCTGATTTACCCCAGTAAGCTTATTTCACAGCTGGTTGAATTTAATTTTTTAGCTATGTCTTTCCATTATATTTCACAACTGATCATGTCTCTAAGATAATAAAATAAAAGTTTTTAAAGGGCAATCTTAACTACGTAAAAATAAAACAAAATTTGTCTGCCCTGTTCCAGTGAACAGCCACCTCAACACTGCAGTGGTTCAATTACTCCTGTTCCATGAGAGAAAGTAAATTTGTGCATTTTTTTCTGATGTGACCACATCCCTAAAACATCTTTAAAAAATCCTAATTCCTCATTAGTGATTAATAGGACTTAAGTTCCAGTCCAGTTTGCATCTATATGTGGAATGGCAGGATGTACCATTGTGTTCTTCAAAGAGCAAAATGCCGCATATCTGCCACATCTGTGCCACAGTGGTGGCATGTAAGTCAGGTAGTAAATTAATTCCAGGCTTTAATCTGAACTTTAAAGGATCTCCAGTATAGGTTCTGCTCCTGAGATAGCTCCTTTAAAGTTCGGAACACAAAGAGGAAATGCATTGCCACACTGAAATGTGAACTATCAGCCACCACTGCTATGTCCTCAGTTTGTGTCTGGAGATAATATCTGTTTTCTCACAAATGCTTACAGGGAGATCAATTAATTTGGGTTTGTAAGGGTGACAGGTGAACATAAATCCTATTTCTTTCTCCATCTGCTAATGGAGCAAAAAAGGAGAGTAGGATTTGGTGATATTAGATATTTGGTACTGTTCCCTTATCTAAGTGACCACTAGGGGGGCGCTAGAGAGAGAGAAAGAAATTGTCATTTTAAATGGTGGTGGGAGTTGAAGAAAGAAAACTATTTTCCCCCTGTTTCCCAGTTATTCCCCGTCTCACTTCCCATATCATAAATGAGGGGTGTTTCCATGACAGGGACACAGGTGAGGGGAACAACAGAAAAACAGGAGAAAATAGTTTTACTCCTTCAGCCTACCCTCCACCCCCATAAAATGGACTATCTCTCTCTAGAGCCCCCTAGTGACAATTTATGGTGGCAGTTTAAAGTAGCCAGGGACAAAAGAGGCCCTGTAAAATTAAAAACTGCAAGTTGCAATGAGTTGTAAATGGACAAGGAACCACTTGCCAAACTCACTTGATACATTAGCCTCTATCACACCTCACACTTTGCAATGCGCTCCCTTCCTATTCTTGTATCACTTCAGATAAATGCTTCTGGTAAATTGGAAATTATGACTGCCACTGATAAATATGCCACCAGATAAAGCATAAGTAACAAGAAAGAATTTCACAGAGAATGGGAGAGTAAAGAAAAGAAGATTTGATTCATTATATCAACTCAACAGTAATTTTGCTGGCTTTTTCTCCATCACATATGTAGGAACTTACCTTATCCGCAATGAACCAACTCAATAGTACAGGTGTTCCCAGTATGGAGAGGATGACAGGGTGCCTGCCCACCATACAGATGAAGAATCAGACTGCAAAGAGGATGGTAATCCTAATTTATCACCACAAACCTGTCTGAACATACTAGATTCAAATCATACTATGAAGATCTAAGTATTTAAAACCTACCAGAATGGATGAATATATTAGCTTCACTTTATCCCTCCCTCCTGCAAATGATGTTATGTTCTTTATTGTCTCACAGAAGGAATGTGTAGATTTTGGAATTTTTTAAATTTAAAATGAACTAAACAAAATTCCCACCCTTCCCCAATCATGAAATATTGAGACGCCTTCATGAAATGATAAAACAGAGCGAGGGATCAAATCAATATCACTAGAGTGAGGTATTAATTATGCAGCATTAAGGTTACACAGAAGTCTGAGCCTGCCTAGTTTCTGTATTTAATTCACCATAACAGAAAACTATTTCCAGTGCTTAGGAGTCGCTATGAAAAAAAAATCCTACTTAAAATCCTGTTTAGCAATGTCTACTAGATTTTTTAAAAGTAATTAGCCTCCACAAATAGGGAAGGACATAATGCAGACGACATTTATTCAGGGATTCTAAAACCAGACTATAGTATAGCTCTTTAAAGTTAAGAACCAGCATTTTGAATTGGGCCCGTGGGAAGAAACCCATAGTTAATGAACCTCATATAGCATTATGTTAGTTTATATTCCCCATGACTCACACTGGAAATTAAACTGGATGCTGCATTCTGAACTAATTGGATTTTTCAAGCAACATTCCAGGACTGGCCTACGTAGAGTGCATGATGTGTAAGCTACCAGTGCATAGACAAGAGTGATCAATTCTTCCTTTTTTCCAAGAAGGGATATACAGTAGTTGCTGCAATGCCCAAATTTAATAGAATGTGCTCTTGAGGCCTGTCAAATGCTGGCAATGACTGAATCCATACTTAGGTTTGCACTGCAGTAAGTCAAAGCTGGTTCAATAGGAATTAAGAACAACACAGTAGACCCATAAACCATAAGGCTAGGCTGAGTATGACTAAGGGCCCTTCTACACTGCCATATCCACCAGAATATCAAGGTGGATAATCCACATTATCTGCTTTGAACTGGATTATCTGAGGTTGCTTCCAGACAGGCAAGAAATGCATGCCAAAGCAGGTTTTTTAAACCCACTTTGGCACACATTTCTGTCCCCACCCCCTATCTCAAAACCCCAAGTTCTCCCCGGGCCGGGTGTGTGTGTGCATGCCATCCCAGTAACTACCAGGATGGCATGCAACCACCCAGAAGCCCTGTAAAACAACCCTTAAAATTAAAAAAAATATCTTACCCGGCCACCATTAAGGTGGTCCTTGTGTTCTCCTGGCACATAGTTGTTCCTCTCCCCCCCAGTCTTTGAGGTGGCAAGGACCACCTCAATGGCAGCCAGGTAAGTTTCTTTTAAGGGTTGTTTTGAAAGGCTTGGGGTGGGGGATTGGTACCATCCTGCACCTTTGGGCTCTAGGAGCAACCTGGCTGTGGAGACTCACCCCAAGGTAGATCTGGTTGGTCCTGGAACTACCCAGGGTTGAGTCCCCATAGGTCCAATATCCCACTAGACCTGGGTTTTTCAAGAAGGCCCAGATGTAATGGAGTATTTAATTAATTTGCTTTTACCAGGGGCGTTGTTTGGACACCCCCAATAAAAACCTAGACATTTCCAGGATATGGGCCTGTCTGGGTGGGCTCCGAGTCTACGCTAACATATAATCTGATTCAAAGCAGATAATCTGGCTTTTATACAGCTGTGTAGAAGGGGTCTAAGTCAGGTACTATTAATTTCAGTTGGTGTACTCTGAGTATTACAAAGGCTGGATCTACACTGACTTAAAATGCAGTTTGAACTTCATTATATAGTCAGTAAAGAGCACACACACACAAAATGATATTTAAACAGCATTATATGGGTCTACACAAGGCTTGCACAACCTATGGCCCTTTAGGTGTTTGGGATTCCAACTCCCAGAAGCTCTAATCAACTTGTCAAGTGGACAGGACTTTTGGGAGCTGAAGTCCAAAAGTTTGTTGAGGTCTGGTCTACAGTGACCATAATATTCGAGCTGCATAATGACAGTGAAGATCCAAACAGTAGCAGATTGCAATACAATAGATTAAAACCACAAGAGTAATGTTCAAGGTGGGTGATTTCAATTAGCAGGCTACAAACAGTGGTAGCAAACCCCCTAATTATTATCTGATGTATTTCACTTCGTGAATTTTGAATAATTCTCAGTGGGCACAAAAATATTTCATTATGAAACACAGTTCACCCAGAACATGTTGTTGAAAAAAGCTATAATGAGATACCTTACTTGCCTGCATCCAATGCAGAACATTTCAATAAAAGGTCAATTAAATGGCATCCTCCCATTTAATATTCTGTCATGTCAATTAAGTTCCACAATCAGGTTGAATTTTGTTGAAAGGAAACCTTGAATGATTCAGAAGAGCCAGATCTTCAGGCTTTATTTCTTCCTGAAAACAAGAATCAAATCTTTTTATCTAGTTCCCCCTCTGCCTCTTCCCGTGTTTTGTACTCAAGCGATGCCAAATTTGGATGACTCATTTGATATAAAAGCAGACAAACAGCAGCATCAGTGGGGTTTTTCCTCTTTCCAGAGCAGACAGCTTCAATGCAAGCAAGCAAAGTGAATGGCATAATAGGGGTAAGAACTAAAGTTCCCTTTGTAGCTTTTTTAAAAAATCAACACATGCTCTACTTCCACCAACAAGAATTTGATGGCTTTATTTTAAAAATTGCAGGTGCAGCAGAAAGCAGAACCTGAATGTCTCAAGGCAGCAGCTTACAGCTTTTGTACTTCAGGACAAATAAAGTTCTTGATTAGGAGGCTGTCTCTCCAAGAAATAAAACTGACAATTGGTTTGAGGGAATGAACAACAGGCCTGAGAACTCTTCTAAGCAATTGAGTTGTTGTAGGTTTTTCGGGCTGTGTGCTATGTTCTGGAAGCATGGCCATGCAGCCCGAAAAACCTGCAACAACCCAGTGATTCCAGCCTTCAACAATACTTCTAAGCAATTCATGCTTAATTTAAAAACTTTAACTGAAGGCCTAACAGTTGAGTTCTTCAATCGAGAACTAGAGTGGCATTAAAAAGCTCCTCAAAGAAATGAATGAATGCTTATTTGAGGATAAATAATAGTGCTTGTTTCTTGCACTTCACATCATGGGAAGTGCAAGAAACATGGGAAGTGCATGCGGTTAGTTAGTGTTACTGTACAGACATCAAGTGCGGATCAGATGAAATGTCAAGACAGATGTCACCTGTAGTGATTGTTGCCAAGCTTGCCACATATTGTTGTTGCTTATTTGTTCAGTCGCTTCTGACTTTTCGTGACCTTGTGGACCAACCCATGTCAAAGCTCCCTGTCAGCTCCTTCAAGGTCAAGCCAGTCACTTCAAGGATAACATCCATCCATCTTGTCCTTGGTCGGCCCCTCTTCCGTTTTCCTTCCTTTTTCCCTGGCATCATTATCTTTTCCAAGCTTTCCTGTCTTCTCATTATGTGGCCAAAGTATTTCATCTTTGCCTTCAATATCCTTCCCTCCAGTGAGCAGTCGGGCATTATTTCCTGGAGTATGGACTGGTTTAATCTTCTCGTGGTCCAAGGCACTCTCAGAATCTTCCTCCAATACCACAGTTCAAAAGTGCCTATCTTCCTTTGCTCAGCTTTCCTTATGGTCCCGCTCTCACATCCATAGGTTACTGCAGGGAATATTATTGTTTTAACTATGTGGATCTTCGTTGCCAGTGTGATGTCTCTACTCTTCACTATTTGCTACAGATATTCTGAACAAAAAGGAATTATTGAAGGAGGACAGGTTGCTTACCTGTAACCATTTTCCTTCAAGGGATCCTCTGTTAATTCACATATATGGAGTTTATTGTACCTGTGCAGGCCCTAATGGAAGCTTCCCAAACTGTGTTCTTTTAAATTTCGGAGGTAACCCCACCCACTCCTCCTCAGGGCAGAAAAAGTGCCCTGGCTCCACACTCCCCAGTTCCTGAGCTGCAGTAGCAGCTAGAAAGAAGGAGGTTTGCAATGTAGAGGGAAGAATGGGTGCCTTTGTGTGAACTCACAGAGGAGTACTTCAAAAAACACAGTTACAGGTAAGCAACCTGTCCTTCGTGGTCTCTGTGAATGCATACATATGGAGACTAGCAAGCTATGGTTGTGGTAGGCAGGACACATGTCAAACCAACACCAATTAAGTGTCTAAATTAGTCATTCCTTATTGAAGGCTCATAATAGTTCATGAGACCTAACTGGGCATAACTAAGTGATTTGTTTTGGGAGGTTTCAAGATTATTTTTCCCAATTTTCTTTGCTTCAATTGTTGTTTGCTCCTTTAATATTCATTTGATTTATTTCAGATGGGTATACTAAACATTTTTTCTATGATTTCTTTCATGTAATCACTCAAGGCTCTATTTCAATTATTTGTTTAAGTTACAATCTAATCTGTGGCTCACAATATTATATGATAGAGAAGGCTGATCAGTATTACTTTGAGATACTGATTTCCAGATATGTGTAATTTCCACCATGATTGAGGCATTTAACAACATTTCCATCAAGGAGTGTTACTCCTTCTGATTTAGCAATTTTACCTTTTTGAAACTTAAGCCAATCTGTCTAATCCATATTCTACAGAAATGTTTTGATTAAATAGGCCTACACAGGATTCAGATGGTGGTGGTGATGATGATTTTCTCTGCTTTTATTTTACATATATTGTGATTTCTATTTTTGTGTTATTTTCCGTTTTTATTTTTAACCCTGCTGGAAGCCACCTTGGGCCAGAAAAGAAAAGTGGCATGTAAGTATTGGTGAAAATAGCTAAGGATAGTAAATATTTTTGTAAAGAAAAGGATAAATGTCTTGATTACCTAATGAATTCACGCAACAGTCACAGAGAGTGAATATCAGAAATCAAGACTAATCAGAGGCTTTCTCATAAGCAAAGAATTGGTGGGAACCTAAAACTGTTAGAAGTAGAAAAAGTACTGAAAGAACAGTGTCTAAATGACATTTGCATGGGAATGTGATCAATTTAGATATTTTCACTTTTTTCTCTTCTTGTTCTAGCATTACTAAGACCATGTTCTACAACACAGCTTTCATGTTGGTGATACACCTTTTAGACATGCATCATTTCGTAACACAGTAATTCAGTTTTACTAACAAACTGGAGGTTAACCAAACCTCTTATAAGAGAGAAATACAGACACATATATAAATTGTAGTTTTAATGATGAATTTTAAACTTCCACTTTATATCTAATTTTTATTTTGTGTATTACAATCTGTATTTTATAGAAATATGTTTTAATATGTGTATTCTGCAGTTATTTTAAATGATTATGTGACTTGATTATGTGGTTTAGTAGTGTTGTGGCCTGCCTCGAGCCGTGAGGAGAAGCGGATAAGAAATAAAATTCTTCTTATTATAATAAATTATGTCTTTGTCCAGAACACATATCTAGGTTTTTGAGAACAAACTAAATTATCTATTGAATGTATCATTTTGCATATATCTTTTTTTTTTGCGAATAAGACTCAGGTCTTACTTGAACTCTGCTTGTGAGTTATCACTTTCCCCTTGAAATCCTGTCAGGTACTAGGTTCCTTATTTGTTCAGGAATCGGCTTCATTATCAGGACTTATTTAATTTGTTCCATGACTCAGCTCTTAAATCAAAGCACTCTTATCTCAAATGCTATCAATCCGTCCGAACCCTGCCCATCAACCAAAGGCAGGCCCACACTTCCATTGAAATACTGGTAAGTTTATGTTGGTTAAAATTGTTCTTCATTTTAATATTGTATTGTTTAAAAAAAATTGCACTACAAATAAGATTTGAGCAGTGTACATAAACATTCATGTTTTTTCAAATTATAGTACACCCCCACAACAGTCTGAGGGATCATGCACCAGCCCTCAGCTTAAGAAGTTTTTCCTGATTCTGCTGAAATCACTGTTCATATGCCATCTTAGACTATATCAGGTGTTGTTACATAATGAATAATTTGATTTATATCTATCTATGTATAATATACTCTATACACACATTCAAAGAAATTTACCTAACGCTGTCTTGGCTGATAACTCTACTTATTATTTGAAACAAATGTTTGAGTGGCAGTATCTATAGTAATCAAAAATTATTTTACACACAATTTTAAGTAACATGAACTCAAATCAGTTTTTAAAAAGAAACCCAGGTACTATATGCCAATTAATCCCAAACTTGCATGAAAACATTTCAGATGTCAGCCTAAATGTTCATTTTGATTAAAAGCAATTCAGACATTTGACTCTAGAGCAAAAAAAAGCCAAAATCTGGAAAGTTTGGACAGACACATGCTGGCTGGGAGATTCTAGGCATTGCCATTCTTATCCAAGCTTTGAATGAAATGTCTATGTTTTCATCAAAAATTGGCTTGGTCACTGCAAGAGACACAAAATATAATTATTATTATTTAATTAAAAATTGCTTTGCAGGCTGGATGGAACCCTCCAGTGAGAAACCCTGTTGTGTTTCTTCTTTTTGTTTTACTTCCCTAGGAAGCAGTACAGAGATATATGCAGAATATTCAAGTTGATGAGTGCATGAAAAATGCATTTGACAGCAAACACGGAGAAAGAGACTTCTAGCTTACATTTAGAGTCACTGCAGCCAAGTTTAAGCCATTTGCCAGCTTCTGATTTTGCTGGCTTACAAGGTGATTGAATTAGCCTGAAGGCATGCTATTCAAGTTGGTACCGATAATCAAAGGAAAACTATAAATAAAACATGCCGTCTGAGGGCAAGAGATGGTGTGGTAAAATCAATAGGTGGCACTCTTCCTTCAGTGTCAATACTTACTTAATATTGCATTGTTCCAGTGGCATGGAACTACTAGAAATCCTTGCCTTTGAAAAAGAACTATTAACTTAAATAAGAAACATTTCACATAGGAATGGGTGAAAATGTAATTTAATTTTTCTAAAAGAAGAATTTATTATGATTAACAAATTACTTCACGTAACATTTGAAAAATATTTAAGCTATTGCACGGATCAAAGACTGTAAAACCCCAAAACAGTACAAAATAGAAGCAGCTTTGGTAGTACCATTGGAGACCTCAGCAGCCATGGTTCAAATGTATTTTTTCCACCCTTACTTTGAGATCTTCATTATAGATGCTAGAGGAGGATAGGAATCATTTTTATATGGTCTGTATGTACTTTGATCATTTTGTAATCCAGGGTAAACCCCATATTCTCATCATTTTGTTAACCAATTATCATGGAAAGCCTGGGTAAATTGGGGTATAATTTATTTAATTCAGGCTGCTTCCACATGAGAAAGGCCACTGAAATTCCCAGTTTTCGCTGCTGTACAAAATAATTTTATTTTGGGGATACACAGCATTCTTTTCCCATTTAGAAATATTTCATAGGAGCTTTGAGTCTTACCAAATACTTTTTATTCCAACTTTTAATCCCAAAGTCAGTTTAAATTAATCTAGTACTTTCCAAAGTGAAATGCACTGATCACTTCTCCTGTCTCAGTAAAGATGCCCATCAAGTAAACATTTTATTGTTTCCAGAACAAAGATTAAACATAGATCAAGCGAGGGAAAGAAGAATGCTAGCAGTAAAACAAAATTATCCTTGCACCAAATTACTATAATATTGCTAAAATCTTTTAACATCCCAAATGATAATGTGGGAGGTAGGCTACTTGGCCTATTAATGTCCTCATCTTAGAGATTAACAAACAAACTTTTGTGCTTCTACAACTGCAGCAACAGCCAAAAGCCAATTAATGTATCGCCATTGATTTTAGAATTCTAACCCTTATGTGTTTTGAAAAAACTGTTTCTAGCTCTTACAAATACAAAGATTAATGTGGGCAGCATCTAATGAAGTCTTGCAAACAAAAGAGTGACTGGCCAGGATGTCTAGCAGACAGTGGATGTTATCCTGTGCTATAATCATAATGTAGTTTAGTTATGCCTTGGGTATTGCAAGAAGAGGAGGAGGAGGAAGAAGAAGTAGTTATCACAAGTATGTTGGTATCTGTGACATGTTGCTTCCAGTTGCTTCTAATTATACTTGTTATTTCTAAGGATTTACAACTAAGTTCAGAATTAACCTTATCAAAGGGCAGAATGATGGAACAGTTGTTGCTTTGCTTCAGAATATATATTGCTTTTTCAGAGCCTAGTGACATGGAAGCTGAATCACAGGTAAAAAGCATAAAGGTTCACAAGATATAGGAATGTGATGAGAAAGAACAAAAACAAGATGCTGCAGAAAGTCAACCTTATGTTTTCCTATCCTAGTTTTTTTTCCCGTTTCATCCATCCATTTTCTAGCTGTGCAACTTTAACCAACAAAGTTGCAGAAAGGGTTCTCAAAATAATGGATTGTATCTCAAAGCAATGAGGTTAAATAAACAGATTTGAAAAACTTCTCTGCACACAAAGCAAATAGCCCTTTTAGCTCTATGAAGCATCACATTGCACATTCCTACAGTGGCTTGATTCACTGGGCAAAACCATCATTACTCCTCTGAGAAAGGTGCCAAGAGGTCAGCACCCAATGGAGATAACATCTGAGGAATGAGTGTATCAAAGATTACTTTCAACCTACATATTTTCAATTTATGTCACCCCTAATAGATTGCAGGCTGGAGTTAAACTGAACTACCTTGGAATACATGCTTCAATATAGCAGGTATGCCAGAGAAATGGATATATCCATTTGATAGAAGGGCTGAAAGGTACTTAACAACTCTGGATGCTGGAACAAGGGGAAGCAAGGGGCTTGAGCCCTACCTAGGACTAGGCTGGGTGGACTAAGGGCACTTCCAGACAGTGCCAAAATGCGCATTTTATAACTGAGACAAAAAATTCCGGGATCTGACAGCAGAATAGGTGTTTTGGCTTAAAAAAATGGTGAGAAACCAAAATTATCAGAATACTCCTGGAATGATAGATTTTCTTTTGAAGCCAGTGACAGGTTGAGGCCATGAGAGTAGTTTCATTTGGACAGTAATGGAATAAAGAGTTAAACCCCCTCTTCTTTAGACAGTATGGTCCTGATACCCCCTCTGCAGCTGCTATGTAAGCTTTAAAGACTAAGCATGTTAATTGCATTTGTGTAATCAGTATCATGCTATTTAATTTTTAAAAAAATTAAGCACATTCATGCACTCAGTGTCACACAATTTCAGTTTTAAAGATTAAGCACATTAATTGCATTTATGAAATCAGTGTCATAGCTAGATTGACCTAGAGTGCCTCTGAAATTTAAAAGCATTTCCAGTGGACTCCAAGACCTCATATGTGCAGCAGAGGCCACACTGTGCAAGTAGAAAGATAAGTAAATTTTGCAGTGAGTGCTCGAGCAAGGTTAGAAATCTAACTTTTTAATGTGCACCCATCCCTTTATTTATATCCCACCTTTTTCCCAGACTGAGATTCAAGCTGGCTTACACAAGGTAGAAATTTACAATAAAAACTGCCTGCATAGTTGCAACTAAGAAACTCATCACATTTAAATTTTAAGACGCTAAATCAGTATGCATCCCTCATTTTTTAATAATCGTATGTGTACAGGATCCTGATAGGATGTATAGTCCCCATCACATGAAGTTCATACTGTTTAAAGTACCAAGGACTCATTCTCTCTGCTTTTTTATTGCTTTTGATCCCTTTCTGACTCTCCCTGGCTGTTTTCAGCTGAAGAGCCACACTCCACCATGGAACCTGGAACCCAGAAAGGTTCCCTCCTCGGCGGACCGGCTATGTGAAATTCCCTAGGGGTTCTGCCGTGTATGGGGACCTAAAATGGCCACAGGATCCCTTTAGCTTGGGACGAGTAGTGCATCAAAGGACTCAAACATGGACTCTTTATTTCCCTGGACTTTTCCAAACCCTCCCTGCACCCAGCTAGCCCTGCACTTAAGGGGATGCTATGGACTCTTGCCCTCCATGAACTCTCTAGTTTCTCCAAGGACTAAAGGGCTGTTTCAGGGAGCCTGAATGCAGGCTGCTCCCTCATGGATTCCAAAACCCTTTCCCACTATTTTCCTGCTGCTTCCATGGACCGATGGCTCCCAACAGAAGATGCAACAGTTATTTGTCTGCCTTTTATGATCTTTTCTCTGTGTGGGCTTCGTGGGGAACAAATGTATGGTGATGGGGGTTACCCTGCTTATCCAAATGTCTTGTATGATTTTTCCTCTTGTTTATTTCCCTCATTGTCGCTTATTGTTAAAAATCTTCCAACAGGAAGGCCGCAGTGCTGACTAGCAGCCACATTTTCATACCAGCCATTACCTTCTATTGCACAATAATATTTAGGTAGATGCCAGGTCTCTCCTTTGCATACTATACTGGGTCTGCCCGCATATGGTTCCATTGACCTCGGAGGCTTTGTCCGTCAATGAAACCATATGCTTGGACACACACATAACCATATTTTCATAAAAGATTACTTCCATGAGCCTCGGAACCTCATGCGTGATCAAAATAGAACCAGCTCAAACTGGTTAATTCAAACAGAGAAACCATGCTTCCGTTTGACCGGTACTGACCACACAAAGAAGTTTCGGTCTGGGACAAAAGGAACCGTTTATTTTTCAAAACACAAACAATAGGCCAGATAGACTTGAGCCCCCAGAGGAGCTCGTTTGTCCCTAGGTCATTTCCAAACCACAGGAATTCCACCACACCCAGCTGTTTCTTTGTGTTTCGCCGCTTCGTCCCGCCCCGGTCCTCATTGGCTAATTCATAAGGGGTGCTAGCTTGTGAATGGTCAGAGTGCCAGCTTGCTTTCTGGCACTCAGCTGTTGCTGTCAAAACCTGGGAATCATTATCAGGCTGGAACTTTACAAATTGATAGTGCATTGGCACCTTTTGCTTCTATTACAATTATTGGCCATCGGGCCTGGAATATACTTTTTGGATTTCCCGAACTCCCATTGCTGCACCTGGAATCATTCCACCTTTCCACATTGACTACTCTATTGTTATTTACCTCTTTAGATCTACAGGGTATCTCCACTATTTTGGCACCGACTTTCTGGACTTACCATCTTCCGGATTGTGTTGAGTATATATATATCTGAATACCATTGCATTATTATATAAATAAGATATATTTATTTTCATTCATTCACTACTCTTGGTAGCCATTGGCTTTGTTTCCTCTGCTTTGACGCAGCCCTTGTGTTTTGCCTTGCCTTTTATCTTCCCCACTTGCTCCCTACAGGCTTTGCAAAATGGGTCGTACACCCCCACACACACCCAAAAAAGGGGGGTTCGAAAAAGAGCCCAGTACAGGTCCTGTTCTTTTTTCCCTACATGATTACCCCTCACTCTGTTGAACGGGAGAACTGGGCTCGCAAATGAGTAGAGAAGGGGTTGGAAACAATCTGCCCAAAGGGAAGGATTGTTAGATTAAGAAGAGGGTGTTTTTTTGGGGGGGGGAGTGAAATCAGAGCTATGCTTATGCCTCCCCCCCCTTTCTTCCCTGGGCCTCACTCTTCCATACATAACACCAACCTTGGTCTGGTTAGGAACAGCACGGCAGAGAGGGGGGAAATCACACCTGTTCACTCAAGCAATAATATCGGGAGCATGTTTCCCCATCAATTAAAATATATGCTCAACCAATGATTTAAATGCAAAGCAGCAACGGGAGAGACACAACATCATGTGATAAGTACTGGCTGCAGAAGCTATTATTCTGCTGTAATCGCAATTTACCAGCATCATGTGATAAAGTATTTACTCAGTCACAAGTTAAACCCTTGTGCTGCTGAACTGCTGACCTGAAGGTTAGCAGTTCAAATCTGCAGGACGGGGTGAGCTCCCACTGTTAGTCCAGTTCCTGCCAACCTAGCAGTTCGAAAACATGAAAATGTGAGTAGATAAATTAGTACCACTTTAGCAGGAAAGCCATAAAACACTCCAAGCAGTCATGCCAGTCACGTTACCTGGAGATGAAACTGCAGGCTCCTCAGCTTGGAATTGGAGAACATCACCTCCCCCGAGTCCAAGATGAGCACCGCCTCCACAACCAGAAATGAAAGGAGAAGCCTCTGCCTTTGTTTGTATTTGTGTATCTCATTGTATTGTAACAAGACATTGAATGTTTGCCCGTATCTGTTTACACTGTAATCCGCTATGAGTCCCCACAGGGAAAAGGGTGGAATATAAATAAAGTATTGTCATTGTTATCATCATCATCATCAGAGTGCTCCCTGTAAATTGGAAGTCATGAAGTAAATTGGATTTTACTAACTACAAATACAGCAAAGTAGTTAAGAAAAAGAAGATATAGACCACAAATGAGATGTTATCCTAACATAACATGGCCAATTACATTTGGCTATGTGCTGACAAAGGAAGTTAACTCAAGAGGAGGACTTGCCCTGCCGAATTTCCAGCTATATTACGAGGCAGCCGCTTTAACATGGGTTCGGGATTGGGCAACACTGAAGAAGAAAAAGCTTTTGGTGCTAGAAGGAGAGGACCTCAGGAGAGGGTGGCATAGCTACTTGTGGTGAGATAAGACCAAAGTTGAGAAAAACTTCAACAACCATTTTGTAAGATCTGCGCTCCTCAAGACGTGGAATAGATATAAAAAATTTTGCTATACCAAAACCCCAATGTGGTTCTCCCCAAATGAAGCAGACCAGAAAAGAGAAATACCATATGAAAGATGGCTCCAATATGACTCTCTTCTCAAAATTGACAAACAGGAGATAAGTTTAAAAACAAGGGAGGAAGTTCAAAAAATAGAACCAAAATTGACTTGGTTTCAATATTGGCAGATTTTTGAAAATTTCAAAGAAGACAAAAAAAGAGGGTTCGCATTGAAAGAGGCCTTTTGGGATAAAATTATGAAAATGGAGAAAAAATTAATCGGGAAAATTTATCAGCAACTACTTCTGTGGGCGACGGAGGGGGAACAAGTGAAGGAAGTTATGATAAAATGGGCAAGGATGGTGGGACATACTATTGACATATCACAATGGGAGGCAATATGGTCCAGGAAACTTAAGTACGCTTATGCGACTGAAATTAAGGAGAACTGGATCAAAATGTTCTACCTGTGGTACCTGACACCAGAGAAATTAGCAAAATACAGCAATGGGAAGATAAACGAGAAATGCTGGAAATGCGGCAAACATATTGGAACGTTCTACCACCTCTGGTGGGAATGCAAAATCGTTAAAAAAATTTGGAGGGGCATATACCACAAATTGAAAGAAATCCTCAAAATAAACTTTGAATTCAGACCAGAATACTTTCTGTTGGGAATCCTAGACTTTCAAATCAAGACAAATGGTGACAAAAAATTTTTTTATCTCGCTACTGCAGCAAGAATATGTATTGCCCGGCAGTGGAAAAACAAGGACACAATTAAGTTTAACGAGTGGATGTTAAAATCTTTGGATATTATGAACATGGATCTATTAACCCAAAGACTTGCGCGAAACAGAAATCCAGCGAGCAACACTAATTGGGAGAAATGTATTGAATTTATAAGAAAGAACAAATATAAGTATCTATAAAAGCAACCCAGAAGGAAAATGTTCAGGCTGTAAATTTAAGACTAATGGAATGAGAATCCAAAAGACCTACAGAAAGGTATATTGTAAATAGACACTCTAAAGGTCAAGCAAAGGTTGCCACAAAGTGTCCAGGGAGTCAAGAATTTCTGTTTGTGGGGGGGAATGGATGGGGGTGTGAGGTGTCGGTGTCGTTGTTATATGTTATATGTCATTGGTCTTTGTGTCCCTCCACCCAGGGTTTGTATACCCTTGGGGGGAAGGGGGTGTGTATGGTCTACACTGTATGTTAGTTTTCTTTTTATGCTCAATAAAACCTTATTTTAAAAAAAGGAAGTTAACTCAAGAAGAATAATCCTAACTCAAAATAGAGATTCTTTTTTTAATTGCTAACAAGAACAATCTACAAAGATATGCTTTTGATATGCCCAAAATGTTTATGAAAAGTATTCTCACTTTCTTTTGGCTCAGCCTGAATAAAAATTAATTAATGTAGTACCAATGTATTACAGTACTGTGGTAATTAATTAACGCAGCTTGTCGGCAATTAGAATTTATTCAGCAAGTATACCTTTTTAAAGAGTGATGTAAAAAATGCTGAACTTCTATTTCTTAAAAAAAATGCCAGAAGCAGATGCAGTCTTTGATAAGTCTCTAGAGTGCAATTTGTGTAAAGCAGATACCCGAGGTTAATATCTGAATAACTGTAGTGCTTGGTATTTAAAGAACCAATTTCAAAGTATTTTTAGTTGACAGAAAAATGATGAAAAGGTTCTGCTTCTGTTGGGTAACACAGATTAAAATGTAGTCAAAATAAAAGGATGAACTCCATCTAAAATATAAGATCTTTCACATTTAGCAATAAAATGTCAAGACCTGACTCAAAGACCCTTGCACACAACAGCCAGCTACATAAATGCAGGCTAGGAAATCACTTCCAAACAGAAGGTTGCTGCTATCATTTTTCTAAAAGGAGGACTGTGATTCACCCTACCTGCTACAACTGCTTTTCCAATTGGTCAAAGACAACCTGGTAAGCATAAGCGCATTCAACCCTTGAGCCATGAATAAACATGTACAAGTCTAGACTCAGGCAAAATGATGTCGCAAATTCTAAGACCATTCCAGAAGATGTGTTGTCGAAGGCTTTTGTGGCCGGAATCACTGGGTTGCTGTGAGTTGGGCTCCATGATCATGTTCCAGAAGAATTCTCTCCTGATGTTTCGCCTACATCTATAGCAAGCATCCTCAGAGGTTGTGAGGTCTGCTGGAAACTAGGAAAGTGAGGCTTATATATCTGTATATATATAAACAGGATCTTGAAACAAAAGTCTATTTTCATAAAAATTCATATATGGAATATGTTTTTGTTGTTCTTTTTTTTTGTTTTTTTGCATTTACCGCTTTTGAGTTTAAGGAATGTCTCAATGGTTATCAAGTTGTGAGGTCCTCACAATCTCTGAGGATGCATGCCATAGATGCAGGCAAAACGTCAGGAGAGAATGCTTCTGTAAACTTACAACAACCCAATGATTCCGGCCATGAAAGCCTTCGACAATTCAATAGTTTTCATTTGTAATTTGCTTGACTTGTGGTGGAAAGCTTGGTCACCATGGCTGCACTATGGCTGCTTTAATGACAGTAAGAGCAAAAGGAGTTATTTATTTATCGTGTCAGAAGCAAATTGGGAATACAGTTATAATGTATTTAAAAAACACAAGCAAAAAAAACTTGGCATTACACTAAATTTCATTTGACGAGAAGTTGGCCACTTTGAGTGCCTCTGGTGTCACTGTCAGAAGGTCCTCCACTGTGCATGTGGTGGGGCTCAGACTGCAATGTAGTAAGCGGTCTATGGTTTGCTCTTCTCCGCCCTCACATGTTGTGGACTCCACTTTGCAGTGCCATTTCTTAAGATTGGTTCTGCATCTAGTTGTGCCAGAGTGCAGTCTGTTCAACGCCCTCTAAGTCGCCCAGACTTCTGTGTGGCCAGAAGGGAGTTTTCCGACCGGTATCAGCCACTGATTGGGGCTCTGGGTTTTTACCTGCCACTTTTGCACTCTTGCTTGCTAAAACGTTCCTGTGAATATCTCTGTAGATCTCAAGAAGCTGTTTCTTGATTTAAGGCATTGATGTGCCAGCTGATATCTGGGCCGGAGATGTCACTGCCTTAGTCCTTCCATTACTGGCTGCTACTTCCTGACGGATGTCAGGTGGTGTGATACTGACTAAATATTGTAATTTATCCAGCAGTATAGGGTGTAGACATTCTGTTTCATTAAGAGCTACATCCACTGTTTTAACATGGTGAGAATTGTTTCGCACTGGGTATGTGTACTCAGGAGCAGAGTAGCAAAGCACAAGGGCAGATGTCTTCACTGTGTCTGGTTGTAATCCCCAGGTTGTGCCAGCCAGCTTTCGTATGATATTATTTCTAGCATCCACTTTTTGCTTGATATTCAAGCAGGGCTTTTTATAAGTCAGAGAATGGTGCAGAGTAACTCCCGGGTATTTGGGTATGCTGCAATGCTCCAGTGGGATTCCTTTCCAGATAATTCTCAGAGCTCGAGATGCTTGTCTGCTCTTAAGATGAAAAGCACACATCTGTGTCTTAGATAGATTAGGAATCAGCTGGTTTCCCCTGTAACAGGCAGTAACTCCTGCAACCAGGAGATCAACTTGGAAAGATACTTGTAGCAAAGAGCTATGATTTTCTGTTACTGTATTTTAGTCACTATTTCTAAATTGTGGCCATAATCTTGCTGGGGCATCATACTAGCGTAATAGCTAAACAAGCTGTTGAACTGAATATGTATTTAGTTATTTATTTGTTACTTGCTTCTCAACAGGGCTCAATGCGAGGCACAACACAGTGAAAACACATTTATTTGGTCCCTTCCACACAGTTGTATAAAATCCGCATTGAACTGGATTATATGGCAATGTGGATTCAGATAACCCAGTTTACATCAGAAATTGTGAGTTATCTGCCTTGATATTCTGGGTTATATGGCTGTGTGGAAGGGCCCTTAGTTAACATAGCTAATACCTCTTTTTTTGTTAAGTGTTTAACTGCTTAGTTCAGGGATCCCCAAACTAAGGCCGCATGTGGCTCTCCAAGGTTATTTACCCGCCACTTGCCCTAAGTCTGAAACGACTTGAAGGCATACAACGACAACAACAACAACAACAATCCTAATTAATTTGACTATCTCATCAATCAAAAGCAGGCCCACACTTCCCATTGAATAACTGGTAATTATATGCGGATTAATATTGTTCTTCATTTTAAATATTGTATTATTCATGGGGGCTTTCTGGCACTACAATTAAAATATATGAAGTGTGCACAGGAATTTGTTCACGTTTTTTCAAACTATAATTCTACCGCCCCCTGTGCCCCAGCAGCGAACTGGCCCTCTGCTTAAAACATTTGGGGGGCCCTGGCTTAGGTCTTTCTGAATGTAAAGGTAAAATTTGTTTCACAGATTTGTGTATATTTAAAGGCCCAGCTGTTTTCTTAGATCTTGTATGTTCAAGAGCAGCACATGTTCACACAAACACCCAAGCCCATACTCCCTCACTAACTTTTGACTTGCTTTGTAGATAAATAATCGACGGTTATACAACAAACAAATATCAAAGTTTAAAGTAGCATTGTGACTGTTTCTGTCTCCTTCCCCATCTAACTTGTTCCCATATTTTCTAATAGCTATTTTTCTCAAACAGGCAGCAAATGATTTGCCAGGGATTTAAATCTAAGCTAAATAAACTTAATTGATGCTGAGCTGACTTAGCAGTCCGCAGAACAGATCACAGCCATTCACAGATTTATGCCTGGAATGCAAGCCTCTGCTTTTCTTTAATGGCTCTCAGTCATAATTAGGAACTGTGAAAACAAGAGATTTTCTTATAGGGACAGTTCCCTAATTGTTCCGTGCCCTGTACATTTAACCATGCCATGTACGTTAATGGCACCATAGAGATTTTATTGCTGCTTCTATTACGAAAATCACTACTGCTACCACTCCTGTAAAATATCTACTTATGCTTCTGGGAGTAGAGTCTGAAATGAAATGCTAAAAATCCCAAGTGGAAACATGAATTTTTAAAATGCAATAGTATTATTGTTACTCATAATTGGTAATGCATTAGTATCCCAATGCAAATATGAAACAGAAAAATGGTCTGAAGTGGTCTGAATCTTGTCCCTCCACAGATTGATTAATACCTGAAAAAATCCCATCAAAATTTCCTTTAAAGTATTATAGCCTCTGAAGTATTTTGGTTTCTCAAAAGTAATAAGAAAAGAAGCAATCCTCATGCCCTGCCAAATAAAGTTAATATTTATAATAAGTCACGTCCAGGCTTGTTCAGACTTGTCAGTGGTCTGAGTATTAGAGGATTGCTGATGAAATATTAACAATTCTATTATTTAACAGAGAGGGAGCTCTGCTGCATCCTAAAATATTGACATTTACATTCCATTGCACATCATTCTAAAACTAGTTTTATGCAAAATGTGCAACAATTCTAAATAGTAAAGGATTTTGGTTTTATAGAAGGCTGCCTCTGAAAACCTGGAACACTGAAAAATCAACTTTTGTTTTGCTGCTGAACATAGAGTCCCAATGGAAAACTACTGGATATGAAAACTTCCACTTCTTCCAAGCATCCTGCAAATCTGAGGAAATCTTTTTATTATACCTAAGTTATGCCCAACCCCCTCCCCCTCCCTGGAAAGAAAGAAAGAAAGAAAGAAAGAGCTTAATGGATGAAAGAGCTTAATGGATTATCTGGATCCGCAGTCTGGCTTTAGACCGGGGCATGGAACCGAGTCAGTCTTGGTTGCCTTAGTTGATGATCTATGCCGGGAGCTAGACAGAGGGAATGTGTCCCTGTTAGTTCTGCTGGACCTCTCAGCGGTCTTCAATACTGTTGACCATGGTATCCTTCTGGGGCACCTAGCTGGAATGGGCCTTGGAGGCACTGTTTTACAGTGGATCCGGTCCTTTCTGGAGGGTCACACCCAGAAGATGTGATTGGGGGACACCTGTTCAAACCCACAACCATTATCTTGTGGGGTTCCTCAGGGCTCAATACTGTCCCCCATGTTGTTTAACATCTACATGAAGCCGCTGGGGGAGATCATCTGAAGTTTCAGGGTGCAGTGTCACCTCTACGCAGATGGCACCCAACTCTATCACTCCTTTCCACCTGCTACTAAGGAGGCTGTCCAGGTACTGAACTGGTGCTTGGCTGCTGTGACGGTCTGGATGAGGGTGAACAAATTGAAATTGAATCCAGACAAGACAGATGTATTCCTGGTCAGTCGTAAGGCCGAACAAGGCATAGGGTTACAGCCTGTGTAGGATGGGGTTACACTCCCCCTGAAGAAGCAGGTTTGCAGCTTGGGTGTGATCCTGGGCTCATCGCTGAGCCTGGAACCCCAGGTTTCAGCAGTGACTGGGAGAGCATTTGCACAATTAAAATTTGTAGGACAGCTGCGCCCGTACCTTGGGAAGTCTGACTTGGTCACGGTAGTCCACACTCTGGTTACATCCCATATAGACTACTGCAACGTGCTCTAAGTGGGGTTGCTTTTGAAGACTGTCCAGAAGCTCCAAATGGTCCAACGGTCGGCAGCCAGGTTACTAACAGGGGTGGTGCTCAGGGAGCATACCACTCCTCTGTTGCGCCAGCTCCAATGGCTGCCAATTTGCTACCGGTGTTGCACTTAGACAAGACCGGACCCTTAGTAAACCAACACACAGCGGCTGCGGTTAAATGCTTTATTTAGAATAAGTAAATAAGAAAAAGGCAAAGATAGAATAGTTCAAAATG
Organism: Anolis apletophallus; assembly: GCA_030556195.1. NCBI lineage: Eukaryota > Metazoa > Chordata > Lepidosauria > Squamata > Anolidae > Anolis > Anolis apletophallus. The sequence goes on along the minus strand of JARBWK010000008.1, from coordinate 66,930,060 downwards.
GTTTCAATGTCCCAAAAGTAGCAAAGAATAGGCTTAAATGTTCCCAAAAAGAAACAATGTTCAAGATGCCGCAATTGGCTAAATCCACAGGGTCCTGGACCCCCGACTTGGCAAAACTTAAAGTCTCTAAGCAAGAAGGACCCCCTGGCCCCGGCAAAGATCCACAAAACTTGGCAAAGTAGCTGAAACGTTGGCACGAGATCCAGAATGGAGTCCGGGCCAAACCTTTATAGGTTTTTGCTGCATTGATCCTGAAGGCACTTACTCCGCCGCAGTTCTCTCACGGGAATGGGAGAACAGCTTTCTCTTCCCCACCGTATCTACATCTCTTTGGAATGTAAGCTTGTTAGTGGGCCCAACTGTGCTTTGGGGAGGATTCGCCACTCCATGGTACCAGGTGTCTTTATCGGCCTGGGAAGCCGCAGGGCTGCGCCGCTCTTTGACTATCTGGGGGTCAGCTAGAGGTTGCTGCTCAGGCCTGCTTTCAAGCCTCTCTGAGACTATGGTTCTAACATGGTGTTGGTCTGGCTTGCTGCGGGAACCTGGCTGAGGTGTGACAACCAGGCACAATTCAGAGTGCTGGCTTTAGCCTATAAAGCCCTTAACGGTTCTGGCCCAACTTACCTGTCCGAACGCATCTCCTCCTATGAACCAACTAGGACATTAAGATCATCTGGGGATGCCCTGCATACCAAATACATTTGGCGGGGATGAGAGACAGGGCCTTCTCAGTGGTGGCCCCTCAGCTAAGGAACGCCCTTCCCAAGGACATCAGATAGGCCCCTACACTTTTAACATTCCGGAGGAATGTCAAGACCTGGTTGTTTGAGCAAGCGTTTGGAAATCTGTAAGGCAGTGTACCAGACATAGGAATATGGAACAATTGGATGATGACATTGGACTTTGGAGACAGAAATGATTTGTTTTATTGACCTTATTATGGTCGTATATTATATGTTAATGTTTTAAATGTTTTATGATGCTGGACACTGAATTTTGCCTCTGTAAACCGCCTGTGGGCTGAGAAAGACGGTATATAAATATAGTAAATAAATAGTAAATAAATAAATGACACTGACCCAATTCAACACTCCATTCCAACACTACAGTGCCAGATCTCTTTGCTACTTCATTTTGGCCTATGAAAAGTTATGTTTTGGATCGCAATCCCAAGAATCCTCAGCTATCATGCCCAATGCCTGGGAAAATTAGAGGAACTGGGCTTTAAAAAGTAATCTCTAAGCTCTTGCTCAATGTGAGTCCCTTTTAAGAGCTTCATTTTTTTATTTAAAAAAACAGCTTGTCTTTGTGAACTTAATGTTAGCAATACAATACAGATAATACTTCTAGGAAAATGATGTTGGTGTCTTCACTGGTATTTCTAATTGAAAGTATTGTTTTTTAAAGTCTTTTTTCATATGTAGATGCATGCATACTTTGGATTTATATCCTTGAATCCTGATTACTTTTAGAGTTGTTAAAAGAATTATACTCCAAGTTCAAAAATACTTGCTTTCTTCCATTCAATGGTCAGAAAGTCTTATTGCTTTAGCTTTGTGGGAATATTTACATGTTACTGATGTCAACTTCAAGAAAGAAAGCTTTTGAAAATTGTCAGTTCATATTAATACAGATGTCTAGTATTTGTCCATATTCATCTGAGGAGCCCCCGGTGCTGCAATGGGTTAAACACTTGTGCCAGCAGGACTGCTGACCAAAGCTCCCATCTGTCAGCTCCAGCTTCTCATGCAGAGACATGAGAGAAGCCTCTCACAGGATGGTAAAACATCTGGGTGTCCCTTGGGCAACGTCCTTGCAGATGGCCAATTTTCTCACACCAGAAGCGACTTGCAGTTTCTCAAGTCTCTCCTGACACACACACACACACAAATCCATATTTGGTGCACTTGCTGCTTTCTTTTTCTCTTTTTCCCTCCCCATATCCTTGTAATTATATATTTTAAAAATCCAATAAATTAAAGAAAGTAGGATACATGGTCATCGTAGCATGCAGGTGAAATTGAAACCTTGCCAGGTGTATAATGTGTGGCTAATACATTTGACAATGAAACCCAAGACTTGTTCAGCAGAGAGAAGGGAAGATAGGGAGAAAGGAGAAGATCAGGTCATAGCATTTCTACAAAAAAAAACCCAAAAAACCCTCAGCTTTATTTTATGCAAAAACAAATAAGAGCCAGACATCACATATAATTATATTATAATGCAGCACTTGCTTCCATGTACTGCAAAAAGATAAACAGATATAAGCTAGTTCAGTATTACACTTGGGGATCATGGACTAATGAGTCTCCGCTAAGCTATTCACCAGCCCGACGTCTGTAAATTAATCTTTTAAATGCCCCTGGACTCACAGCATATGTCCAGAAAATCATAATGCACAACCTTGAGGCCACTGAATATGCCAATCCAGCTGTTCCTGTTAACAACATTGAAAAAAGATCAAGGGCATTCCATCTGTAGCTCCATCAACAGGACTCAATGAAATAATGGCACTCCATGAATTAATATCAATCACAGATGTTTGTTTAATCATCTGATAAGTTGTTTGTAGTACTTATTCTAAGCAGGCAAGATATTCCCACTAGGTATTTATTTATTTATTTACGATATTTCTATCCTGCCTTTCTTGAACCCAAAGGTGACTCGAGGCGACTTACAACCAGGCAGTAATTCAATGCTTAACAATATAAAACCTTTAAAAACATATAAAACCAATGTCTTAATTGTTAGTCTCATTGTCCAAAACTTGGCATCTGAGCCATTTCAATGATTACTTTGGTCTAATTTCGTGTTTGACTGTTTCATTAGATTCCAAAGACTTGTTCAAATAGCCACATTTTCACTTTTTTCAGAAGGTCAAAAGGGAGGGAGCTGATCTAAAAGGGAGGGCATTCCACAATGGAGGGGCCACCACTGAGAAGGCCCTGTCTCTCGGCCCCGCCAGTCATGTCTGCGAAGAAGGCAGGACCAAGAGCAGGGCCTCCCCGGACGATCTTAAACTTTTAGATGGTTCATAGGGAGAGATACGTTTGGACAGGTAAGCTGGGCCAGAACTGTTTAGAGCTTTATAGGATAAAGCCAGCACTTTGAATTGTGCCTGGTAGCAAACTGGGAGCCAGTGGAGTTGCCATAACAGAAGGGTTGTATGCTCCCTGAACACCGATCCTGTGAGCAATCTGGCTGCAGCCCATTGGACCATTTGAAGCTTCCGAACAGTCTTCAAATGCAACTCCATGTAGACCACTTGACTTAATTCTTCCTTTTCAGAACATAACCAATTTATTACTGTTGTGTATTTTCAAGTCATTTGTAACTTATGACAAACCAAGAGGGCTTTCACATCAAAATTTATTCAGAAAGGGTTTGCCTTTGCTTTCCTCTGAGGCTGAGAGAGTGTGACTTGCCCAAGGCCATCCTGTCATAGTCCTCAATGCTCAACCCACCACATCATTCTGGCTCAGGCATGAGTAATTACTACTAAACAATACATATATCACACCGATTTTCTTGTGGGATAAAGCTGCTGAAGTTATAGTTCTGCTAAGGTCATCTAAAACTTCTTTGTGAGATACTTCAATTATTTTTCTCTGTGTGATCTTTTTCTTTCATTTTATAAACAATATTTCTCATATACTCCACTGCTGCCAAGATGGTGCCCTCCACTGAGAGAATACCAGTACTTCTTTCTGTATTTTTTAAAATGCTGTTTCAGCTTACTTGTCACACCATCTGTCAGCTTCCTATGGCTCATCTGTAATGTAGCTGAAGAAATCCTTGCAATTTGAAGTTGTAAAACATTGGATTATATATTTTCAGATATTGATATTCCAAGTATTTCCATTACCGGAAGCGTACGCATTAAAATGGATGTTCTAATTATAAAATATGTACATGGAATGTGGTTGTCTATGTTCCTCTGTGATAGAGTACAAATGAGCATTCAAAATATTCCAAAATCCCAAACTGTCCCCATGGAATGGTTGAAATAGGGACGCCTTTACTTTCTGATGGATCAATGTACACAAACTTTATTTACTGCACAATTTTTATTTTAAAAATATTGTTTATAAAATGAAAGAAAAAGATCACACAGAGAAAAAACTCAGTGCAGCAAAAGATTTATGTGAAACTTATGAACCCAATAATTATTACAAGGTTATCTGTTTTCCCAAATGTACAACTCAAATTCTGGGAAACTGTGGCTTAGAGAGGTATGAAAGTCAAAGATTATGCCTCCCAGTTCTCTTATCTGCTCCTCTTACTTTACCAAAGGGACTCAGAAAACCACTAAACTGAACAGTGTGTTGGCTCCAGCCACATGAGTCCATATAGTAATCCCAGCTGCATGTCTTCTGCTACCCCACTTTTGTTGAGAGATTGCTTTTCTGCGTGGTTAGAACAACCATATGGTAAATTTTTGAGCAGCTGCATCATAGGTAGCCTTTTACTGAACAACCCAACAGGCCACTATCAATTTAAGCTTTTCATTAACTTCATTGGGTTTGGAGCATGGCCCAAATGGCACTCAATTGTACTAATGAGAGATTCCAATGTATTTCTTCTTTCTGTATTTGTTGATTAAAGTACTTTGGTCAAAATACTTAATGGAAACAACACATAGATATCAACAGCAATAACATTCATTCTATTTCCTCTTGTCAACTTCAAATTTTAGAAGTGTTATGAGTTAAACAGGGGAGTGTTATGAATTAAGTGATGGTCTCTACAAGGTACCCGTTTTCTCACTGAAAGAATAGCTTAAATGGCTGAAAAAGTGATGTGTAAATTTTACAGACTAGAGTCATCACTCACACTAGTCAAGATAAATTTTGCCAGTTGTAATTTATCATCTATTCATACGTGCTGCTCTGTTAAATGACACGAAAGAAAGCGCTCAAGCATCTGAATGAATGCCATACCCCTTGTGTATCAAATACGAGGTCATTTCTCAAAGATATAAAAAGGAAAATCAAGGCAAGGAAAGAAAACATAGAAAGAGGAGTCTAGACAAATCTTACCTAGTTATGGATTTAGGAGGATGTTCAGAAAATAGATAGGTCATCCTAGTTTGTGTGTGCTCCTTAGAGCTACACATTTCGGACCTGCCAAGCTGAGGAGCACATAAATGCTTTACATAAATTAACGATTGGCGATTGTGACAAAAATAAAGTTAATATTAATATTTAGACAGGCATTTAGATGAAATAATAGTAGCTTATTGGTGGATCTACCAATTAACATAGGTAAAGATAAAGATTTTCCCCTGACATTAGGTCTAGTTGTGTCTGATTCTCAGGGTTAGTGATTATCTCCATTTCTAAGCCAAAGAGCCAGCGTTGTCCGTAGATGCCTCCAAGGCCCATGTAGCCTGCATGACTGCAAAAAGTGCTATTACCTTCCCGCTGGAGCGATACCTATTGATTCACTCACATTTGCATGTTTTCGAAATGCTAGGTTGCCAGAAGCTGGGGCTAATAGCAGGAGTTCAATGCGCTCCCCGGATTCGAACCGTCAATCTTTCGGTCAGCAAGTTCAGCAGCTCAGCGGTTTAATGCACTGCACCACTAGGGGCTTATTAATTAACGTAAGAACATCACAATCCCTATATTGTGAAAACCCGATTTATTGTCTTGGCAAATAGAGGGAGAAAACATGGAGGCAGTGACAGACTTTGTATTTCTAGCTGTGAAGATTACTGCAGTCGCAGATTGCAGCCAGGAAATCAGAAGGTGATTATTTCTTGAGAGGAGAGCAATGACCAATCTCGATAAAATAGTGAAGAGTAGAGACATCACACTGGCAACGAAGGTCCGCATAGTTAAAGCAATGGTGTTCCCCACAGTAACCTAATACCCGATTGCTCACTGGAGGGAAAGATATTAGATGCAAATATGAAGTATTCTGGCCACATAATGAGAAGACAGGAAAACTTGGAGAAGATATTGATGCTGGGGAAAATGGAAGGAAAAAGGAAGAGGGGCTGACGAAGGGAAAGATTGATGGATGGTATCCTTGAAGTGACTGGCTTGACCTTGAAGGAATTGGGGGGTGGCGACGGCCAACAGAGAGCGCTGGCATGAGCTGGTCCATGAGGTCACGAAGAGTTGGAAGCAATTGAATGAACAAACAACAAAATATCTTTAATAAAAAGTTCAACTAAGTGTTTCTACTGAATTTTTTAACTATTACTAGAAAGAAAACATTGTTCCTATTGGATTTATAGAGAAACAGAATGGTGTTGTTTTTGTGCTGGACTAGTACATCAGGGTTTGAATCCCCACTCAGCCACAGGAACCTAACTGGATGACCCTGGGCAAGTCATACTTTTTCAGCAAATATCCTTGCAAATAAAACACTAAGATAGGGTCATCTTACCTAAAGCATAAGACACATAACAGTAACAGCTAATTGGATTTCATTCCTTGTGGAGAAAGGCAATTCAAGAGTGGGAACATTTTTTTCTGGCTCTACTTCTAGTTGTCCTTAAAGCTGAAATTTCAACCTTATTTAGATCAGGTTATGACTTGTTATCAGCAATAGTAGGACAGGAAAACCCTTCCTGAAATTCTTATATCATTATTCTAACATGAAAGGTGCTGATTGTGACGGAAAAGTTCTATATAGTTACTACACTGCATCTGCATCCATATTATTATTCTAGCCCCGGGGCATATGTATTCTGACATGTGACATGCATCAATGAACAGAATCTGGAAATGTTACTTTTTGGGGACTATAGTTTTTAGATGCTTCTCAGCATGTGGATGAGGAAACTTTAAGAGGGCTTTTCCAAATTCTGCTTCACAAAATGGTCATCAGTCATCAAACGGAAATGGAGTATTGATAAAAAGACTCAAGGTGCTGATAAAAAATCCTAGCTGGGGCGCTTCTATATAGATGGTCATCCAACTCTATCCTCTCTGCCTTAGAAGATTATTTAGGGAGAGGGGAGAGTGATAAGAAAAGTGATGGAAAAATATGATAAGGTTACAAGTAGAAGATGGTATCACCAGGACATTGATCGATGTCGAGCAACAATTAGAAAATCACAGAAGCGTCCTTAATCCAATTCACTTGGCACCACACACATGCATGCTCATTCTATGCCTGTTAACTTGTATGTCATTTTCACCATAAACAGTCAATGTGGTGCAGTGCTAGGAGTCTAGGAGATGGGAAATGACTGGGTGAATGTCAAGTCACACTTTCTCAGCCTTAAAGTAAGGCAAAAGCAGGCTCCTCTGAATACAATTTATCCAGAAAAATAAGCATGACATAATTAATTCTCCTTTTTTTAGAAATCTGCAAAAATTCTTAGAAATGGGCTGAATTGAACTCACTTTATCTAACACTTTTTAATTTTGCCAACCTTGGTTCATATGCTGTTAACGAACTTAATACCGATTCTCCTAATCTCTCCCTCTTAATAATAATAATAAAAATAATACATTTTATTTATATCCCACCCCAATTTCCCAGAAGGGACTCAGGACAGCTTACAGCAAGTAACAGTTAAAACAATACCAAAAATACATAGGTCAAATTAGCATAGCTTAAAATAGAACCTATGCTTTGGTCCTGCGCTCAGGGATGGATCTTTTCTGGTCACTGATCCCTTTCTATCCACTTCCATGTATCAGATAAGCCAAGCTTTTAAAAGTTAGGCAGACATTGAAAAATGGCAACAAATTAGATCCCTCTTCATGTTGATGTTTTTCAACGCTCTTTGCACCAGAAAACAGCCTTGGTTTTTTAAGTCAGAATGTTCTATAATAAAATAGCCAAAGGTTGCCAGTTTTCACGCGTTGTGTATTGATTTTCTGGCAAGAGGTAAGCAATCTGCAAATTACACTGAATTAGGCTGCAGTTTCGTTTTTAGCAAATCTGAATCTAAAAGCAGCTGCAGGGATGTAATGAACAAATTACATTGATTTTTGGAAACTAGATTGCGTGGCCAGTTACTAAAGGAGGAAAACGACTACCAAGCCTGTAATTTAGGTGGGGTCTCTAGAGAAAGCACAGAATCTTGCCCCCTCTTTTTCCAAGGTTTTTCCATCTATCTGTTATAGAGCCTGAGGAGGTTACCTCCTGGACCATCTGGTAAGCTACATCATACACAAGAAATTAGTCTATTCACATCACAGCAATAAACATGGTATTATAAATTATTCTGCTGGGCATTCTAGAAAAATCTGTTCCATTCACTTCCTGGCATGATTCAAAGTGTTGGCTTAGACCTAGAAAGCCCTATACAACTTGGGTCCAGGTACAGTATTTGAAGGACTATACATCATGAGCTACCTAAAGCTCTGTTATCATCTGGAAAACGCCTTCTCTCTGTCCCACCACCTTCCCAGGCTTGCTTGATGGGAATAAGGGAGAATAATAATCATCATCTTTATTTGTATTCTTTATTTGTGTCCTGTTACATGAGGGCCAGCACGGTCAAGTCAGATATGGCGATGCTCTCTCGGAGCCCTTTCTCATAACTAATGGAGTGAAACAAGGTTGTGTTCTTGCACCAACCCTATTTACAATCTTCTTCAGCATGATGCTCCAAAGGGCTATGGCAGACCTACAAGAAGAATGACACACAAAGACTCTAAACTATCTAGTCCGTGAGCTACTTTTTGCTGACGATGCTGCCCTTGTCGCCCATTCAGAAGCAGCCCTGCAGCGCCTCACATCCTGCTTTGCAACAGCTGCAGAGCTGTTTGGGCTGGAAGTCAGCCTGAAGAAAACAGAAGTCCTCTACCAGCCCGCATCACAGGAAGAACACCACCATCCTCACGTCAGCATAGGCACATCTGTGCTTAAGTCCGTTCAGCAGTTCACCTACCTGGGAAGCATCATCTCTTCAGACGCCAAGATTGACAAAGAGATAGATCACAGATTATCAAAGGCATATAGTGCATTCGGAAAGCTATCATACTGTCCATTCTCCTCTATGGGTCTGAAACATTTCGCCAACACCTCAGACTCCTCTTTCATCAGCGCTGTCTTCCATCTAAATATACACTGGACCGACTATGTGACGAATGTTGCTGTCCTTGAGCAAGCAGGGATCACCAGCATTGAGGCCATGCTATTGAGAACACAGCTGCGCTGGGCAGGGCACATCTCTAGGATGGAGGACCACCGCCTCCCAAAGATACTACTCTATGGTGAACTCGCCACGGGTCAGCGCAAGAGAGGCGCCCCAAAAGAGATATAAGGACTCCCTGAAACAACATCTCAGGCTCGGCCAGATTGATCACCAACAATGGTCCACCCTGGCCTCACATCGGGAGGCATGGAGAAGCACTATCCACAATGCTGCGCCTCTTTCGAGAAGACACGCCGAATGGGTCTCGAAGAGAAACGACAACGCAGAAAGAACCGCAACTTGGAAAAAACATCACCCAAGGAGACTTTCTGCTGCGCTTTCTGCAACCGAACTTGCCTATCTCAGATTGGCCTTTTTAGTCATCAACGCGCTTGTAAAAAGCGTGGGATGAGTCCTTCCTGAATCTTCGTTCGCGAAGTAATGCCGAGAGAGACTCTATCTCTCTGGGGGGACTCAGAGCAGATTACAGTATACAAATATATAGGCAAACATTCAGTGCCTTTTATACAGTGAACAGCAATGACACACAATACACAAACAAAGGCAAAGGTTTCCCTTTCCATCTCTGGTGTCTGGAGGTAAAGCTCAATTCTGGCCATGGGGAGGTGCTCTTATATGTATACTTCTATTAATAATTCACACTGGCAACGAAGATCCGCATAGTTAAAGCAATGGTATTCCCTGTAGTAACCTACGGATGTGAGAGCTGGACCATAGGGAAGGCTGAGCGAAGGAAGATAGATGCTTTTGAACTGTGGTGTTGGAGGAAAGTTCTGAGAGTGCTTTGGACTGTGAGAAGATCCAACCAGTCCATACTTCAGGAAATAAAGCCCGACTGCTCATTGGAGGGAAGGATAGTAGAAGCAAAGATGAAGTACTTTGGCCACATCATGAGACGACAGGAAAGCTTAGAGAAGACAATTATGCTGGGGAAATGGAAGGAAAAAAGAAGACCAAGGGCAAGATGGATGGATGGTATTCTCGAAGTGACTGGCTTGACCCTGAAGGAGCTGGGGAAGATGACGGTCGACATGTTTTAAATATGATGTTATGCTCCTTGAGTGCCATTATTAGTAGAAAGACATGAGAGAAAATAAATAAATAAATGCTTTTTGAGCCTTAGAGGTAAGGTAATGACAAATTCCTTCTGAACAAATTTTTATTTGTTTGTTTGTTTGTTTGTTTGTTATTTGGACTTATATGCCGCCACTCCCCGAGGGCTCGAAGCAGCTTACAGTCATATAAAAACACCAAGAAGAGTAAAACAACAATTAAGCTAAACTAAGAAGGTTTTTGCCAAGGAAACTCCATGATAGGTTTGTCTTAGGGTCATCATAAATGGGGAATGACATGAAGGTAAACAACATAAACTGATAATGTCAAGAAAACACATATTTAATTCTAGCCTTTAGTTTAATCACCTGTGAACTAGCCAGGTTAAGCTTTAATAGGGTGGCAAAAAGTTGAACATTTTTGTCCCACAATCCATCACACCACTGTCCTTTGGCCCCAGTCCCCTTCTGCATTCCACAAACAGACTAATATCTTGTCTAAACAAAGGCATTGACTAATAGCAATCTGGTGTCAGAAATTGCAATATTAAAAATCCAATGAGAGCATTTGCTGCTAATGCTGACCTATTTATAGCCTACTTTTTCCTTAGATATGAAAAAATCAGAATGCTGTAGGAATCCCTATTCAAGACTTCAGTCAAAAGTATAGTTGTATATGTGATGAACACTAAACAAAATCATTTCTGTTCTTCTGAGGTACTAATATAAATGCTAGAATTTCTACATCAAACGGTGCTTAACAGCACAGTCTGAGGCTTCATCCTCCAAATTAAAGTAGAGAACAATGAATACTCCTGTCATGGATCCATCCTTAACTTAAAACAACCTAGTTAATGTATCACTCTGATTTTGAAATTAAGATATTTCATTCTTAACAAAATAACAACATGGGAAATTATTCACTTGCTGCACAACAAATTCTAAGGAAATGTTTTTTGACATCTAGAAAAAAGTTGAAAAAAGAAGCAAAGATAGAGAATCTTCTCTCTACTCTATTGTTAATACAAAATCAATAAAGTGCCTGAGGTGATCTGAACCATGTCCCTCTGAGATGAATACCATTTGATTTGGATGAATGATTTGGAGAAAATTCTTTTCCAAACCACTTACTTGAACAGTTGAAAGGATTTCAATGGCTGCATTAGTATTGAATCAAAAATGTGTCCCCACTTTTATACCATGGCCTGCCATTCTATCTCCCCACCAACAAGGTCCCTGGAATGATGTGAAGTCATGTTGTAAAATCATTTAAACAGAGTTGTTATGGGATGACATGGCTGCCCACTGTGCTGTTTCTGCTCTGTTGCCACTTGTATAAGCAAGCTAATCCACTTTAAAAACACAATGTTAACACAGAAAATGAAACAATGCCACAATTTGTCCTTTTCCATTAATAGGTGCCAACTCACTATTGCTGGAGAAGGAATATTAAATTATTCAAATGCTAGCTCATGCTGTGATTTGAGCCACTGTTTCATTTACAATGTCAACCACCTTTTCAAAGAGTCCTGAAAACTCTTGAGGTTTTTTTGGAAATTTCCCACTAAAGTTTGAGGGAAGTTGTGTATGAGAAGGTAAATAATGGATCACTTCTACAGAGATTATCTATACTAGGAATGAAGAGATGGTGGCATTCATATGTTACCAAGTAGGGTGATTTCTGGTATGCAGGCAGTCCCCAAGCTACAAACAAGATGTGTTCTGTAAAGTTGAATTTGTATGTAAGTAAAAACAGGTAAATCTTGTAAGTGTAACTCCACTATAATATATCACTCACAGGGAAGGGTTAACACACCTGGGGTGTTTATTTTGCTGTCTGTGCCCCTATTTAGAAGATTTCACCTCACTTTCTGATCCTGTGATAATTGGATTTTGCAAAAATTGGCTTCTTGTGGGGAAAAAACAGCCACAAACTCCAAGGAATGTATTTACTATTATTATTTCTATCCCACTTTTCTAATAAAAGACCCAAAGTGGCTAAAACTTAAACAGTAGAATATACTAATCCTCTGAAGATGCCAGCCACCAATGCAGGTGTATGTCATACCATACAGCCTGGAGACCACACAACACCCCAGTATAATATACAATTTAAAACCTATTTATTTATTTAAAACCTAAAAAATATAAACATTAAAATAGGATTAAACATTGAAAGTATTAAATCATTACAATCATTACAATGATTTCAAATACATAAAAATACCACGAAACACATCCTGATTTGTTCTTTAAAACTTTTTTCTTTAAAAGCCTGCCTAAAAAGTAAGATCTTAGCCTGCTGTTGGAAAGGACAGCAAGGATGGGACCATTCTGGCTTCCATGGGCAGGGAGTTCCAGAGCTGAGAGGCAGCCATTGAATCCCCACCAACTGTTCTTGCAATGATGGTGGGATTGAGTATAATCCCTCTCTTGTGGATCTCAAAGGCCCATGCAAGCACATGAAGATGCAATCAGCCAAATAGCCTGGTCCTCAGCCAGGTTAGCTTATTAGTGGGTCAATGTAAGTCTTGTATCCTAATTCTTAACAAAGAAGGAACTATTTCCTTCCATCATCTTTCATCAAAGGTGAAAATTTAGTTCATTGTGGACAGGCATGTAGCCAGGGGCTTCACCCCCCGGTCGAAATTCTCAGGGTGGTCCGCGAGAAGGCCTTACTGGTATATTATTTAAACTGTTATGTTTATTCATATCATGATCTGATCACCATGCTCAGTATATCCCATATGCATGGGGGTATTGGGATAACAATACAAAAGGTTTGCTAGGGTAAACCCTCTCTCACTCAGTCTCAGCCCCCCGAATCAAACTCAGCCCCTCCCAAATCAAAATCCTGGCTACGGCCCTGATTGTGGAATAACCTAAGATGTACTCAACCTCCCTAACTGTCTCTACCATGACATCACTTCATGCCTTTATGAAAGCCTGGGTAGGAAAATAACCATGGTGGCCAAGGGCAGCTGGCCCCTCAGGTGGCAGTACTGCTTTCACCTATCCATGAAATGACCCTCAACTTACATGGACCACACCAAAACCCAATAATTCTGGTCCCCAAACCTGCCCTTGACTTATACACAAGCATATATGGTTAACTAAACCCAACCACTATTAATATTAACAACTAATAAGAGTTGTGTCTTTTTCCAGCATGGCTCTATGATGAGAAGTGCAGATTACATTACTTATAAATCTTAACTCTTCATTCATCACAATATTACTTGCTGTACTTTTAACACAACTAGTGTCTTCCTTTCTGGCACTCACTCATTTGTTTGAAATAGGGAGGTGTGTTGCTATTGTCTGTAGTCACAAGACTGTGTGTGTGTGTGTGTGTGTGTGCGCATGTGCACGCACGTTTTAAAGTGCACTATTTTACACAGATTTCGTTGGTTCAGAGTTTTACTTCATCACCAGTTTCATCATGTCAGTCTCCAATTATAACGACTTTTATTTTGTTTTGTTTTTTAAAGCCATGCTAAAAATAACTGCAGAGTTAGTCTCAGTCACCTTGTAGTGTTCACCTCTTTCATTTTGTCCCTTTGCTTTCCTAATAGAAACAGAAGTCTAGTCTGAACAGATTTCATGTAATATCTCCAAACCAGTCTTTGTAATTATTTGGATGAAAACTGTTTTCCTTGGAAACAATGCCCTAAATTCAATTGCTAGTTATCTGAAGAAATTAATTGCATCAAAGGGATTTACATAAATTCTGTAGTTACTATTCAGCAATTGATTCAATGGGTATTGGGACTAATAACTGAATTTAGGCCAAAGAGCTGCATCACCTTTAATGCATTTTTATGAAAAGTATTTAATTAAGCTGTTAACATCCCTGGCTGGCAATTTCAAGTTGGATTCAGACAGAATTAACTCACCATAGTCAGTGAGATTTAAGCAATCCATTATTTGCTTGTCGCCTTGATTTCAATACCTGTACTCCAAAGCCAGACTACAAATGTAACACATCTGAGTATCACTTTAATAGCTATGGCTCCAACGCATGGAATTATGGGGTTTAAGGTGCTTTGAGAGCACTAATGTTGTAATTCCAGAGAAGTTACAAGACAATTTGAAGTACTTTACCACACTTCAAAACCAGCATTGTGTAGAAAAAAGCAATGGAGTATAAGTGGTATCAAAGTGCTGTAATTGTGCACTGTGAATGCATTCTAAGTCTAAATACAAACACTTGCATTTGGGATTGAGGAAGTGGTGGCTTTTGATGCCCAAAACTTAGACTAGGTGCCCTGCTATAGGTCAGACGTCAGAGCAAAAATCCTGCCTAGACTGCAGAGGTGGACAGAAACCTGAGCAATATGATATGAACAGGATTTCTAGTTTAGAAGCTCCTTTTTCCGACATAAACTGCTTCTGAATAGAAAGTCCTAGAAAATACGCAAGATGCATTCAGAAATAACTATCGAGAGCTCTCTTAAAATGTAGTTTGAAAAGGAAATATTTCCATTTGATGTTATCAAAGCTACCTGTATTATTTTGGGTACTGGGGGGTGACGAAAGAGCAAAGAACCCAGAAAAATCAACTTCAGTGCTGACTCCAGCATTTATTTGAGTTTTTTTTAAAGTCACAGCAGCTTCAGAAAAAGGTATTTTATCTAGCAGTACACTAATTGCAGATTAAAACCTGATAGCTCATATTTTTGAGTCCACAATAGTGTAACCTTGATGTGGTCACTCAGAGGAGAGAACAAATTCAGGGAAATCATTAAAGAGAAGAAGAAGGGCTATTGCTTTCACATTCCATGAAAGCAACATAAATCTGGAGTCATTCTGTAAGCCAATATCCAGAAATATGACATTGGTAAACTATCCATTAGAGATAGATGTACCTTCAAGTCTCCTGTCCACTTTCATAGGGGATACCATACTGATGTTGAACCATGCCCCCTCCCTGTGGAAAATTATGAACTGGGCAGATCTCCAGTGCAAGCTTCAAAGAGGCCCTGCAGCAGAGCCGGCCCCAGGAGATAAAGTGTTGATCTCCCTCGAATTGTGAAACTATCCCCCAATAAAAAAGTATCCTTTTAACCTATGCTTGCCTCTCTGTATCCTTCTTGACTTGCTTTTTTCTTTCTCTTCGCTGTTGCGGCCAATTTCTGCCTTTACAGACTCCATCATCCCTTAACTAGGGCTTCCTAACCCCATAGTCTCCAGCTGAGGCCTCTGCCTTCTCACTCCTAATTAAGCTCTATTTCCCCCCCTTTTCCTTCCCTATGAAGCTCCTTGTATGCATCCTCAACTCCTGGGTCAACCCCAAACCCCAAAGTCCCAGGCAATTGCTGCCCCCGGGATCCGCTGGTCAGAGGATACTGGGACCCTTACGTGTGTGTGTTTAATATTTTTGTGTTTTGTAATTTTTATATATATATACTGTAATTCTTAATATAAGACTGTCCAACTCTGATTAAGCCATTATTCTACACCCCTTCTGTGTAAATGTGCGTATGTATCCTTCCCATAATAATAGAGTAAAATAATAGATGTAATAATAATAATTAAAAAATAATAATGGAAATGTAATGGAAATGTAATAATAACAGTAATAGAGTAAAATAATAAATGTAAAAATAATAACAAGAATGAGTAAAATAATAAATGTAATAATAATAGAGTAAAATAATATATGTATTATTATTATTATGATGTTCAAACTTACTATACCGCCACTCCCCGAGGGCTCGGAGCGGTTTACAGTTTGACATGAAAATGCATGGGATACATACAAAACAAACAACATCAAAAGGGGATGACTACATCTAACAGGGAAGGGGGAGGCCAGGCTCATGATCACGAGGGTCAGAGCTATCCAGGTCGAGCTTTCAGGCTCGGCCATCGAACGAGGGAAGCCTAGGAGGATCCCACAAGTTCAGCAACGTCCTTAGAGTCTCAAGTTCCATACGGTGGTGATCACCACAAGCCTGTGGCTCTGGTCTTCCCATCGTCGGATTATCGAGCCTCCTGGGTTGGGGGTCCACCAACCGGGGAACCCGACGCCTGGGATTGGTCTTCCAGAAGGTCCTAGGGCGGAACCCTCTGGGTGCCCCAGGTACAGGCGATGCAAACCTCCCTCGCTACAGGGGTCCAGAGGAAGGTTGTGAGATCTGTGCTGTGTCAAAGGTGTTGAGGGTCGCCCTCCGTAAGTTAGCAACTGTAGGAGGAGGTGTTGCAGAGCAGGGTCGAAATTTCTTCCGGCCCCGCCCCCTGCCCCGCCCTCGACTCCGCCTCCGCTTGCCAATCCTCCCGCCGCGACCTGGGCCATGCCCTGTGGCAGCTAACGGCCGTCCATGGCCTCCAGGCCCGACCTCAGGGCAGTGGCGGGGAGGACTGGCCTCAGAGCCTCCAGAGCTGGTAATGTTCCCAGGTCCAGGGTCACCGACGGCAGTAGGTCCTCCAGGCTGGTGACAGGCGGGCTGCAGCCCAATCTCAACCCGGGGGATCATAAGCAATCGACCAGCTCGGCGCCAGGGCCGTTGCCCGGGGACCCCCGCCAGCACCTCAGAGACATTCAGTGCCTCTGTCAGGGATCCCGGGAGCAGTGCTCCATCCAGTTCGCAGGCCGAGGAGGGCATCAGCAAACTCCTCGGGGTGGACGTAGAGGGCGGGGCTAAGGACGCCGAGCAGCTCAGGCTCGGCACCATGTTTGGACAGGCAGCCCCCGCCCCTCCCGTAGAGGGCAGGGCCCCCCGAAGCGCCCGCGTCGTCACCGGGCCTCTCTGCAGCTCGCCCGCAGCTCCATCCACGGTGACTCCCCTCGACGGGGCCCCAGCTCTAGCCGCTGAGCCTGGCGGGTGCGGTGAGCCCGAGCGAGGCTCGCCCAAAGAGCCAGCCACAGCTGCCCCACTCGCCTCCGCCCTGCCGCTCCCCTCTCTCTCCTCAGGGC
Source organism: Anolis apletophallus (assembly GCA_030556195.1). NCBI lineage: Eukaryota > Metazoa > Chordata > Lepidosauria > Squamata > Anolidae > Anolis > Anolis apletophallus. The sequence continues at coordinate 66,912,962 of JARBWK010000008.1, read as the reverse complement.
CCGGGCAATGGGCGGCGGCGGACCAGACCTTGCTCCGACTCACCCCCAAGCATGCAGTTGATAGGCCCGGGGGCGGCTTGCTCAGCTCCTCAGCGGGCACAGCAGCAGCGGTGGTCGCCTCCCCACTGAGCCGACTCTCATCCGGGGCAGTGGGGTAGTCGCCCTGATGATCCTCATCATGGGGGGGGCAAGCAGCTCCCCCACCTCGGCCAACAGCATAGTCAGCCGCCTTAACATGGCGCCAAGGTCGCAGCAAAGGCAGCGAGGGCAGGTAGGATGGCTCTCCAGCTCGAGGACGGCCGAGGGGGGGGGCGGGTGGAGCTGCCGACCGGTGAAGTCTGCTCGTCGCCGGGCCTGGTGGCTCCTGGCGGGCCTCCAACTCATGGCGACCTCCCAATGCATCCTCTTCCTCCTCCTCTTCCTCCTCCTCCTCCTGGATGAGGCTAAGGGGTTCCAGGGGCTCCATGAGTTCCATGAGCCCCCAGGGTTCCCAAGTGGCTGCGGCGCCGTCCGCCGCTATACCTCTGGAAGGTCCCAGCAGGGCCTCAACCTCCGCTTCAAGAGCGTCAAGAAGAGAGGGAGGACTCGACACCGTCCTTGGAAGCACCAGGGGCTCAGTCCGGAACCCCTGGGGGTTGTATTGTGTGGCCCCCCTAAAAGGGGTTAGTGGTCTCTCGCAAGGGGCTGCGCTCGGCGTGGTTCAGAGAACCTCCAACGGAGCTCAACTGACTTGCGACCGCACAGCGCCGGCATCTTGTTTCAAATGTAGTACGAAGGATAGAGAAAAGTAACAAATGTAATAATAACAATAAATAGAGAAAATAATAAATGTAATAATGATGATTATGATAATGAGTAAAATCATAAATGTAATAATAATAATAATAATAGCAGAGTAAAATAATAAATAACTTTGACTTGAGTATAAGCCAAGGGGGGCTTTTTCAGATTCAAATAAGGGCTGAAAACCTTGGCTTATACTCAGTATATATGGTATTTACTTCTGGCTTTAGAATCTCATAAAATAATAGATCATAGTCTTATTCACACGATGCAATGGTGAAAGGGCAATGAGATATTTGTAGAATCATCTCTATAAAAAGTAGATCTCGTTTAAGCATATTAAACTGCCCCATTAAAGGGGAATGAGGCAGGTTTATGCACTTTTAAAAACAACTTCTGTACTTCACAGATTGTAGAAAACATAATTTGTTTTGTAGCAATACATCAGTGTTGCAATTTTGGAAGCAACAATGTATTCCTACCTTAAAAATTAAATTTAGACAAAGACTTTCTAGATCTATTTATTACCAATTAACTTATGAACCATAAGAGGGATACCCTAACATTATTTGATACAATCTCTTGATTGTTACTTTTTTCTGAAAATGTTAATCTTTGTTAATTGTTTATTCATTTTTTTGCTTTTTGCTCCTAATCTGGAATACTTGAATATGTTGCTAAATATACAGTGTATTACAATCTACTTGCTTTAAAACATTTATGATCTACTGCTAAGATAGTCATAACTAGATGATATAAAACTAGAACACTCTTTGTTAAGGAATGTCTCCTTTGAAGCTCAAAAGAATAGCAAAATAGACTAGTTGACTGGTGTTAAATGAAAAAAAAAGCTTCCCTATCTGTTTCACTGATAAATTGTATCTTTTCATATCTATTGGAATGTGCATTGTAAATTTATTTGATTTAAAAGAAAGCTGCTTTGTAAAAAGGTCTGAATCATTTGTTAAAGAAAACTATTCTCCATTCATGCACAAAAACTTATTTCAAGTACAAAACTCTGTGCCCTTTCCTTTTATTTCCTTAATAAAAAGAACTTTCTTCAAATTACAGTGTGATGACCTGGATACTGAAAAATGTTCAAAGGATTCCTGCATAGGAAGACCTCTTTGCCACTGTCAATGAATTTCCATCTTCAAACAGAACCCTCCTCTGGGAAAAATGAATGGAGAGGTTTCTTTGCAAGGTCTGTTGTACCATTAAGCATAATGAGGCAACTTTATCTGCTGGTAGATGGTATGGAACAGCAATGATAATCCCCCATCTGCTCCTGGCCATTCCTGGCCTGAACACCTTGGCTATTCCTGTCTCTTCTGCTAACCATGCAGCTTTCTCCACATCCTCAAAAATATCCTGCTGTCTCCAGGTGCAATTGTGAATGCTACCCTACTAGGCAGGTCCAGTCAGTTTCGGTGCATAAAATGGAGGGGGAGAGATGACTTCTTGGCATTTGCCTCTTGAATTAGTCCTACTATTGCAGGAGAGGATTTGTGTGCTTGGATTAAAGTACTTGGGTTGCATTAGTTTGTTAGGTAACAGCAAAAAACTACCCATATATTCTCATGTATAAATCAAACTCAAGTATGAATCAAAGGCAGGTTGTGGGGCAAAAATGATGGATTTTGATATGACCCATTGATAAGTCGAGGTTTCTTATAGATAAAGGAACCTTGACTTATCCACAGATCCTATCAACATCAATTCTCTTGAATTAAGGTACAGTACTCACAATGACTCATGAATAAGTTGACCCAGAAAGCCAAATAATATTGGAATAAATATTCATGAAGAAACCCAAAATATTCTAATCAAATCATTTCAAATATGCCCAGAAATGCATTTATTAGGTTTAACTAAGGTAGATTTTAATAAAAACGAGGAGACCCTATTAATACATATAACAACAGCAGCAAGAATAGTGTGCGCCACACTATGGAGATTGAAAGAGATACCAAAAACCCAAGATTGGCTGACAAAATTATTAGAAATTAGAAATATGGATAAGTTGACCAACTATTTAAAAAAATAATAAAGAAATGGTAAAAATGGAAACAGATTGGAACCCTGTGAAAGAATACTTAAAACAGAAGCATATAAACATTTTGACATAGAAATTCAGAATAACCCTCCGTCAGAAATGGGTGAAGAAAGAAGATGAGAAGAATGAAATAGAAATAAAGAAAAAGCAGAAATGAGGCACATGTTCATGATAAAGAAGATCGGAAGTTTTAATATACCCTTAGTATAGTATCCCTTCCCAATACTACCCAATGCTTACTTCTCTGTGCCCTTACCCTCACAACTTCCCCTACCCATTCTCTTAGGATAGGGTTTTCCCTCATAGTTTTTAGAAACACTGGTAGACAGGTTTGGGGGGGGGGGGGGCAGAGGTAGGGAAAGGGTTCGGTAGATAGTGCTCTATTAGGTATCATGTATGTTCATATTTTTTCATTCTTTTCCTTTGTATCTACTTTTACTTTTAACTTGTATATGTTTAAAACTCAATAAACAGGGTTTTTTAAAAAAAAAGGTTGACCCAATTTCTTTGACTGATTTTTTACTATAATGTCTAGACTTATACATGATTATGTAAGGTAGTGTTGGGATGCATTGCCATGACCCTCTTTTCTCTATGCCCCCACACCTCCAGGGTCTCTATCCAATCAGACATTAGAAGTAAGGAGTTCGTTCAACAGGTTTATTTGTCCAAATCACCCTGCTGGGTGAATGAGAAAAAAAGTGCCACACCAAAACCGGGATGCAGCTGAGCTTTATAATCAGAACTTTGAGCATGCATGAAGGCTATTTTCTCCAATTTGTGCCTCATCCCTATTTCTTCCTTTGTTTTCTTTTCTTGGTGCCAGCTCTAATCAGTGTCTGTTTTTCCCCTGATTCCCTCTTCCTGCAGTCCCCCTTTCTGCTTGTTAGTAGGCAAAAACCTTTTGCACTTTCCCCTTGTCTGAGTGCTCTGCTTTAGTTAGTAAATTTTCACTTCAAGGTCCTCTTAGTTCTAGCTGGTATTTTTCCACTCTAGTGTCGCTTCATTTTACCTTATTAAAGTACTCACCCTGTTTGAGCTCACAGAACTCAACCAAAATCAGTCAGGGGTCATTTGATTGTGCCTTTCTTGCATGGGAAGCAGTTGGACTAGATGGCCCATGTGGTCTCTTCCAACTCTATGATTCTATAATTCTATGATTCTATGATTCTAAAATAGAGTTTATGGTACCTATGTCTACAATTTCCTTTCTTCAACTAAAGTCCCTGGTTGGACTTAGTATTGTATCGTTATGACATAGAGTTTTAAAATATCAGGAAAAGCAAAACATTCTGGCTCCTTGGGGCAATATTTCTAAAGTAGCTAGAATGCTAATACTATGTTTTTGTAAATAATAACAATGATTCATGTATAATGCTTTCATATTTTAGACAATAGTAACAACACAAAGAAGTATTTTAGACAATAAACAGTTACACTTCTTTCATATAGATAGTTTGTTCCAAAGGATAATGCTTACTTAGAGCGTAACTCTAACTAAAGAAAAATATGTTTTAACAACTACCAATTCTTTTTTAAATAGTTTTTATTAGTTCACATAAATTAAAATGTTACAGCATTGCGACACAAGACAGGAGTATCAATACAGAAAGAAAAGATCAAGTACCCTAAGATTGTGCGGTAGAGGTTAAGCCTCTCCCCATAAGTTTAGAAAGAAAGAAAAGACAGGGGACTAGTTCCCCTTAGAGTTGATTAAGGTTGGTTGCCCTCAGATAATTCAAATTGAGGGCAAAATCTCAAAGTAGAGTATAGTGATAGATAAAGAAATAGGGATAGAGTGCTCAAAGTTTGACACTGAGGGGTTTGTTTACCAGGCCCACTCTTCCTTTCTCACTTGATACTTTCCAGTACCCTTTCTTATGGTCCTTTGTCTCCTGTGGAAGTGCAATGGAGAAAGAAACTACCGATTCTTTTGGTAAAATAGTGTTTATTGGTTTTCACAAGAATTAAAAACGAAAAACGAAACAAACAGGTAACATACAACTAACAGAGATTTCACACAACTAACTACACAGTGACCCCAATCGGGGTCCTACAACACTAAACAAAGACAGAGTACTTCCAGTCTCTCCTCTTGCCCCGCATAACATCCTAAATGATGTTACATACTATGTTACAGCTTATGTATGACGCTAAAGAAAAAACCGATGCGTTATGGTTAGCATCCTTGTTACTTCTAAACATTATTTAAAAAGAAAAATATTTACAAATTGATTTCCGAAACTACCGATTCTTAACTGTTTTATTGTATGCACAGCTCCTCTGTTGAAAACCTGGGGAAAAGTACATAACTCTGTTTAGATTGCGCCCTTATTTTCATGATTTTTTAGATTGCACCTTTCATAATTATAATCAGAAGCAAAAGTTAATAATTCTGTATAACATGGTAAAAAAAATAATTTGGAGAGAAAAAAGATATGATTATTCGAGATATATGGATTAGCTTTATATTACTAGTGGCATACAGTTAAAATCATGTACAATCATGCATACACCAATTAGTATCATTCTTTTAAAGTAAGTATGGCCACTAGTAAAGATAAGGACACAATTACATTGTTCTAGCTATAACTCATTTTTATAGGCAGATAGAAAAGTTGAAAAGTTTATCCTGAGCATTCTATTGTAAGAAGATGAACACCACTCCAACAATCACTCCCTCTGACCCACATTTCCCTAATTCTTTGCAGATTTAATCTATGTCTTATCTCAAAGCAAATATCTAGAGTAGTTCTTTCTCACTATCCTGGATCATTCAATATATTGTATACATACAACTCTGAATTTTATCAGTTAGAAATAATAATAACCCTCCTACCTTTTACATTATAACACATAAGGAAAAAAACTGAGATTAGTTCTTTTACGGTGAGAGCAGTAAGTATTTGTGAATTGGACTATGACTCTGGAGACCGTGGGCAAGTCATACTCTCTCAGCTTTAGGCAAAGGCAAAGCCTCTCTGAAGAAATCTTCACAATAAAAAGTCACATTGGGATTACCATAAATCAGAAACAGCAACAACAGATAATTTAGGAGAAGCTAGGGTTGTATCACCTATGTATTCAGAGATAGGGAACCAGTGGCTCTCCAGGTGCTGCTGAACTACAACTCCCATCACTGGCCTGGCAGTTGGAAGTCAGAATCCCTTAGCATTTGGAGGATTATAGGGTGCCCAGCCATGTTTGAACAGCCTTCCAAACTCATCTTCAAGTTGCCTTTCATCCATATGTGGGCATAATATTGGAATAATTCATGCAGGGTTCTCCTGTTTCCTACTTTACAGCAAACATTTGGAAGGCTGTCTATTCTAAGTCTGATTTAAAGATAAAAGCTAAATCCAACACAGCACTAGCAAAGGGAAAACCTCCATTAGTTGTATACCATTGGCCAAATAGCTGTGCAAGTGGCCATGCACCCTAGAGCTATTTCTGAAAATGCACCTCTCTGAGTTAATTCTGAAAATGCAATGGGCCATGTGGTATCGTAATGACTTCACAGCTTAGAGGCTAAAGAAGGAAATCAAGAGGCCATGAAGAAGGGTCTACGAACTGGATAACAAATGCATAGAAAACTGAGCAAACAAACAGGATATTTGGTGTTTCCTCACTATGGTGCGAGGTAGTACTTATTTCAGATCTGAACGTGTACATGTAAAATAGTATATGCTAATGTTTATGTAAATTATAATCCTCTTTTGTACTCTTTCCTGTTGATTTTTTTCTTTTAAAATGTATAAATGGTCTTCCTACAATTAGATGGTAAGCTTATGGGCAGGGAACTGCTTTGTAGATTTTTTTACTAATACAGTGTCATGTATAGTATATTAATAATAGATAATAACGATAATAGCAAATGCAGCTGTTCTAAAATCCAACATGGGTTGCAATTTTGATGTGTTCTTTCTCTTTAACAGCTCAGGAAAAATAACTGCTGTTGTTATGGCAGTTTTATCTCCAAATTATTCAGACAAATGAAATGTTTTAATACATTGAGAAATTCTGATATTGTTGAATAACTAAAACTCAAATAATTCACTGTATTGTCTACAGAACAGTATTTTCTAGAGAATAAACTGGACATTCAACCACTACTGCCATATATTATTTACCATCTAAGAAAGATATAAATAACTCATTCTGCCAATCAGTATGTCTGGCTTTGTTAAAACTATTTAGTTCCCTAGTGGTCCAACAATATAGCTGGGTGCAGAAGTCAGCCATATCTGAGACTGAAAACCAGCAGGACATATTATTGGTCTCATCACAGTAACTGTATATTAACTAACTTACAGTCTGCATTTTCATTTTTCAATTACTGTAATTTCTGAGTTAAATAGCTATTACTTATAAGTAATATGTCATGAGATGGCAGATTCAACAACAAAAGAGTTTTTCCAGGCCAGCCATTAAGCAAAACAAAGCAGGTGTCTATGCAAACAGATTTATCTTAAAAAGATAACAAGCAGTTATTTGATTACTTCATATATTAATATTGTATTTTTATTGCTAGGGATAGAGAAAGGTGATTGAATTTTTTTCCAGAGTTTGGAGAAAACCTTTTTTTAACTGTAACTCATAAAAGAACTTTTTTTCTAGGATTTTCTTCCTGGAATGCCAAAATTTTGAAGACGGGTCATTTGCATTCTGCCTCGACAGCAAAAGTCTTGGGTCAGCCTCATTCCTTCGAAGAAAACCTGCATTTGTCTTCCAGACCCGACATGAAAGTCAGTAATAAAGCAGTTCAGAAAGAACAATTCCCAAGTAAGGAGCAGGCAGTGACCCACAGGTCATCCTCATCCAAAAACCTTTTCATTTAATTCTGAAGTCTCTGATCTTTCACTATAGTTCCTTTGCTTTGATCAGTTTCTGAACATAAGCAGCACTTTGAGGTCAAGATGCTTCATATTAGTGATAGCGACAGAAGAGTTAAAACACAAAACATTGCATGTCATATACGCTTTGTTGCTACAGCTTTATGGTAACATCTGCTTTGGGAATGTTCTAAGTTCTGAAACTAAACCCTTCATCACTTGTCTCATGAAGAATTAATTACTTTTTCTAAGACATCCTTAGGAGGGAAAGAATAGTCATACACCATGTGGAAAATCTTACTTGTTATCTCTGTCATTTCACTTCAGGCATGGCTTATAAAAGTATTCTGCAAGAAAAGGGACCAAACGTACTACTGGGGATGGAAGAGCGGGTGGCAAAAGGTAACGAAGACACTGGCTGTCACAGATAAAGAAGATAGATTATGGGGAGAATCTATCCAGTAACATCTCATGAGGCCTTTTTAACAAGCCAATGCAAGAAATATACCAGGAAAAAATTACACACTAAGGAACACATTCTGTATCTAACTGGCACTTTGAGCAACATGCATTCTGTAAACACATACTAGTATTGCTATAAATGCCCTGGCCAATGTCCATAGAATAGCTAGAGCTTTCTGAAACTGCCCTTTAATGAGGAGACACATCAATTTGGGATAGGTGGCATACTTACTTCACCCACTTACTGTCAAAAAAAGATGTCAGCAATATCTGTGAGTGGACACAATAGGATTATTTTTAAAAGACTAGGAGAAAGGGGGGTACAGAACTGAAAGCTGAAGGAAGGATATGACTACCTACAAAAATCTGACATGAAGCATTGGATTTGTATTGGTAAGCATGTTATTCTGATTTGTTTCCATGATAGCTTGAAAAAAAAGTTTGTTGAGGGTCACAAGTTCCAGAATCCCACAGCTAAAATGGCGCTCTCTGATCTCAACTTATACTCAACTTGTACTTGTGCAACTTAGCCCAGATATTACAAATCCATTTAAATTTCTGATAGTGTTGCCAGGTTTTCAAAACAGCAATAAAGGACTGTTTCTTGGCAGAGGCTGGTTAGGATGGCCCACGAGGTCAAGTCTTCTGTTGACTAAGGGCTATCCCATGACGTTTCATATGACAGGAATATTCAGTAGTGGTTTTGCCAGTTCCTTCCTCAGAAATATAGCCTATGGTATCCAGTATACATGAAAGTGTAATTATCTGCACTAATAATACAATCACAAAACTAAAGCGTAAGTATCAGTGAAATTAATGGGATCATCAGAAGTTGACAGGTGACTTGAAGGTATTGGTGAACATAATGGGATTTAACTGCTTTGTTAATGCTCCCCGCCCACAGCTGCATTGAGGACCAAAGGTTGAACCCAAAAGCTTCATGGCAGAAATCGTGATGATTTTTAAGCATGAAGGGGAAAAATGAGATACAGTCCCACAGATCTTCTCCTATTCCATTAAACCATCTCAACAGTTACTTTTTGCTGTTCATGGACTGATTTCCAAGAGTAAAAAAAGAAGCAGGGGAAATGGATAGGGGAAATTGAATAGCACAGGAGGAGGCCATGGGGGCAAATCAGGCTTGATCAGGGAGATTTTGCTGCCTGAGGCTATTTGGAGTAACAGAAGTATGTGTTCTATGAAGAACAGCCTTCAAGCATCAACCAATAGACAGCACCCCAAACTGAATCCTATATTCCTAACACAACACATAAAAAGACTTTTTAAACCCTAAACAAAAACCAACATTACCTCACACATTTTTTCCGCAGCCACTCTTCAAAATTCTTAAGTGGCTGCATAAAGCACAATTCAGCTAGGAAATGAAATAACAGCTACTTTCAACTGCACAGTATCATCTATTCCGCAGTGAACTGAATTTAAAATACAACCATTTGGCGGGAGTGCATGCCAGCTTGAGGAAAATGCAAGCGGTGTACTTACTTAAAGACTTTAAGCAAATTGTCCAAAATCAATGGACAATTCTGAAGAGATGCTGGTGAAAGCATTTTATATTTATTCCTGCAAAATTTATTTACTTTTTTTTTTTAAATTTATTGGTTTTTTCCCCTCTCCCACCCTCCCCTCCTTGTACATACAGTTTATACATCCAACTACAGAGGTTACATTTGAAATATCAGTCTCAGTCTTAATTTTTCTACTCCACCTCTTAACACATTTTCTAAATAATTTCTAACTGGTTCCCACATCCTCTTTGTTATTATTATCTTTTCAATTTTATCTATATTATTCCATTTACAATTTGTTATTTCCACATTTAACATATTAATTATATAATTATACCAGTTGGTCAATGTCCATTTTGTTTTATTTATTTATTTATTTATTTATTTATTAGTCAATTTTATATTCCGCTCCTCCCTGCAGGCTCGGGGCGGATCACAACACAAAAATAAAATGCGCAATACAATGCACAACAGTTTCCATAAAACAATAAAAACACAATTCGAATCAAAAGCCAGCTTATTACAAATCATCGGTCATAGTTTGAACGTTAGAGCCACCTCTTTCAAGTCAGCCAAAGGCTGTTCTAAAGAGGACAGTCTTGCAGGCTCTTCGGAAAGGGCCCAGTTCATGTATTGCCCGGACATGATTGGGGAGCGAATTCCAGGTCATAGGGGCCACAAATGAAAAGGCCCGTTGTCTTGTACTGGACAGATGACAGGCGCGGGGTGATGGAACAACCAGTAGGTTCTGCTCTTCTGAGCGCAGTGATCTCGGGGGAACGTGCGGGGTAAGGCGGTCCCTTAGGTACTCAGGCCCTAGACCGTGCAAGGCCTTAAAGGTTAGCACCAACACCTTGAAGGCAATCCGGCACTCGATGGGGAGCCAGTGCAGTTGCCGTAAAATAGGTGTAATATGCTCCCTTACTGGTGCTCCCACCAGCAAGCGGCGGCGGCATTCTGCACCAGCTTGAGTTTCCGGATTGTCGACAAGGGAAGACCCACGTGAGGCGTTACAGTAGTCCAGTCTCGAGATGACCGTCGCCTGGATCACCGTGGCCAGGTCATCCCTGGACAGGTAGGGTGCCAGTCGCCTAGCCTGGCAGAGGTGGTAAAACGCCGCTTTGCTGACCATGGCGCCCAGAGTCTCCATGGACAGCAAAGGGTCCCATTGGACTCCTAAGCTCTTTACGAGGATGACGGGCTAAGCTGCTCGCCATCCAGGGTAGGCAACCGGCACTCATCCAGCCCAGGGCGACCGGGCCACAAGATCTCCGTCTTCGACGGATTCACCTTCAGCCGGCTGGCACGCAGCCAACCAGTCACGGCTTCCAGGCATAGATGGAAACAATCGGTGCGGTGTCCTGCCCACCGTCCATTCTCAGCAGAAGCTGGGTGTCATCCGCATACTGATAACACTCCAGACCAAAGTCGCGAACCAGCTGTGCCAGGGGCGCATGTAAATGTTGAATAATAAGGGCGAGAGGATGGCCCCTGGGGACCCCACAACTTAATGGGAGTCTCCCGGAGACCTCCTCTCCCCTCTCCACACGTTGTCCCGGTCCCGGAGGAAGGAGGCCACCCACTTAAGGGCAGTCCCCCTCACCCCAGTCACGGCTAAACGGTGGGCCAACAGTGCATGATCTACAGTATCAAATGCTGCTGTTAGGTCTAACAAAACAAGCAGGGCTGACCCACCCTGGTCCAGCTGGCGGCGAAGTTGGTCTGTAATGGCGGTGAGCACGGTCTCCGTCCCATGCCCAATACGGAAGCCGGACTGGAAGGGATCAAGTCCAGCTGTGTCTTCTAAGAACTGCTGCAGCTGATCCGCTGCTGCCCTCTCAATTACTTTGCCTAGGAAAGGCAAGTTGGAAACCGGCCTGTAATTGGAGGGAGCCGAGGGATCTAACCGGCTTCTTCAGCAGCGGTCTTACCATAGCCTCTTTTAGTCCCCCGGGAAGACTCCTGGCTCAAGGGAGCTATTTATGATCGTGCCCAGGGGGACTCGTAGCCCCTCCCGGCAAGGTCTAATTAGCCAGGAGGGGGACGGGTCGAGGGAGCTAGTAGTAGGTCTAGCTGCAGCAAGTAGCTTATCGACAGCTGCTGCGTCCCAGCAGTTGGAAACGGGTGAAGGTGGGCCCGCCGAGTGGCGGCGGAGTCTCGAGTTCAACCACTGTATCAAGGGTGACTGGGATGTCCCGGCGGAGGGTCGAAATCTTGTCGGCGAAGTAGTTCTGGAAGGCCTCAGCTGTAGGAGCCAAATCCTTATCGTTTAGGACCGTCGGAATTGTGGTCAATGACCGAATTATTCTAAAAAGTTGAGCTGGGCGTGAACTAGCCGACTCTATCAGGGAGGAATAATGAACCTTTTTGGCCTCCCTGATAGCATGCTCATAAACCTCTTTAAATTGTTTATAAGCTGATTTCGATGCTCCGTCACGGCGAACCCGCCACACACCCTCTAACTGTCTCTTCCTCCGTTTCATCGCTCGGAGCTCCTCGGTAAACCAAGGAGCGCGATTTGGCGAGGGGATGAGAGAGAGCGTCTGGGGGCGATCTCGTCTAAGGCTGTGGTCAGAGAGGTGTTCCAACAGTCCACTTGCCTGTCGACTGAGTCGCTGGGGAGTTCCAAATCCCTCAGAGCATTCAGGAACCTAGTGGGTTCCATAAGTCTCCTTGGGCGAACCAAAATGGGTTCGGCACCCTTACCGGAAGGGGGCCACCTCGAGACGGACTTCAGGCCACTGTGATCCGACCATGGAACCTCTTCAAGAGAGGCTAGGGTCACTTGAATTCCGGCCGCGAAGATCAAATCCAGGGTATGCCCGGCCTGGTGCGTGGGACCGGTCTTACAGAGTGAGAGACCTAGTGTCTCCATGGAAGGCACCAGGTCCATGGCCGCCGTTGAGGGGGCCTCGGCGTGGACAGTGAAGTCCCCCAGGACACTAAGCCTGGGGAACCTCAATGCCCACTCCGAGACCACCTCCAGCAGCCTGGGTAGACTCCTGCCGGTGCGTTGGGTGCTCGGTACGCCAACAGGAAGGCCACACTCCCACTAAGGTCCCACACCATGCTCGTGCATTCTATTCCTGGGATGTTCGCAGTCGGAATCGTCCTGGAATTAAAGGTGTCTCGACTGAGAATGGCCACCCCTCCCCCCCGTCTCTCTGTCCTCATCTGGTAGCTGGCGGTAAACCCTGGGGATGCTAGCTCGTGCAACAGGACCTCATCCCCCTCCTGTAGCCATGTCTCAGTGAGGCAGGCTAGATCTACTTTCTTTCCCAGGAGGAAGTCCCTAATGGTCCCTGTTTTGTTCCGCACGGACCTGGTATTCACCAGTACCAGAGTTGGAGGAGAGTTAATTGGAACTTCCCCATCTGAGTGCCTAGGGATAGCTCGTAGGTCAGAGGGAGGGCGAGTCCTATTCCGACTCGACCTCCCTCTCTCATAAGGCCTACGGCTACCGTCCCAATTACCCCTTCCCGAGATCACCGGTATCTCCCGCCCCTGTATAGAGTCCCTTGACAATCCAACTAGGTATCTGGCCTTCTGCCCACCCTCTGAAAAGGGGGGGTGGGCCGATTTAGGCCGTCATCCCTTTGATCGAATCGGCCTGATGGAAGGGATAGTCTAGCGTCATTCCCTATGGGGTTATGTGGTGGTCTTTGCGGCTTCTGAGCCGGGGCTGGCGGTTTAGGGGCGGCAATCGGTCCTATGTCCGGAGGTGTCGACTTCGCCGTAGGCGTGGAACCCGTAGAATGTCTGCGGGTCCAGCTGGTGAAGTATCCTTCCAACCCCTCACTAAAACTATCTGTGCACACGCTATTAATTTATCAATCAATTTTTCTTTTTGCATATTCTTCACTCCTATTATCCGTGCATGTAATACATTTCTATTAACTATTACAATATGTAAATCTAACATTCTATTGATTTCTCCTTCAATCATTTTCCAGTAACCTTGCACTCTATCACATTCCCATATCATATGATTGAACACCCTCTTTGTTCACAGCCGTGCCAACACTTATCTTTCATCCCTGGTACAAAGCGTGAAAGTTGTGCAGGAGTTCTGTACCATTTTTGTAACATTTTCCTTCTGGTTTCCCTTAATGCATTATACTTTTCTCTTGCTATATTACTTATTTCCCTCTGGATGTCTTCCCTCTCAATTTCCATGTCCAATCTCCATGTCTGGAAAATTTCCTCTATTATTTCTTCTTTTACTGTTATGATTTGTTCGTACAGATCTCCTGCCACTTTCTTCTCCCCTCTCAAACATTTCCTAATCACCTTCTCAAATGGACTATCCGTTCTCTTATTTTTTCCCTTCGTCTGAAAATTTCCTGTCTTATGGCCCAGCTTTGGATCCAGTTCCCTGACCCAATCCAGTTCTGAATTTCTTTTTTGTTCAACAGGGTTTCCATCCTCTGTGTACAGATCCTCCACTAACCTTTTCCCTCTACTTTCGATTAATCTCAGTGTTCTACCTATGCTTACATCATTATTATAATTCATTTGCCATATAGTTGCCACCTTGCTTTCGTTGCCTGGGTTTAACTTCTTCTTTCTTTTTTTTCCACACTTTTACTGTTCCTTTAAAGGGTTCCTTAAATTCTGTTTCCTCTCTCCTCTTCCAATCCGTAAATATTATTTCTTTTCCTTTAATATTATTTATTATCTTTTCCATATTTACCCATTTTTTCCCCGTGTATTGTATTTCCAACAATCTTTGTATTTGAAATGCATCATGGTAAACTTCTAAACTTGGAATCCCCCAGCCTCCCTCTTCCTCTTTGGCATTTAACCATTTGTCCCTTATTCTGGGTCTTTTCCCTCCAACTGCCCATGTTTTTATTCTTCTATCCCATATCTTTAATGTCTTCCTCTCTACTGCATTTGGCAATGTTTGGAATAGGTATAATACTTTTGGTATTACAAACATTTTCAATACCCTTATTCTATCCACTCTTGCTAACGTTTTCCCTTCCCACTTCTTAAGTTGTTTCTCTATTATTTTCCATTTTTGTTTATAATTCCCCTCAACTATACTCTTTAGATTTTTATATATCCACAACCTAAATATTTTATCTTCTTTAATCCTAATTTTAATCCTAATATTTTTCTAATCTCCAATTGTTCTTTTGGGGGGGTATTAAGACATAATATCTCTGACTTTTCAATGTTAACAAATAATCCTGATATGCTCCTAAATTCTTCCAATATTTTTATCATATCTTTTATCATAATTAATGGTTGGTTGGTAATAATCATTGCATCATCTGCAAACAGGTTCAGCTTTATTTCTTCTTTTCTTCCTCCCTCCTTTTCTATTTTATACCCTGTCCACTTGGTGCTATTTCTGATACTTTCGGCTAGTATCTCTATTGCTATTACAAATAAAGTGGGGGATAATGGACACCCTTGTTTTGTGCCATTTAGAATAGGTATCTCTCCTGTCCTTCTGTTGTTCACTCTTACTCTTGCCTTACAATTACTATACAGTTGCTGCAATGTTTTACAAAAATTTTCCCCCATATTCAATTGTTGGCATACATTAAACAGATATTTATGGTTAACCTTATCAAAAGCTTTATAGACATCCAATTTGAGTATTCCAATTTTTCCCTTATTCAAATTTGCCTGATTCATTGCAATTACCACATTTTTTATTGGATCCCGATTTTTCTTCCCTTTACAAATCCATATTGATCTTCTTTAATTATTTTTGGCATTATCGTTTCCAATCTTTTTGCTAAAATTTTTGTGAATATTTTATAATCCTGGTTACATAGACTGATAGGTCTATATGACCCTGGTTGTGTTAGATCTCTTCCCTTTTTTGGTATGGTGATAATTTCTGAAACTTTCCATGTTTGTGGGACTTTTTGCTTAATGTATATTTCATTAAACAACTCTGTTAGATGTGGTACCAATTCTTCAATATATGCTTTATAATATTCCGCTGGGAATCCATCTGGCCCTGGAGACTTAGCCCCCCTTTAACCCTTTAATTACGTTTAATATTTCCTCTTGTGTTATTGGTTGATTTAACAACTCTCTGTCTTCCTCTGCAATTTTTCTCTGATATTTAAGTTCCCTTGTGCTACCCCTCCTCCTTATATAAATCCTTGTAATATTTTGTCATTATCTCCTGATCTTACTTTGCTCCTCTTGTTCTCTCCCTTTTTCATCTTTTAATCTCTTTATCCAGGTTTTTTCATTTTTCTTTTTCAAATAATAAGCCATCCTCTTCATTGATTTTATGTTCCAACTTTGGGAATAACTCTTAACATATAAGTACTTATTCATTATATTCCTTTCCTCCAAGGCTTCTAATTGTTTTCTCTTCTCCTTTAATTCTCTCCAGATCATTTTATCCCTAGTTATTTTATGTTTGTACTGCAGAGTTTCTATTTCTTTTATTCTCTTATCCTGTTCGAATCTCCATCTCTTTCTGAGGTTTGCCTCTAGACTTATACAATGACCTCTTATCACGGCCTTGCTTGCATCCCAAATTATATCTTTAGTTACTTGTCCATTGTCGTTAATCTCAAAATACTTGATTATTTCTTTCCTAATTATTTCATACTCTTGCTCTCTACTGTTTAAAATTGTATTGTATCTCCAGATTCTTTCTTTTTTCTCTATTTCTAATTTTACTTTTACTCTTAGTGGTGCATGATCTGACAAATGTATTGGAAGTGTTTTTGCCTCTAGAATTAATGATTGGTTTGTATTTTTCCCAAGAATGTAATCTATTTTGCTATATATATCATGTCTTCCTGAATAATATGTCCCCCCTATTGTTCTCTGGTTCCCCTTCTAATAGATCCTGCATGTTGTATTCCCTTATATTTAACTTCCTGTTGTTATTTTGCCTTGTTGTTACTAATTCCAGATTGTAATCTCCCGCACAGTACACTTCCCCTTGTGCAAATTCCTCCACCTTTCTAAATACTTGTTTTATATATCTTTTTTGATTTTTGTTTGGGGCATATATGCAAACCAAGGTTATTCTAATTTTTCCTATATTTCCTTTTATCATTACCCACCTCCCCTCTGAATCCCTTTTTATTTTTTCTACCTGAAAGTAGAAGTAGAAGTAGAGTCCGGTCTTCCTCTGAGAGGAGGAGGGAGAAGACCGGACTCTGGGGGGACTGGGGGAGGGGGAGGGGAAGATGAGCAAACAGGGAAAAGAAACTACAGGGTAAAGGTAAACAATATCTTGTTATGGGGGAAATTGTAATCATGTCATATAACTGTAATGGCTTATCATCTCCACAACGAAGGGCAAAACTGATGAAAATGGTGAAAGATAATAAGGTTGACATACTTTTTTTACAAGAATGTCACAAACGGCCAGGGGACAGTACCCCACTATTGAATGACAGGATTTGGAGCCAGATTTATGAATCTAGAGGTTCAAATAGAGCACGTGGTGTAGCTATTTTAATTAAAAGTACAATAGACTTGCAAAATTTATTTACTATTGTCTCCAATCATGCTACCCACAGTATAAAGAGTAAATGCTTTATCTACATTTTGTGGACTATATATCTCTCTTCATATGCACTCTGGTTTTTATAAGTCCAGGAATACTGAAGCACGTTTAAACCAATGGGAGATATATAGTGCCATTCCACTATTTGATGGCAGCTGGATACAGACACCATTATGGGCCCTCCTAACCTAAGACAGAAAGAATATGTCGACTGCAAATACTCTCACACTGTCCTTAACCTTCTTGGGAGAAGAAACAAGGACAACTGTATAAGGTGGATGGACCTTTGCTAGTTTCAGTGCCCTGGCAAACATCCAGACCAAGCAACTATTGAAGTGGAGCTTGGAGCAGTGACATAGTTACTTGATGAAATCCCTTCTTTTCCATTTGCTAACATGGCTTTTCATCTCTGTGTATGTGCGTGCTCATCAACTATATTCTGGAGGCAATAGCACACCAGTCACTTTAGTTGGAAATAACAGCCTCCTGTTAAACCACCAATGGCACAAAGTCCTAATCAAATAATAAGGGAAACAAGGACAAAATTGAAAATTGTGCATGGTGAGCAATTTAATTTCCAACTACTTCAGATTTAAACCCAGGTAGGGTGAAAACATATGAGGTCATAATGCTCACATTGTTGTTTTCAGAGCTTTCAAAGCCTTCAAAGACTGCATTTTCAAGCCAAGGCATACAAGTTTTAGAAACATCACTAGTTGAAAGGTTAATGTCCCAACATCCTAGACCAGAGAAAGCATCGACCAGATTCATTGTCCCACCAGACCAGTCTGAAAACCCAGTGACAGGAAGTCACACTTCAACCAACCCTGACCCCCTGGAACAAGTCTGTCAATAGCTTCCACCACACAATTTTCTTATTTTGCGTCTATATTTATGACTAATTACAACCAGTCCACAACTCTAAGGGTCAGATTTACCCCAGAAACTTCAGTAGGCCCCAACTGTAACATATTGAAAAGACTGCCAAAAACATTTACATTGAAATATAAGCATCCACTGTATTTCCCCACTTCACATGCAAGAGATATAAAATGAGGACCTTAAACATACCTTGTAGTGAGTTGTATTGAAGCTCTTAGTCACATTTTCATTCTTATAATCCATTGGTTCTATTCCGCCTCATTTGATGCTGATTTAAAAGATTATTTGTCTTGCTCTTGATATTACCACCTGAAAAGTTAAAAGAATGCCTGTTTGTATCACAATAGTTGAGTACACTACTTGAGTACACTGAATAATATTTCCATAAGCCTCCATTCCATCATCTTACACTCTTCATCCATTTGCAATGATGAGATAGTAATATTGTTCTACCTGGAGTACTCATATTGTTTTCCCATAGGACTCAGGCCCCTTCCACACAGCTGTACAAAATTCACATTGAACTGGATTATATGGCAGTGTAGACTCAGATAATCCAATTCAAAGCAGATATTGTGGATTGTCCACCTCTAAATTCTGTGAAACATTGTCATTTCACACCAAAAAAAGGTAACAGAACAACTTCTGAAATCACTCTCATCCTATTTCTTTGAAACGCCTACATTCATGAAAAATTCAGGACAAGCACACTACCATCATTCCCAGCAATCAATTTTTCTTGACTTTACAGTGATTTCAACTACGCAAGAATTCCATTTGGGTTTTCAAACCCAAGAATAATATGTTTTTTTTTAAGACTCCCATTTGTTAAGCAAACTAAATTCATAATCTGTGGTGTGTAGCAGATGACTTCTTTATCAACTGATCCCAATTTATTGTCTCATTTAAAACAATACATTTATCATTTGAATAAGCACTGCTACGACAATAAAGACTGTAAAACAACTATGAAATAAAATATCAAACAGCAGATGGAATAAGAGGACAAAACATCTGTCAAAATCATAGCAACCATTTATGGTCCAAAACCTTTCAAAAATGGAAGCGTCAGACTATGAAAGTCTGTTAGAGTTGACCTCTCTCTGGAGAAATTTATATTTATTTTCAATTGCTGCAGTTACTGAAAAGGTCCTCTCCCCAGTCCCAATTAGACAAGTTTCTGGGAAAGTTGGAACACACAGGAGACTCTCTGCCAACTACGGTATTTTAGCAAGCAAGTAGGATCAAATGAAAAAAGGTAGTCCTTTAGATATCCTGTTCCTCAAACCATAAAGGGGTTTTAATGGTAATCACCAGTATTTTATTTGTACCTGAAAACAAAATGGAAAGCAATATAAATATGTTGCTTTTGTTGTGTGTCTTTAACTAACTTTACAGCAAACTTATCACAGGGTTCTCTCAACATTTTTCAGAAGGAACTTATCATAATCTATTCTGAAGTTGTAGGGTATGCCCAAAATAATCCAGTGAGTTTCTATGGCTAAGATCTGAACCTTTGTCTTCCAGAATCCAAGTCCAACACTCAAACCATTGCACCATGCTAACTCTCAACAAAGGGCTATAGGGGGAAATTGACTTGATATTCATGAAACTGACTCTGTAATTCAAGGAAAAACTGTCACCCACAATTTCATCATTTCATTGATTGTTCAGCACACATTTACCTGGAAACATTTCCAAACAATTTTACATCTGATCAGGCATGCAGAGACTGCATGCTTAATTTTTTACCTTTGATTCCAACCCACCTCCCCAAAAGACTGAATGGAGCAACTTTTACTCTGTTTGGGTTGGGGGAGCCATTTCTGGGCAATAAAAGGACGGCCTGTACCTCAGTTTGGTAGAAAGAAAAAGGAATGTTAATACCTAGCTGCCATCTACAATTTATAATTTTTCAATAGTCAAAATTAGAGTTTTGCCTGCTGGTTTATGTTTTATGGAGAACTGGAAGGATGTGGTGGACTCATGGTGTGACTATTTCAGTGGTACAGGGAAAAGTAAGATATATTAGAAGAAAATAGGTATGTGGTCATGGTAGAAAAATACAAAAATTGACATTTGTTGTTCCTCAGAACTATATGTCTGTCATGACAACCATGGATCTGTCTCAAGTGCTATCTGGCTCTCCTAGTGTTGCTGGGTACATTCTGGATTTTGTTTTCTGTACTGAATGGTATTACAGTGATCTGGAAGTAGTGGGCATTCATATAGTTGTGTTGTCATGGAGAGCCCATACCTAATCAGATTTAGACTCTCTGGAACTCACAGCCTGTGCAATGTTAAGATTGAGCAAGGAAGCTTAGAGATCTGAATGGATTCCTGTTGGCTCTTGAGTATTTAGTTTGTCCTCTACAATCATGAATTGCCCCTGAATGAAACTTTTGTCACTTGAAAGGGTGGGGCATAGAGTTTTAGCAATAGATACTTTCCCCCGTGCACACTAGCCCTAGTCATTAATAAGATCGTGACCTCACAACACAAAGTTTAATCAGATATTCTCCAACTAGCAGATATTTTTAATTTTTGTTTCTGGTTCAAAATAGTTAATAAAAATTGATAACACATTAAATGGTATGTAATATTTTGTGTAATGCATGCCCAGTGTGGAAAACATCTTACCACGTTAAAACAGTGGATGTGGCTCTTAAAGAGATATTCTGCATTATCACAGGATGTCTACGCCCTGCACCACTGGAGAAATTATACTGTTTAGCACAGGGGTGCTCATTAGGTAGATCGCGATCTAATGGTAGATCGCGTAGGGCGTCCTGGTAGAAAGGCTCAGTCCCGCCTCGCAGGCTCCAGACGCCACCCAGGTGCAGAAGGAGGTTAGACTGGATGGCTGAATGGCGATCTGTGAGGAATGCTTTGATTGTGTTTTTCCCTTATGGCAGAATGAGGTTGGACTGGATGGCCCTTGGAGGTCTCCTTCTACTCTAGGAACCTACTGTTGTTGTTACTATTATTATTAGTTGTAGTAGTAGTAGTAGCAGAGGCTGAATGAATATTATCATCATTATTATTATGAATAAATTCAGGGGCTTATTATGCTCACATTTAGTTGAATTCAGTCTTAAAATATATTATATGGCTCTCACTGAAATACATTTCCAAATATTTTGCTTTTATGGCTCTCTGAGTAGTAGGTAGGTAGATCATTTTGACTTGGTTGTTTTATAAGTAGCTCGCATGCTGAAAAAGTGTGAGCACCCCTGGTTTAGCTGGTATTGCACCACCTAACATCTGCCGGGAAGTAGTAGCCAATAATGAATGGACCAAGGCAGTGACATCTCTGGCCCATCCCGTTTGGATATCAGCCAGCACAACAACACCTTAAATCAAGAAATAGTTTTCTAAGATCTACAGAAATACTTGCAGGAACACCTCAGCAAGTGAGAATCCTAAGTGGCAGGCTAAAATCCAGAGCCTCAAGCCATGGCTGATGCCAAATGAGACTCAGGAGATTGGATGACTTGGAAGGTGCTAAACAAACTGTGCTCTGGCATCACGAGATGCAGAGCCAATCTTAAGAAATGGGGCCACAAAATGGAGTCCACGGCATGCAAGTGTGGAGAAGAGCAAACCAAAGGCCACCTATTACAATGCAGTCTGGGCCCTGCAACATGCACAATAGAGGACCTTCTTCTTACGGCGACACCAGAGGCACTCTAAAGGAAATTTAGTATAATGACAAGTTTTTTAAACTTCGTATTTTTTAAAATACATTACAACTGCATTCTTAGATTGCTTCTGTTACTATAAATAAATGTTGCCATTGTGAAATATACTGTTTGAAACTGGGTCCATCATCTTGAAATACCCTGAAGAATACATTGCATTAACCATGTAGTAAATAAACTATTTTTCATCTTGGCCACATCTGAAGTACTCAGGATAGGGGTTAGTTATTATATCTGCCTAAACCACAACCAAAACCTAAACAGTCAATCTGCACAGAATGACATCTGAGCTAAACTGCAGGAAACTTTTGCAATTAAAATATGTAACAAACCCAGGTCTTTTTTCTAATTTGTATTCTGCTTGTATAAGGTATACCACAAAATGGAACACATAGTTGGATTAGTTGAACAATATGAATGGGAGGCAGGGGAAGAAATTACTAAACTCAAAGGGGTTATATAAGAGGAAAATATTGTCTGAAACCATCTGGAGCCATATGTTTTCCTAGTGGTTCGGCAAGATTAATTATTTTGAGGAGGCACATATTCATTTAAAATATTGAGATCAATCAAAAGAAAACAAAATATGATTTTTTTCCCAATCTAAACTCATTAAAACACCAGATGACATCACAGAATACAGTATTTTGTTTCAGGTTATTCAATATTATGAGTTTTCCTCACTGTAATACTTATACAAACTGGGCATTCGGGGCATATTAAATGTCAGTGCTGTGCATAATATTTGACAACTATTTTGGTGTTGAAGGGGAAACAATGAGAATGCCAATTTCGTGAAAGAGACAGTCTAGTACAGGCAACCCCCAAGTTACAAACAAGGTTCTTTAAGGTTTGTTCTTAAATTGAATTTGTGTGTAAGTAGGAACAGGTACATTTTAAAAGTGTAACACCAGCCATATACATATAAGCTTTGGATAGCATAGAGAAGGGTTAATAATCTGTGGTGTTTATTTTGATGTCTACAGCTCTTCCAGACACACCCTATATCCCAGGATCAGATCCCAGGTTTCTTTTTATGTCAACCTACAGTATGTTGCACCCACTAACCTCTTTGACAAAAAACAGGAGAGAATAGTAAGGGTGGCCCCAGTATAAATGTTCAGGGTTCTCCATACAGTCTTTCAAATAGGCAATGGCAAACCTCATCTGAACAAATCGTACCATGATAGATTCACCTTAGCGTCACCATAATGTAAAAACCACTTGAGGGCACAGAACAATTTCTTTTCTTTCAAATGAACATGAAGTTTAGAAAAAAAATTAGACAAAATGAGCAATAATTAATAATCCAGTGTGATTCTGAATGGGAAAAGGAAAGGCCTCAGTAGCACCATGAAACTCACTAGGTGACTTTGCACTCCCTGAAAGACTCTTACCACAGGATTGTCATGAGAAAAATGAAGAAGAGCTAAATATCCTTGGTCAGGTTCTCCAAATTCAGGGCCAAGCCTTCCTTAATTGAGCCTATAGGTTAATACTTATCCTGTGCTCTTCCTCTTTTCCTATTTCTTCCTATTTTGTCAAGGATTATAATCTTTCCTAATGAGTGATATCATCTCTTGACATATGGAAAGTATGATAGACTGAACTCTGCTTAGAAACTAAAATGATGAAAGTGGCACTATCATACATTGGCCATATCTGTAGGATGAAACAGCTCTTTGATATGATATTTGTTCCTGGTAATTTATTTCTCGTAAGTCTCATGAAAAAAGGTCCTACTTCCCTATCCAAAGCAATGGATTCACTGACAAAAGATTCTTTCTTATATTTATCAATCATCCTTTCATCTCTTCAATGTATTAGTTCTAGTTTTTTAATTTTCTTGATTAGGTGTTAGTCAGCATTTTCCATTCTTGGTCTGAATTTCCCTTTGATTTCTCAGATTTTGTGGAAGAGAATATTAACTCACTCAACAAAAGTATAGCAATATTTATAAATTCTGTTTCTTGTTTTATAATGTTGAGATTCTTTTGACAGAATGCTCCTGAATATGAAATGCTTCTTACATTCCATATTCTTTCCAGCTTTGAACACTCTTTTTAGCTCTGAGCATGTCAGCAGCTGAAAAATCATTTCAGTTTGAGTCTAGTGTTGCATCATTAAACATAGCATTGCTTGTATTTATATTCTGCTCTTTCCCTGTAGCTGGACAAATCTTCTAGCATAATCTCTTGTCTCGTTTTAGATGCCATAACAGCATTTCCATGGTAAGAGACATCACGATTCACCAGTGCCTTTTGCACCATACTAAAAAAAAAGTATCTAAAGTACCACTACGATAGTTTCTGAGAAGTCATTTGCCCTTACCCTCTTGCACAAATGCTGGTGCCCAGTAACTGTTTGGTACATTTAGTTTGACTCCTTAGCAAAAGACTATCTAATGCTGCTGTAAGGCACCGGGAATGTGGTGCAGCTGGCTAAGTGTCAGCTGCATAAGATCTCTCTGACCAGTAGGTCATGAGTTCGAGGCCTGCCTGGGTAGAGGTGGGTGCTTGACCCTTAAATGTAGCCTGCTGTCGACCTTTGTAGCCCGAAAGACAGTTGCATCTGTCAAGTAGGAGATAAAGGTACCACATTAAGTGGGGAGGTAAATTTTGACTGAATTATGAGGCCATTAAAGAACTCCAGGAATGCTGAGAAATGCGGAAGGAACAACAAGGGACGCTGGGAACACTGAGAGATGAGGAGTGTGTCAGCTCCCCCTGGTGGCCAGAGTTTGCCTCTGTTCGTCTATATGTTGTGTATGTGGAAATGACAGGATTGTCTGCTAAGTATGTGTAACTATAATCCGCTCTGAGTCCCCTTCGGGGTGAGAAGAGCGGAATATAAATTAAGTAAATAAATAAATAATGTGTATGACCCAATTTCTAATAGGGACCTTGCCAGCAAAGCCTCTTGCCTTACAGCAGCATGCAATGTCACCACCATAGAAAGGTAATGTATGGTGAGTATTGGCACAGATATGAAGTTAGCTATCTAGTTAAGTAACAGCAACTGACAAGTCAATAATCTAAAATATATTCTTAAAAATTTAGTATTATCCATCAATCTTATACTTTCCAACCATCTGCAAGTCATATTATGTTCCATCATAAAAATACACAGAGCGCTAGACAGGATATTCTTATCACTACAGCTCTGACTGTGGTAGAAGTTACGAGAGGAAAACTTCTTGCTACAGTCTACCAAAATTTGCACACAAACTACATCTCCTTTCAGCTCAAACTATTTTGCCTACAGCCTACACAGTAGGAGGATGTTTTGACAAGGATTCTTTATGATGCTGTTGCATATGCCTTGTCAAAGCTCTGTGGTGCCTTGTGAAACAGAGGAAGCCTGCTTGTCTGGTAATGCTTCAAATTGGCAAGGTATACAGGGAGTGGGAGACAGTCTGATGTAATCTGGATGCTGTTTTGAATGACAAAGACTGCAGTGAGAATGGCTTGATGTGCAAATTAGTGGCAGCCAGCCCATGCAACCAACTTATTTATGACGCATACAAGATGCTGTAATGAGTTCATGACTTTGATCAGGTCATCGGACAGGACCTTTCGCCACCACCAGTGCTGCTGCAGAAAAAAAACTCCTCTAACCACCCTACCCACACTGAGCCACATGACACGGCACTGCTCAGTGAAAGGGCATCAGTCAGGATGGCATTTCAACACTGCTAAGAATCTAAGCTGAGAACTGTTTGTTATGTCAACCTTGCTCCCCTAATGAGCTCACCTATTTCTATCACATGGAGCTTCTTATTCAATAAATCCACTGTAATTGTCCTTCGGACAAGAACTTCACAGCATGAAACACACTCAGAGACTTGCAGGTGACATCCTTCTTTTAGCCTTGTATGAAATACCGTATTTTCTGACGTATAAGACTACTTTTTAACCCAAGAAAATCTTCTCAAAAGTCAGGGGTCATCTTATATGCGAGTCGTCTTATTCGCGGGAGTATCCTTATAGGCGGGAGTAGTCTTATACACCAGGAGTCTTCTTATAGAGTAGGTTCTGAAACTTCCAATCAGGATTGGAGAATCTGTGGTTGCCGCATCTGGTGCCATATGCAGCAACTGTATGGAAGCAGTAAGGGCGATGCTGTACAAGTACGGGAGAAGAAAATCCATTCATCAGGATTCATGGACTTAACACGGTCATGTTGGTGAGGTGAAGGGTCGCATCACCGGGAAGGTGTAAGTGAAGGGCAGAGCAAGCTGCAGGCGTCCGGGGTGCCCGGGGTATGGAAAAAAGAGAGAGTGGGTCTGGGCCCAGAAAAACACATCTCTTTTACCTGTCTGGCCCGCCCTTGTATCCTATTACTGTACCTCCTCCTCCGCTTCTCAGATCTCGCTCCTGAAGACTGCAGTGGAGCGGTGCAGGTGCACATGTGCGAGATCTGAGAGGCAGAGGAGGTACAGTAATAGGAAAATTACAATATTGAAATAAAATCTGATGTTTAATTTTTTTATTTGGTGTGTGTTGGAACAGGGATAGTCTTATACGGCGAGTATATCCCAAACTCTGTATTTTAACTAGAAAAGTTGGAGGTCGTCTTATATGCCCATTCGTCTTATATGCCAGAAAATACAGTGGTTACCTTTAGACAAAAGTTACTATGGTGTAGTAGTCATGATGTTAGACTGGGACTTGGAGATCCAGGCTTGAATCTTTTCTCAGCCATGGAACTCACTGTGTTACTTTGAACCAATTCCTCTCTCAGCCTGACCTCCCTCCCAGGGCTAGAAGGATCATATTAGGTTTCTTGAACTTACTGGAGGAAAGGTAGGATACAAATGTAAACACTAAACAAATATAACCCAATACATAAACAATAAAATAAACAAGGCTAATGTGATAAAGTCTCCTTCTCTGAAGGGTGATCATTTGTCAGGAGTGCTTTGATTGTATTTTCTTATCTTTTTTAAATTTTTAATTATTTTATTGTGTATATGAAAAAGTAAAGGAAAAAGCTATTAATAACTATACAATTATAACTTTTAAACAAACCCATACCCCTCTTAGCTCCCACTCATGAACCCACCACCCAAGACCTCTGATACCACTCAACATGGATCTCTTATCTATCAAGTATCTACCCTTGTATCTTGTTTTAATAAATTCACTTTGTGACTTATTTCAAAACTACCTTTGTCTTCCATTCCAGATATCCAAATGCCTGCCTTCATTTATTTGCAAATTCTTGATTATTTCCTCCTCTAATACCATTTGTTAGCTTGGCCTGCATGTTAGGGAGTTTGTGGTCTTTTCCAAATCTGATTCTAGCTTTATATTTGCTTACACACACACACACAATTTTTCTCCTTTGTTCTTTAGTTTTTTCTATCATATTCTACTCCATACATTGGAACGCCCTCCCTAGAGACATCAGATCAGCCCCCTCCCTCCTGACATTTCACAAGAAAGTCAAGACCTGGCTGTTTGAGCAGGCATTTGCTGATGAAATATAAAGGTTTAATTAGATATATGGAATGACGAAGATGTGACGGAAACTGATTTCAACATGACGCTGAGACTGCAATTGTATGTTTTTAATTGTTAATTTGTTGTTATATAGTTATTTTTTGTTTGTTTGTTTGTTTGCTTGTGTTGTATTGAGGGCAGAGACTACTTTGTGTAAACCGTCCCGAGTCGCCTTCGGGCTGAGAGGGGCGGTATAGAAACATGACAAATAAATAAATGACAAATAAATACATGTTCAAGTCTTTCATTTTTATTTGTTTCCTATGTTTTAAAGGAAGCTTCTACTTGCTTTATTAATTGCCAGTTGATAATCCAGCAAAGACACTTGGCTTGTTACTCATGACTACGATTTTATACATCAGGAGTCCACAAACTTTTTAAACAGAGGACAAGGTCACAGTCCCTCAAACTGTTGGAGGGACAGATTATAATTTGAAAAAACCATGAATGAATTCCTATGCACACTGCACATATCTTATTTGTAGTGGGGAAAAACATTTAAAAACAATACAATAATTAAAATGAAGAACAATTTTACAACTATTAACTTACTAGTATTTCAATGGGAAGTGTGGGCCTGTTTTTGGCTGATGAGATAGGATTGTTGTTGTTGTGTGCTTTCAAGTCGTTTCATACTTAGGTTGTCCCTGAGTGAGGGCCGGGTAAATGACCTTGGGAGGGCCCCCGGGGCCTTAGTTTGAGCAGCCCTGTTATACATATTTATCTAGAAGTATGTGCCATTAAAATAAAAGATAAATGTTTCCAAGCGGATATGCTGCCTCATCTTCTCAGCATTTAAAAAAATCTTAACCAGCCATGTGTTGAGTAATATTTTGGCGTGTTATTTGATCAAGAAACAGAAGCACAAAAATGGAAATAAAACTAGCATTCCCACTCTTTTGCAGGGTTCTCATGCTTTTGAAGTTGCACAACTAGCAAGAAGTCAAAAGGTGAAGCTTTCTTCAATACTGAAAGATATAATCCTAGAGAAGTGATATAACACTTAACGGAAGAAGAGCCTTGGCAGAAAATACTGTGATGAAAAACAAGTCTAGTTGTGAACTCATATTACTCTTCTTAACTGCTGCTCACATGGTTATGGAATACTTTTCTCATAGTAATAACTAGATCAGAAAAGACTATACATCTTTTTAATATGTATCTTCCCCAAATGCGTGTTCTCATCTGAACAGAGATTCTTGCATCATCCATTCACTGGAAAACCACTCACATTAACACCAGAATACCTGAGGAAAACAGCCAGATATCTTACACATATGGAGGGGAATTGTTACAGATGGAGTAAGCAGTCCAGAACAAATGCTGTCTCTATGGCACCCAAGAGTCCTCTAAAATCGAAGGCTAGCCTGTTTCATCCACCACAACTTTAATATAACACATATCAGTTGGCAATTTTCAGCAGCTTGATTTTTATTTAAGGAGCAAATGCAGGGCATTGTTTGGTGGCAACAGTTATACTCTCAAATGAGCACTGGAGCTATACCAATATCACTTTCCCTATCAAAAGAGCAATCTTCTATCCATTCCAGCACTGTTCTTCATTATGATCAGGCTGGTGATGTTCATGAGAAGATCAAACAATGGCAAGATGGTGATCTCCATCTATTGATTCCAACTTCTGAAATGAAAACTGAAGATGGATTCCTAATCTGTATTCATAGATTGTTTAAGGTGATCCCCTGGGTTTCCATGGCTGAGCAGAGATTTGAACTCCGGTCTCTATAAAGTTGTTGTTCAACACTCAAACCAATCGTCCCCCTCGCTCTCGAAGGCCCACAAATGCACACACACCACGGCTTGACTAATTCTGTTTGAAAGCACAACTGTGCACCTGGATTACTCTGGAAATGCAATTGTACTTTAAATTTAAGATATGTACACCCCATTCTTATATAGAAACACGTGGCCCTTTTTGCCACTACTCTGCCAACAAAAATTGGCATTAAGTTAGCAATTTATGATGAAAGGATAGGGTCATAAAATCCATCTCCTTGGGAATCCCCCACCTCTGTCATTCATAGGGTCACTATAAGTCAGCAGAAAATTTCAAGGCGTGCACACACATAGAAAACAACTGCCTTTTATCTTTTCTCTTATCAGTCAGTTTCTCCGGATGTCATCTGACTATAGTGTTATATGATAGGAAGAAAAACAGTAATGAAAGGTATTTTCTCTCCTGAACTCAATGACCATGATCAGTCTGGATGAAAGATTTGCTTGTCTGGATTGTCTCCCTTCTAATGTTTTTTCTTCCAGGCAGTATATCTTTATTTTAGTTTGTAGACATATCACACAGAATAACGTTCTAACAGAAATAAATGGAGCTGTAAACATCACACATTATGTTTTTCTTAGCAGACATAAATTGTTAGGAAGCACATTCCTTACTCCCAAGCAGTAGTGTCTGCAATACTTGGGCTTTAAAGCCACTATTCAAGTTGCTGAATTTGTTTTGGGGAAGATGATTCAGCATCTCATATCATTCAAATAAAAACCCAGAGGAGATTCACTATGCCATTGGCATTGATACAACCAGCTGCGACTGTTCTCAAGACAGTAGCTTCCTTATTCATGAAAAAAACACATGGCAGAATGAACCATATGAGTAAAGAAAAAGTAGATATTGCTAGATGATAGAATCAGAATTGGAATAAACTACAAGGATCATATACGCCAATCCTGTCATGTAGGAACACACAATCAAAGAACTCCGACAGATGGCCATCCAGCCTCTGTTTTAAAACTTCCAGACTCTGAGGCAGCATATTCCACTGCCCAAACCACACTCTGAGTCAGCTCCTGAACAGCTCTTACCGTCAGGAAGTTTTTTCTAGTTTTTATGTGGAATCGTTTTTCTTTGAATCCATTGTTCTGTGTTCTAATCTCCAGAGCAGCAGAAAACAAGCTTGCCTCCTTCTCAATATGATAGCCTTTAAAAATATTTAAACAAGGCTGTTGTGTGTCCCCTACCCGTCTTCTTTTCTCCAATGAAAACATAAACTATGGAGATAATTACCTCAAGATATAGCAGGGATCACTAGCTTAAATGGCTTCACAAAGGTATTTGAAAATCATTAATGTAGACCAGTGTTTCCCAACCTTTTTTGAGCCGCGGCACACTTTCAACATTAAAAAAATCCGAGGGCACACCACCAACCAAAATGATACTTTAACACAGTAAAGAACGGCTGGGGGTTGGTGGCCTGCTGGGAGCAGCTGCTGGGAGTGCCGAAGCGAGGGAGGGGGCAGAGCCAGGCCGCGCCATGCCCCGCCCCCTACCCCCGGCTTCACCTCTCCCAGCAGCTGCTCCAGCCTTGAGGGGGCAATGTCAAGCCAGCGGTGCCAGAGCCAGCACGATGCTGGCTTGGCACTGTCCCCTCAAGGCTGGAGCAGCTGCTGGGAGTGCCGAAGCCGCGGGAGGGGGCAGAGCCAGGCCGCGCCATGCCCCGCCCCCTCCCCCCAGCCTCAGCTCTCCTACAGGCTGTGCCATGCCCTGCCCCCTCCCCCAGCTTTAGCTCTCCTAGAGAGGAGGAGCATGAGCGGTGGACGGGCTTCAGTGGGCAGGGCTCCTCCTCCACGCGGCTTCAGCGAGCGAGGGGCAAGAGTCATGGTGGGAGCCATGGCGGATTGGAGGCTGGCTGGGGAAATAGCCGAAGGAGGCGGCGCCCCAGTCCCTTCTTTTTCTTCGCCACTGCCCGGCCCTTCCTCCTCCTCCCCCAAGCAGCAGGAGTTTGGCAGGAGGGGGGGAGGAAGGGGGGCAGAGAGCTTTTCTCGTGGCACAGCAGGAGGTCCGTCACGGCACACTAGTGTGCTACGGCACACTGGTTGAGAAAGACTGATTTAGACAATAATGTAGATGGGATCTGACAGTACGGTATATTCAAATGTCCAATTCTAAACACATTGTGTATCGTCCCAGGAAAAGTGAGCCTTGGCATCTGAACCCTCATATGATGTTTCCCCATGAATGTATTTGTTCAGGGGATTGTCATCTTCATTAAAATTTTTGTTCATAGCCTTTAAATTCATTGCTTCTTTCCATCCTCTCCTCTAATATATTCTCTCCCTGTCCATATCCGGCATGCAGACTAAGAACATTAGTGTACAAGTGTGAAATAAACTTTCTGCTTCTTAACTGGATTATAGATTCTTCTCAGCAGCTGAATCCTGAAAAATTCCTGTAGAATCCTTAGCATCTAAAGAATCCCTGAAAATCAGGACTGCCAGACATATGCTTACCATAATTAGCTTAGTGCCTGTGTATTGCAGATAACTTTGAAAGCATTTGCACTAAAACACTTGTACAAACAAGGATGGTTGCAGGGAGTCATTCCTGGGAAGATGGAATGCTTCTAAATACATAGATTTTTTTTCTCACTTCTAAATGTCAAGCGGGTAACAAAATGTGAAATAACATTTCATATCCTTTTTTATATATTGTATAACAGGCAATTTGTTCACAGTGACTAGGACAAGTTACAGAATTCTGCTAATGAAAAATATTCAAACGTTATTGTGTACAAGAGCAGTTGATTCTCGATACTGGTGTTAAACGAGTAAAGCTTTGGTGAAGTTCATCTGGTTGTTTTGTTTTGTTTCGTAAGCAATCCCAAATGGAGTTGGTATGACAGTGTCAGGAACAGGTTGAAGAAAGAAAATAAAAGTCAGGAAATATCTTTTGGCTGAATTATTACCTAAAACAAATCTAATGATTCACACTCAAATATTAAAGTTGTCAAGGTTTTTTGTGGTATGGTCTTGCTCATTTTCAACTGTCTCATGCACATTTACTGAGAAGAAAGCCCTCCTATGTTTAAAGTAGCTAGTAAATCTCCATACAATAGCTGTGAGCATGTATACATTCACACTAACACATACCAATTCATGCATTCAGATCATTTGGATTTTTAAAAAACCAAAACTTTCTCTGCTTTAACTACGAAGTCTTCAGTACTCCTGCCCTGTTAATTTATTCTTGGTGAAGGTGTGTCCATCATATATACATGCTTTTATCTATAGTTGTAGTCATGTTTTACTCCTGAGCTTCAATCACTCATTACATTGTGTTTATTTGTGTCTGGCTGGCAAAGAGTTAAAGATATTTCCTTTAGTATTTGGTATAATGATCACTGGCTCTTTATAGCTTCCAAAAGAGCTACCAATGCTCTCTGTACACTGGCTAGCTCAGTGGTATGCAGTCATCCCTCCACTTTTGAGGGTTTGACTTTTGCAGATTTCATTATTCATGGATTTGATTATAATGTTGACTTTATGAATCTCCAGGCCCTGCAGCACAACTCCCTCCATAAATCAACCATAGTCATGCTGGAGTACTTAAAGACATCCTAGAAAGAACACACCTCTAGGAATCTTTGGGTCCTCCAGCGGAATCCTCTTTTTAGTTTTCAACAGGAAAAGACTATAGAGTGATGCTACAGGACCTAAAACTCCCAAGAGAGGTATTCTCTCAGGTTAAAAAACCCCCACTGCCTTTATTCACTTTCAAGGCAGTCCTGTGCCCCTAACTCTTGCAAATGTGGAGGGTTGATTGTAGTAGTGTTTAACTCCTGAGTTTCAAACACTCATTCTGTATTGTGTGCCAGTGTCTGGCTGATGACAAGTTAAAGATATCAATGTTAATATTTGGCCTAACACCCAATGGCCCTCCCCAGCATCCCAAAGAGCAACCAAAGCTCTTTGTACTTTGGCTAGCTCACTGCATACAGTAGACTCGCAGTTAATTGGCATCTATGGGGACTGATAGCGTAGTTTCTGGTTGCTTGAGAGTTACAATAAAAACAGGCCTAATACTATAAACTATACTAAAGTGTACCATAAACACCATATTGACTTGATATTAATACTGAAAAATGATAATTTAAAAACAAATAATGACAAACTTAAGTTTTATTGTATTATAAATGTATTTTATTTTTTATTAAAATTATTATTTCTTCAGTGATTTTGCTGGTTGCTTGGGAATACCAACTGCGTGAGTTCTGGTTAACTGAGAGTGTACTGTACTGTACACACACACAAACATGTGTGTTAACAAGTGTGTGTAGGCAGTCCCCGAGTTACAAACACCCAACTCACAAAGGGAAGAATGGGGGTGACACAACAGAAAGTGAGAGAAATCTTGCCCTTGGAAGGGAAATGTATTTCTAGAAAAGTTATCACAGGGAAAAGGTGTCTCCACTGAAGCTTTCTCACCAATCCTTGTTTCCACAACAAGCCACATTGTTCAAAATCCAATCATCACAAGGACACCACAGGAATGTTAACCCTTCCCTGTACTATCCAAAGCATGCATGCGTGCATATATATATATATATATATATATATATATATATATATATATATATATATATATATGGCATTGTTTAGACTATTGTTGTATTTTATGGCATTGAATGTTTGCCTTTTATGTTGTGAACCGCCCTGAGTCCCCATGGGGAGATAGGGTGGGAATTTTACTGGAGTAGCTGTTAAGTTTTCCAGGCCGCATGGCCATGTTCCAAAAGCATTCTCTCCTGGCATTTCATCCACATTGATGGCGGGCATTCTCTGAGGTTATGAGGTGTGTTGGAAACTAGGCAAGCGGGGTTTATATATCTGTGGAATGCAAGGCTTTGAAGCTGCAAGGCTATTCAATGCTAATCAAGGTGGCTAATTGCAACATTTACACTCACCTCCAACAGACAAGAGTTCTTCCTCTCACCCTGTACATTCCACAGATATATAAACCCCACTTGCCTAGTTTCCAACAGACCTCACAACCTCTGAGGATGCCTGCTATAGCTGTGCGTAAAACGTCAGGAGAGAATGCTTCTGGAACATGGCCAGACAGCCCAGAAAACTCACAACAACCCAGTGATTCCAGTCATGAAAGCCTTCGACAACACAACTTTTGCTTACTTTTTATTATTTATTAATTTATTTATTTAAAGCATTTTTATTCCTCCCTTCTCACCCCGAGGGGGACTCAGGGCGGAGCACAACATATATACGGAAACCATTCAATACCGGAACATAAAATAAACTATAAATATACATAAACACTAAAATCAGTTATCTCCACTTTAAAATCCAATGCTTTAAAAACATCTCGGATCAGCTTGGTCCCACAACCAGGTTTTTACCATCTTTCTGAAGGACAGGAGGGAGGGGGTGATCTAATCTCACCAGGGAGGGAGTTCCATAGCCGAGGGGCAATCACGGAGAAGGCCCTTCCACATAGACCTGTATCTCAGAATATCAAGGCAGAAAATCCTACAAAATCTGCTTTGAACTGGGTTATCTGAGTCCAAACTCAGTTAAAGTGGGATTTTATGCCTTGATATTCTGGGATATAGGGCTGTGTGGAAGGCCCTCTCTCTCGTCCCTGCCAATATATATGGCTGGAGTTACACTTTAAAAATGTACCTGCTTTAACTTAAATGCAATTTCAACTTACAAACAAACCTACAGAACCTATCTTGTCAAAGGCTTCCATGGCTGGAATCACTGGGTTGTTGTAGGTTTTTCGGACTATATGGCCATGTTCTAGAAGCAGTCTCTCCTGACGTTTCGCCTGCATCTGTGGCAAGCATCCTCACAGGTTGTGAGGACCTACATCAACCCAGAAACTATCTTGTTCGTAGCTTGGGGACTTCCTCTGTGTGTGTGTGTATATATATATAGAGAGGGGGGGGTTGTTGGAGGTTTTTCGGGCTATATGGCCATGTTCTTTAAGCAGTCTCTCCTGACGTTTCGCCTGCATCTATGGCAAGCATCCTCGCAGGTTGTGAGGACCTACATCAACCCAGAAACTATCTTGTTCATAATTTGGGGACTTCCTCTGTGTGTGTGTATGTGTGTATAGGATTGTTGTAGGTTTTTCGGGCTATATGGCCATGTTCTAGAAGCAGTCTCTCCTGACGTTTCGCCTCCATCTATGGCAAGCATCCTCGCAGGTTGTGAGGACCTACATCAACCCAGAAACTATCTTGTTCGTTACTTGGGGACTTCCTCTGTGTGTGTGCGTGTGTGTGTGTATAGGGTTGTTGTAGGTTTTTCGGGCTATATGACCATGTTCTAGAAGCAGTCTCTCCTGACGTTTCGCCTGCATCTATGGCAAGCATCCTCGCAGGTTGTGAGGACCTATATCAACCCAGAAACTATCTTGATCGTAACTTGGGGACTTCCTGTGTGTGTGTATACACACACACACACACATATATGGCCATGTTCTAGAAGCAGTCTCTCCTGACGTTTCGCCTGCATCTATGTCAAGCATCCTCGCAGGTTGTGAGGACCTAGAGCAGGGGTGGGCAATTACCGGCCCTCCAGGTGTTTTGGACTTCAACTCCCAGAAATCCTAGCCAGTTTACCAGCTGTTAGGATTTCTGGGAGTTGAAGTCCAAAACACCTGGAGGGCCGGTAATTGCCCACCCCTGACCTAGAGCAACCCAGAAACTATCTTGTTCGTAACTTGGGGACTTCCTCTGTCTGTGTGTGCATGTATAGGCTTTGTAATCAGCTTCCTGTTCGCTCTCTGTTTAAAGACCTTCCTCCAAAACGCTGTCTTCTCCTCCATGGTACTCTTCTGCTTAAAATTCACAGTACACATCACAGGATCCATTTCATTTCCATTCATTTGGATCTGGCGGAGCATCCTTCCTCTTGCCCTTCAGGGGAAACGTCACAAAACCGCCTCCGGAGAGCCGATTGCATTTTATATATGCTTTATTATATTATATATTTTATAGTACACAGAAAAGAGGAGGGAAGTGAGAGGAAAAACATATACACACACACACATATACACACACATAATACGTGTGTGTCAGGCATGTAACCAGGGGGGGGGGCTAAGGGGGCTTCAGCCCCCCGAAATTCTCAGGGTGGTCCGCGAAAAGGCCTTACTGGTACATTATTTAAACTGTTATGTTTATTCATATCATGATCTGATCACCATGCTCGTTATATCCCACATTCATGGGGTTATTGGGATAACAATACAAAAGGTTTGCTAGGGTAGACCCTCTTCCACCCAGTCTCCCCCCCCCCCCCGGACCAAACTCAGCTCCCCCGAAACAAAATCCTGGCTACGGCCCTGGTGTGTGTGTGTGTGAGAGAGAGAGAGAGAGAGAGAGAGAGAGAGAGAGGAAAAAGCAGATATAGATATATAGATATATACATACATAGATATATACATAGATAGAGATAGATACACACACCCCTTCATTCATACAATCAATTCTCTGAACATCTCTAAGTAATATCCCCCATGTCTTCCAATACTCCTTGAGCTGAGGACTCTCACAAAAGGAAAAATCTGCATTCAAAGCAGGAGTATACAAATGCCATCACTTTCCTCATATATATATAGAGGACAGGAGGCTCTTTAGACCATACTGAATGGAGTCAAGCTGCTAACACACCCCTTTTTTTTTTGACCAACAGAATGAATGGAGGAGGAGAAGGAGGAGATGGATAGACACCTAAGAAGCCCTGCTTCGATACTTATCAAGCCCTAAAAGGGCTGAGGCCGCATCCCAGCTGGCAGACTTACCTCCAAAGAGGAGCGCCGCCTCAGCCTGACCGCACCTTCGCCACCTCAGACCCAGACTGACTGACTGAGACCCCCCGCGCGCCGGGAGGCCAGCCGCACGTGTTGCCTAGCATCGGTCACGTGCCGCGCGGGGGCCAATCGTGTCGCGGCTCCCCCCCCCTTTCTTTAGAGATGCTCCCTCAGGAGGCGGCTCTCAGTTAGTTTAGGGCAGTCGTGGGCAAACTTGGGCCCTCCAGGTGTTTTGGACTTCAACTCCCAGAATTCCTAACAGCCTCAGGACCCTTCCTTTCCCCTCTAGGGGAAAGGAAGGGTCCTGAGGCTGTTAGGAATTCTGGGAGTTGAAGTCCAAAACACCTGGAGGGCCCAAGTTTGCCCAGGCCTGGTTTAGGACCATTCAAGAGGAAATCTCCTCAGCCTCCTGTTTGTTACCTCACAAGATATCAGTGAAACGCCTCTCACTCATTGGCCCACAATCCTTGAAGAGACCCAGCTGTGAAAATAAAGTCAATGGGGGACATACACACAGATACATACCCCACTCTATTCAATGGGGCTGCAGAATAGTTGGAAATATGGAACTGACATTAGAGGCAGGATTTGCAGGAACTATATATTGGAGTAGCCCTCACTGGGCAGCCCCATTTATATCTGTGTGTGTGTGTGTGTACACACACAGATACACACACACAGACACACACAAAAGATATCTGAGGGGGGAAACTTCATGAAGGGCCCTCCCACACAGCCCTATATCCCAAAACTAGCCATCCCCTGCCATGCGTTGCTGTGGCCCAGTCTGCACATATGTGTTTTATGTGTGTATATGTGTATGTATGTATGTATATATATATACACATACATACATATGCTATCGTACTGATGGTAGCTTGTTCAACTTAAGCCGTTTGAGGGCTCGCACTAAGACTGAACTATCTAGTTCGTGAGCTGCTTTTTGCTGACGATGCTGCCCTTATCGCTCATTCAGAAGCAGATCTGCAGCGCCTCACATCCTGCTTTGCAGCAGCTACAGGACTGTTTGGGCTGGAAGTCAGCCTGAAGAAAATGGAAGTTCTCTACCAGCCCGCACCACAGGAAGAACACCATTATTCCTACGTCAGCATAGGCGAATCTGTGCTTAAGTATGTTCAGCAGTTCACCTACCTGGGAAACATCATCTCTTCAGATGCCAAGATTGATAAAGAGATAGATCACAGATTAGCAAAGGCATATAGTGCATTCGGAAAGCTTCACAAAAGAGTCTGGAGCAACAAGCACCTGAGGCAAAGCACCAAAATCAGTGTGTACAGAGCTATCGTACTGTCTATCCTCCTATATGGGTCTGAAACATGGGTCACCTATCGCCAACACCTACGACTCCTCGAACACTTTCATCAGCGATGTCTTCACACAATCCTAAATATACACTGGACCGACTATGTGACTAATGTTGCTGTCCTTGAGCAAGCAGGGATCACCAGCATTGAGGCCATGCTATTGAGAACACAGCTGTGCTGGGTAGGGCACGTCTCTAGGATGGAGGGCCACTGTCTCCCAAAGATACTACTCTATGGTGAACTGGCCATGGGTCAGCGCAAGAGAGGCACCCCGAAAAAGAGATATAAGGACTCCCTGAAACAACATCTCAGGCTCGGCCAGATTGATCACCAACAATGGTCCACCCTGGCCTCACATCGGGAGGCATGGAGATGCACTATCCACAATGCTGCGGCCTCTTTTGAAAAGACACGCTGAATGGGTCTCGAAGAGAAACGTCAACGCAGAAAGAACCGCAACTTGGAAACAACATCACCCAAGGAGACTTTCTGCTGTGCTTTCTGCAACCAAACTTGCCTATCTCAGATTGGCCTTTTTAGTCATCAACGCGCTTGTAAAAAGCATGGGACGAGTCCTTCCTAAGAATCTTCGTTCGCGAAGTAATGCCGAGAGATATATATGTGGCTATGCTCATGCGTTGCAATGTATTTTCTATTTTTTGGCTTTTAAAGTCTCTTCCACTGTGTTTTCCAGTGTTTTTATGAGTGACTAGCCATCCCCTGCCACGCGTTGCTGTGGCCCAGTCTGGTGATCTGGAAAATAAAGTAATGAGAAAGTGTTAGTTTCTAATATATGTAATGTCTTTATGCTTGTAGGTAAGCAGTATATCTTAATGTTCCTTTGTCAGTGTTGATATGGAGATAGTCTGGTTTGCCTACTCTGGAACATGCAAAATATAATTGTCCTTCTTTAGAATCCCTTTCAAATCTATGAGACTATATCTGTGTGTGTGTGTGTGTGTGTGAATCACATATATCTATATCTATGGCTGGATGGCTCTTTGTCAGGAGCCATCCAGCTTTGATTACGTTTTCTTGCTCTGGTGAAGGGAGTTGGACTGGGTGGCCTTAAGTATTTTCTGTTGGTCATGGGGGTTCATGTGTGGGAAGTTTGCCCCAGTTCTGTCATTGGAGGGGTTCAGAATGTTCTTTGATTGTAGGTGAACAATAAATCCCAGTAACTACAAATGTCAAGGTCTATTTCCACCAAACTCCATCTGTGTTCATATTTGGGCATATGGAATATTCATACCAAGTTTGGTCCAGATCCATCATTGTTTGAGTCCACAGTGCTCTCTGGATGTAGGTGAACTACAACTCCCAAACTCAAGGTCAGTGCCCACCAAACCCTTCTAGTGTTTTCTGTTGGTCGTGGAAGTTCTGTGAGCCATGTTTGGTTCAACTCCACCATTGGTGGAGTTCAGAATGTTCTTTGATTGTAGGTCAACTATAAATCCCAGCAACTACAACTCCCGAATGACAAAATCATTTTTGAGTGATGGTCACTCCTTGGTTTAGTAGGTTTCTTGTGGCCAAATTTGGCGGCAATTCGTCCAGTAGTTTTTGAGTTATGTTAATCCCACAAACAAACATTAGATTTTTATTTATATAGATTAGCCTTCATTGGGCCAAAATGGGAAGCCCCATTTATATCTGGGACTGTTTTTTATACAAAAGATATTTGAGGAGGGAAACTTCATGAAGGGCCCTGCCACACAGCCCTATATCCCAGAATATCAAGGCAGAACACCCTACATTATCTGAGTGTGGACTCAGATAACCCAGTTCAAAGCAGATATTGTGGGATTTTCCACCTCGGTATTCTGGGATATAGGGTAGGGCCGTTCCACACAGCCATATAACCCAGAATATCAATGCAGATAATCCACAATATCTGCTTTGAACTGGATTATCTGAGTCCACATTGCTATATAATCTGGGATAAACAGATAATCTGGGATCAAACCCAGGGATATACGGCAGAACCCTTCCACACAGCCATATAACCCAGAATATCAATGCAGATAACCCACAATATCTGCTTTGAACATTCTAGCCATTGCACTACAGCGTACCTTTTTATCTGAATCTTTAGGAGACTGAATCAAAATGTAAAACAAATCAATTTATGAGATTGAATCAAAATGCCTAATCCAGTT
The DNA here is from genome assembly GCA_030556195.1 of Anolis apletophallus. Taxonomy (NCBI): domain Eukaryota; kingdom Metazoa; phylum Chordata; class Lepidosauria; order Squamata; family Anolidae; genus Anolis; species Anolis apletophallus. The sequence goes on along the minus strand of JARBWK010000008.1, from coordinate 66,872,645 downwards.
CAAAAACAAAAACAAACCAAAGAGATAATCTGGCATTTTATCTGGGATGTGCAAATGAACCGCAGATGAGAAGGGCACCTGCCTCAAATGTGAATACCATTTTAAAAGTCAAGATTAATAAAATGAATTTCAAATCTACTAATGGTGTTAAGGAGGCTAATGGGTCTGTAATTTGCCAGATCGTCCTGCCTATCTTTTCTTTTATATATGGGGACAATGATTGCCAACCCCCAGTCTTTTGGTATTTGGCCATACTTGTCAATACAGGTGAATAAAGATGCTAAAATAGGGGACGGGAAGTCCAAATTATTCTTGATGACCTCAGGCGGGATCGCATCATCTCCTGGTGCCTTTCCCGATTTTAGTTGGGCCACTAGTCTCTCAATTTCTGTGGTTGTCACAGGTGGCCAAATGGGGAAGTTTTCCATTGATGTACTTGAACAAACATTTCTGCCCACATTGTCCAAATAGGTGTCCCTGTATAGCTCTTGAAAATATACTTCCCATCTTGCTGGTGGGATTTGGGAGTCAACTGCACTTTGGTCCCAGCTTCGTATGTTAGATGCCAGAAGGTGGTTGCGTCTTTTGCCTTGATAGCTTGGATAAGCCGAGTCCAATTATTTTTCATGGCCTCTTTCGTCTTGCGAGTTAGTAGTTGTTTGTATTGTCTCTTTTGCAGCAGAAGATCTTGTGCAACTGTTGGGGTGGAGTTGAGTTTGAAGCTCTGATAAACAGTGAATAGAGCTTTTTTTTTGGCAAAAAGACATTCCTTATCAAACCATGTTTGAGAATTTTGGTATTGTTGCCGATGTAGCTGTGTCCTCTCTGTATTATTTCCCTACCTTAACTGTCTTTGGAGCTCTTGGACAATGTTTCTGTAAGTTTCTATGAGTACATTGACGGTTTCGGCTGAGGTCAGAGAAGTGTGGAGGTTTGTGAGCCACTCTGTCACCAGCAGATCAGTTATTCTTTGATTCATGTGTGGGGTCCACTTGGCTCACTTGTAGGATCCTATTGCAGGCTGTAAAGAAGATTTATAAGATTTTGTTAGATGGATTTCTTGAGAAAGAGAATATAATTGAAGTAAAACTGGGAAATGATCGCTCTCAGATTTAGGCATGACTTTTATTTTATTTTATTTATTATTTCAATTTGTATACCGTCCATTCCGGATGGCTCAGGGCGGTTTACAACACATAAGATCACAACCATAAAACAGTGAATGACAATATAAAACCCCCATTTCCCAATAATCGCACAATACAGTATTAGTCAACCGACCAAGAACTAGAGGTCAAAAGCCTGTCTAAAGAGCACAGTTTTACAGGCTTTCTGGAAGGCCAGCAATTCGCAGGTTGCTCGGGCCTCCGGTGGTAGGGCATTCCATAGGCTTGGTGCCACCACGGAGAAGGCCCTCTGTCGCATTGATGATAAATGAATGGTCCATAGGGAAGGGATCTGCAGGAGGTTGTGAGCCTCAGATCGGAGAGATCTCTGGGGAACATTTGGGAGTAGACAGTCCCTCAGGTACACCGGCCCCAGACCATGCAAGGCCTTAAAGGTCAGAACCAGCACTTTGAAGATGATCCGGTGCTCAATAGGCAACCAGTGCAGTTGCTGCAGGGTTGGAATGATGTGGGCCCTGGCCGGCACTCCGGCCAAGAGTCTTGCTGCAGCATTCTGCACCAGTTTAAACTTCCAGATGACCAACAAAGGAAGGCCAATGTAAAGGGTGTTACAGTAGTCCAGTCTCGAGATGACCGTCACCTGGATTACCGTGGCTAGGTCGCTCCTAGTGAGATAGGGTGGCAGCCGCATAGCCTGCCGCAGGTGGAAAAATGCGAATCTGCTGACAGCAGAGACCTGGGTCTCCATTGTCAGCAGTGAGTCCAACTGAACCCCCAGACTCTTTACTAATGATGACACGTGTAATGCCTCACCGTCCAGAGTAGGCAGCCAGAGCCCACTCCCACCCGGACCACCCAGCCAAAGGATCTCCGTCTTCAATGGATTTACTCTCAACCAGCTGGCTCATAGCCAACCAGTCACAGCTTCAAGGCATAGCTGGAAACAATCAGGTACAGAGTCCGGCTGGCCGTCCATCCTCAGGACCAGCTGGGTGTCATCAGCATACTGATGACACTCCAGCCCAAAACTCAGCACCAATTTGGCAAGTGGTCGCATGTAGATGTTAAATAATAAAGGGGAGAGAATGGCCCCCTGAGGGACCACACAACTAAGGGGGAGCCTCTCGGAGACCATACCTCCCCTCTCCAATAACTGTCCCCGATCTTGGAGAAAAGAGGTCACCCATTTAAGAGCAGTCCCCCTAACCCCTGTCATGGCTAGGCGGTGGGTTAACAATGCCTGGTCTACCGTATCAAAGGCTGTCGTGAGGTCCAATAACGCGAGCAGCACTGTTCCCCCTTGATCTAATTCGTCTGTGATGGCGACCAGCACAGTCTCTGTCCCATGCCCAATAAGGAAGCCGGACTGGTAGGGATCTAATCCAGCAGTGTCGTCTAGGAACTGCTGCAGTTGGTCCGCTACTGCCCTCTCAATCACCTTACCCAGAAACGGTAAATTTGAAACCGGGCAGTAACTGGAGGGAACCAAACTATCTAAGTCCGCTTTTTTCAGCAGTGGGCTCACCATCGCCTCTTTCAATCCCTCTGGAAATACTCCTTGCTCAAGGGAGCAGTTAAGTATTGTCAACAGAGGGCCACGTAACCCTTCCCGGCAAGATTTAACAAGCCAGGAAGGGCACAGGTCGAGGGAGCAGGTGGTTGGTCTTGCTGCAGACATGATCCTATCGGCAGCCTCTAGGTCCAATTGATGGAACCGATCGAGAGTGGGCCCATCGTGTGGCCACGGAGTCTCGAGTTCACTAACTGTATCAACCATGGCAGGGAGATCCCGGCGGAGCAGCGAAATCTTATCTAAGCTTTAGAGTTTTAGCATAGGGGATAAGATCCCTTGAGATAGCTATATAGTCAATAGTGCTAGTTTTTTCACCTGAGAGGAAGGTGAATTCACCTGGATAATCTCCTTTCAGCACCCCATTTAAGATGTAGAGATTTAGCCTAAATGTTGTTCTGGCTAAGCATAGGCCTGCAAAATTCGATTCCTGGTCTTTGGACCAACGGGGAGGGAGGGATCCTTCATTCTCACAAGCTGGAGGTGGGCAGTTCTGCTGCTTATAGAGAGAAAAGTCATCTGGGCCCGTCCTTTCAAATCAGCAGTTCAGTCGGCACAAGGATTTAATCCATTGCGTCACCATGGCTCCACTCCATTTCTTCACTGAAATGCTTTCATTGTACTAGTCATTTAGAGTTAATTTGTGTGGGATGTCAACTCACTTTTACGCAATGATTTGGTTATTTGTGTTAATGCTATTCCACATAATTTAGGGTTTTTAGAAATAAAATAATATATATATTTTAAAAGAGTCAATTTGGAGGTTTTGTGCTCTCTTGTCACCATGCATATTGACCTCCATGTATTGTTCAAAACCCTTTTGCTTCATGGGTTCGCTCCTTCTACTTTCAAATTGCCCAGACTGCATTCATTACCTGCTGGTTTCTTATTCGTTACATAGTTCAAAGCAATCTGAAGTTAAACATAGTCATTTACATTTTCAAGGCAACACACTGTTTTAAATGTATCTTTCTATAGAACGCCACGAGCTGTTGTTTGGAGAAAACTACAAATTAATAAATTCAGGTTCCCCAAGTTGTTAGGCTGTGTCAGCAGCACTACTTCATTTGTACCAAGTCTCCTGAGTATGGCTTATTCAGCAGCATGTAAGGCTGGTATTATGGGGAGTAGGGAGGGGGTGTTATAAGATCCATAACATTATTGGCACGAAGAACTGTACTTAGTAATTTCTCCTTTTATCACTGATGCTCTCGTTATTATGGAAAATTTGGGTTTAAACTCTATTTAATTATGAATCCCACACTGGTTGACCTTTAGGTTATTCCTCTCGGCCTGTCCTATTTTGCAGGGTTGTTGTGAGGATAATACTGAATCAGGGGTAAAGTAATTTTAAATGGTAAGTGAACATTATTTTGCCCCCCCAAAAAATTATTCCCCCTCCCCCCGCTCCTGTGCGCAGGTTCTCTCACAAAAGACGTACCCACACAGGCAGGTACAGACAATCAGGGGCGGTCCTACCGGTAGAACCTATTGTGGGTGCATCTGCATGGTGGGATGAATGCAGTTCAACACTTTAACCACCATGGCTGAATGTTATGGAATCCTGAGAGATGTTGTTTGGTGAGGCACAGTCTTGAGCAGGAGAAGGTAAAGGTATGGTAAAGTGACCAAGCCTCTCCTGGAGGGCACTGGAATCTAGAGGAGATGCTGATCCTATGACCCCCGATCCCTTTGGGGCTGGTCGATCAGTCCCCAGGCGCAAACAAGAAACTCCCAGAAAGGAGGAGGGAAAGGAAGGGAAAGGAAAGGGAAAAGGAAAGGAAAGGAGGAGGGAAGGGAAAGGGAAAGAAAAGGGAAAGAGAAAGGAAGGGAGGGAGGAGAAGGGAAGGGAATGGAAAAGGGAAGGGAAACGGAAGGGAAGCAAGGGGAAGGGAAGGGAAGGGAAAGGAAGCCAAGAGAGGGGAAGAGAAGGGAAAGGGAAGGGAAGGAAGGAAAAAGGTAAGGAAAGGAGGGGAAAGGGATGGGAAGGGAAGGGAAAAGGAAGGGAAGCGAAGGGAGGGGAAGGAAAAAGGAAGGAAGGAAAAATGCAATAGAGGGAAAGGGAAATGGAAGGGAAAAGGAAGGGAAGGGAAGGAAGGGAAAAGGAAATGAAGGGAAGGAAAAAGAAACAATGGAAGAAAGGGAGGAAAGAAAAAGGAAGAGAAAGAAATAAAGAAAGAAAAGAGGAAGGAAGGAAGGAAGGAAGGAAGGAAGGAAGGAAGGAAGGAAGGAAGGAAAAGGAAGGAAGGGGAAAAGACAAAAGGAAGAGTGGAAAGGAAAGAAGGGAGGGGGGAAAGAAAGGAACGGAACGAAGGAATTAGAGATAAAGGGAGAAAAATAAAAAGGAAGGAAAGGAAAAAGAAAAGGAAAGAAAGGAAGGATGAAAGTGGAAGTTGAGAGGGTAGGAAAGAAAAGGAAGGAAGGACAGAAAGGAAAGAAAGGAGGGCGGGAAAGAAGAAAGAAAAGGAAAAAATTAGAGAGGGAGAAAAAGAAAAAAGGAAGGAAAAAAGGAAGGAAGAATGAAATAGAAATGAAAAGAAAGTTGGGAGGATGGGAAAGAAAAGAAGACAGGGAAGGAAGGAAAAAAGGAAGGAAGAAGGGAGGGGGGAGGAGGGAGGAGGATGAAGGGAAGGGTGGAAGGAAGGAAGTAAAAGAGAGAGAGAAAGGGGGAAAAGGAAGGAAAGATAAAGAAAGAAGAAAGAAAGGAATAGCCTCACCCTCCCTCCTCCTCTCTCGCATCCTCCTGACAGGCACCACTGGGGGGCTTTTCCCAGCCGTGGTCGGGGCCCGGGAAGCTGTGTACGGCAAGGGCAGGATGTTTGCGGGCTGGGCCGCCCAGAGGGGAAACATGAGCAGGCGCCGCCATTCACGTTCCGGGGCCCAGAGGCTCTCGCCCCGGCAATAAAGGGCAGAGTGGCGGGCGCGCGGGCAGGGCTTTCTTCGCGGGTCCCGGGGGGAGAGGGGGGAGAGAAGGGAAGGAGTGTGTGTGTTTTGAGGATCCCGACAGTTCCGTCTGTCCCTGCCTCCCTCCCGCTCAATTGCCAGGAGAGGAAGATTGCACTCTTGTGATGCAACTGGAACGGTGCATTCCGCCGCCTCTTGGAGCTTCCCTTGGCTGGGGGCATCGAGGGCGGCCAGGCCTCTCCTTAGGTCCCCGCCTTGCCTTGCGAGGAGCTTCCCTTCCTTCCTTCTCCCTCCTCCTCCTCTTCAGGCTCCAGCCCCGTCGCGGCTCCTCCAACGGCGTCGGAGCGCACAAGGCCATCGGCCGGACGTTGTCTGGCAGGCGGGGGAATGCGCCCTTTAGATGGCGTCCTTTAGATGGCGCTCCACGCAGCGCCGTCCTTTGCTTACCGGTAGGACCGCCCCTGTACTGAATGGATGGTATCATACCATTATAAGTTCTTAGCAGAAAAGTGGAAGATAGATAGATAGACATGCGCACCACACACATAGTGATAAGTTGGGATAGGTGACTTGCTTATAATGTTAGAGGAGATGTCCTACCCTTGAGCATCTCCTTTCTATACCAGATTGGGCTGGCCAATCCCTCTAGTTATAAAGTCCATCACTTCAGCTATGGAGTAGTTCAGGACTTTATCACATAAGGTCATAAAAACAACTTCTGGTGATACAAACCTATATTGCTGAGAGCTGGAGTACACCAGGATAGGCACTCTTCCTATTGCACCAATATTTGCTGTAAGTGCTTTCAGCTTTTAGCTTACCGCACTAGACCAAATGGAATTTCTCCCAAGCTGTGCATTGCCTCTCTTTCTCCATGTCCCTTTTCGGGGGTGGAGGGAATTGCTCAACTCTGAGGATTCACAATCTTGCGAAACTACAACTTCGTCTCTTTGCAGGGTTTCAGCGGCACAATTAATTACTTTATGCTTTTACAGTACATAAGCACTGTCCCTATAGACACTTAAAATAGTAATTAAAAAATAAAGATGCATTTTGTAATACCCAACCTTCTCCTATTCTGCATGTTCTGCAAAGTGGAGTTGCACTTATGATAGCCAAACCTTATTTTGGGCTGCAGAGGCATGCACAAGCTGGAACTTTTACAAAAAGGATATAGGGAGTCTTGCAAACAATAAAGAAATGCTTAATCAAAAAGGAAAATTCCTTTTAGTGCCTGAAACTACCAGCAAAACTGCATAGTGACTAGATTTTTTAGAAAAGGAAGCAAACAGAGTGAAAATGGGAAGCTATAGCTATGCAACCCAAGGTCCTCTCTGGTTGCTTGCCAGAACCAGAATTAACTCATTGCAACAGTGTTTTTGACATAGTGCACCATCTCAATATACTTTGGATGCAGTTTCTGCTGCCTATAAATGAGAGTCCCCTTTTTATTACAAAGGACATTGTGGCAATAAGTTAAATATTGGTTTGAGGTGGGTATAGAATGACGTTATATATATTCATGGCTAGGGAGCCATTAACACATGCCACAAGCTTCATGTGATAATCTTCATAATGACTAGTACTATCCCTAAAAACATAATATATTTTTTTAAAACCATGTGGATTTTGATCTGAGCTTTTGCATTCTGTTCTCTCAATGGCCAAGTGCATGCCTATGGGAGCTCTCAAGTTGAATATGAGCAAAACACCACACTCCTCATTTTCCCTAGGAAATGAAAATCAGAGGTGGTCCATCTGTTATCGAAAATCAACCCACCTCCCAAAAGATAGATTCAACACGTGTTCTAAAATAATATATTAATTCTATTATATTTCTACACTATATGAAGTTTTGCAATATCAAAATACTAACTTTCCCCCTGTCCACAATAGACTTCATTTCCAGCAACTCAACTGGAAAACTACACGTTCCAAAGGGAATTAGTTAACTTTTCACCAATATAACACCTGAGGGAAACTAAAGAGAAAATGCATGCTCACAAACCCCAGACAAAAAAATCTATCTTCAAATCCCCTAACAAAAGGAGTTTCACTCCATGTTTCAAAATTATACATCTGTTTTCTTAAAAATCATTTATAACACTCACATGGTTATTATAACCCTTTTGAGACCTACACATATATGTTATATATTTTAAAGAATTACCAAACTGCACTGGAGCGCAGATTCCAATCCAGTGCTTTGGGAACACTTAAACAATATATCCTGCTTGTGTGTATGCCTTTTCCTGCTCCCCACCTACTATGAGGTAGATCCATCAGGAAAAGACAATGCCAGTCAGAAAAGTTAATTCCATCAATAGAAGTTTCAATCTCCCAAAGGAATCTGGAGATGAGCTGCTGCCAGACATCAACAGCATCCAGATAAAATCTGTATGTTCTACATCACTGATTCTCAAGGGACACGTGGGTGGTATCGCCCCTAGTGGGTGGTGAGGGGGGATCAAGGGGCCTGGAAGGCTGGGAGGCTCAGGGAATTTGGGGGGTGTGAACAAATTTAAGGGGGCAGTGAACGATTGGGGGTTCTGTGTGCCAAGTTTGGCTCAATAGCATTTTTAGTGGAGTTCAAAATGCTCTTTGATTGTAGGTGAACTATAAATCCCAGCAACTACAACTCCCAAATGAGAAGGGCTATTCTCTCAAAACTCCACCAGTGTTCAAATTTGGGCATATTGAGTATTTGTGCCAAATTTCATCCAAATCCATAGTTGTTTGGATTCATAGTGCTCTCAAAATGTAGGTGAACTACATGTCCCCTAAATCACTGCCAATTCCTCCCAAACCTTTTCAGTATTTTCTGTTGGTCATGTGGGTTCTCTGTGCCAAGTTTGGTCCAGTTCTGTAATTTGTGGGGGTCTCAGTGGTCTGTGGAAGTCAGAGCTGAATCGATTGATGGTACTGCAAATCCCATCATCCGTTGTCCATACTCCCCAAACATATTGTTTTTGTAATTAATCACTATGCTTTAATTATGTTCAATTTGTAACAATGAAAATACATCCTGCATATTTGATATTTGCATTACAATTCGTAGGAGTAGCAAAATTATTTATGAAGTAGCAATGAAAATATGGTTGGGGGTCACCACAACATGAGGAACCTTATTTAGGGGTCATGGCATTAGAAAGGTTGAGAACCATTGCATTAATACATATATATTTCTGTTTAATTGCTATTAAATTAAAAAAAATAATTTCATGGGGTGTGGTGAGTAATTTTTTTTCTGGAAAGGGGGCGGTAGGCCAAAAAAGTTTGGGAACCACTGTTCTACATTAAACCGTTCGTATTTACATAACAGCCCCACTGTGTTTCTGAAGCTCACTCTTTCTGAACACTTGGTCAATAATCCCATTATGGACTGTTTTACATATTGTCTCAACACATGCCTATCCACCCCTTTTATGGGAGGACCTTCCCAAATGACTCTGGCTTCAAACCCTCCAATGACAGCTGTTTATTTTTCCTGCCACAAAGGAGACTCCATCCACCCTTGATATTGTGAGGATTTCCCAGCCAACAGAAGCCTTGATTGAAACCGTGCCGGCTTCTGAACAATCAAGGAAGAACTCAGAAACTATGAATGGCTGACAAAAAGGATAAAATGTATGGTATTGCGTGGTTATGTCCAATTCTTTGGAGCACAGACTCTGTATCCTTTCAGGTCTGAAAGCAATAAGCCTCTATTACTTTTGCCTTCAGACCCGGTTTACATGTTGATTTGGTCTTCAAGGTAATGAAGCATGCCAGGCACCAGACTATCAGCCTGCTCCTTTGGCAGGCAGTTGCACCTCAGCTTTGCATATCTAATAGAGCATAGTACTGTATGCAACCATTCTAACTAATAGCCTGTCCTCCAAGAAGCTGACTCTGTAAATCAGTAATTCCTGTTTTCTGTCCTGAATTTCCCACCCTTCAGCTTCATTATAGCAAAGGAGAAGCCAAGACATTATGAGTACAGAGGTCTTATAACATTTCAGCATGAGCCACACAGAAATCTGTGGCAGCAGGAGCTTTAATTCTGGTATACCATTGCTTTGAAATGCCCAGGGATGTTATCAATAGATTATATGGGTTTTTTTCTCCCAACTGTCCCTTCAGCATATTTCTGAGTTCAATGAAGAAGATTTGCCCTATACCCAGAGTCAGCCTAAAATATTTTGCCACCCTGGGTTCCCTGGCAGAAGAAAACTTGGGTATTATTTGGGGAGAATCTGCTGCCTGGATAGCAAATGTTACTCCCTCAACAGTCAAATACTATTTAGGTCAAGGTATATAGCACTTTTTGACAAATGAGAAAGAACATCCCACAAACACATACCCATAAACAGCAAATAGTTGTGTTGCGCTTTTACGATACCAAATATTTATTGTTTAAGGCAGTTGCCTCATTTTACCATAGGGTAGGACCAGCCTTGGTCACACAATTTTCTTTGATTTTTTTTTTTCAGTTTGTGAAAATGGAACTCTAGTTCCTAAGTCCCAGAAATATTTTTAACAAGTCTTAATTTAATTCCTTCCCTCCCTCCGAACCATGTCTTGTTTCTGGGAGAAACGAGTCTGAATATTCACTCAACAAAATTAAAAACCATATCCTATTTATTTTGTTATTATTTGAGGAAAAATATGTGATTCCTCCTTCTGTATAAACATTTCCAGGAAAGCTCACAAAGTGAAGACATTTGGTGTGCTTTACTTCCTCGTTTTCTTTCAGTCATTATGGTCTCATTACTGGTTTTGACTCAAGCTATCTTATTATGGTTTATAAATATCAATTGTTATAAGCAAAAAAAAAAGGAAGAATAGTTTCATTTCAATGACTATCTCAACCACGGAAAAAAGAAAAATCCTTTTTTCATGTGCTGCTTCCCACAGTTGTCTAGTGGGAAATCTTAGCTGCTATAAGCACATTATTACCGGCTTAATAACCAATATATGAAAACCATGTTTCACCAGAATGTTTTTAGAGAATTCACAGCCCATTTATGATACTTTATTAGCTTTGCCTTTGAGACATACTACAATCAGTTTACAGACTCCTTGGGGATCAAATTACGAAAGAAAGCATAGCCAGCTCTGAATGGACATTAGCTAATGGGACTCATATTATTTGGATCCAGTGAGACCTGGCCATTCGTATGCCTTCTATAAACACAGCTCCCACCCTGTTGGGAATGGAAGCCCTATTGATGCACAGAGCAGTTAGATTTGGATATTACACACCACTAATTGCAAATATAATCTGTGCTCCCAGATAAGGCTTTTATTAAGCAAGCAACTTGCCTCATTCATGAAATTTTACAGTGTCCAAATATGTTACCTTCATATGTATTTTAACGGCTGATTCCATTTTGTTGCTTACCAGAAAAACATCAGTTGAGGAGGGGAAAAAAGAATAGCTCCACATTGTCTTTTGACAGGTACTGCTAGCAGTCCTTTGATCGAAAATGCTTAACTTTGAAATCAGTTATTGGCTCCAAATTAAACAAGGAAATTTTTTTTCAGGATAAAGAGGAGAATTATGAAGGGATTGTGGAATTACTGTTCTGGAAAGCAGGGACTAAATCCATTGTGTACTCCCAACTGAATTAGACCATCAATTGCCAAATGATATGTCAGTCCTATTGACTCAGTGGGTCTACTACACTAACTGAGTCTAGCAATTAGATTTAAGCCAAAAAGGCATATCGTCATGTTTCAAAGAATGCAGAGTGTTTAGTTGCAGTCAGAAGTCAGGCATGGGGTGATTGCCCTCTTCATAAAAATGGCCTCTCCCCAGATGTCCCCAAATCTCTAGCATTGCAGTGACTTAAAATTTCAATTAGTAATTATTAGCACTACAGTTTGAGCATTCAAAGGAAAGGAGCAAGCAAACTTAACAAGGAAATAGCAAACACAAACAATACAAGAATTGTAGATGGGGGTTGTTTTATTTTCCTCACTCTTTATAATGCTAGACATTTAGGAACTGAAGCCAATTTCATGGGGAAGGGAACAGAATTCTTACCCTTGTTCAGATGGCAAATAAAATGTTGAAATGCCAAGCCAGTTACATATCTGATATAAATAGCTGTACTGCAAAATGGTTATTACAGAAATTGTGAATCCAATTATTAATAATAATAATTTTATTTCTTACCCACCTCTTCCCATGGCTCGAGGTGGGTCACAACACAGTCAAAAACACACAAAAGACTATAAAAATTATATAGATACACATATTAAAATGCAGTTCCACAAAAGATACATATCAAAGCACTTCTATAAAATACACATTAATCTCACAGGACAGAGACCAAAACACAGGACATGAGTCTAAAATTCATGCTTTCAACTGGTTGGTCTTGTGTGGTTTTATTTTTAAATCCATTTTAAATTTGATTTCTAAGATTTTATTTTTTTTGCAGAATCCCTGTGACGCTTTTGCTGAATTGCTCCCGTAAGTCTTTGATTTCTACCCAGGTAGTGGTTAAAGTAGTTGACTATGATTCTGGGGACTAGGGTTTGATTCGCCATTTGGGCATGAAAACCCACTGGCTGACCATCTCAACTTCAGAAAACCCTGGAATAGGTTCACCTTAGGGCCCTTCCACACTGCCCTTTATCCCAGATTCTGATCCCAGATGAACAAAATGGGGCCATTTGGTCCCTGACGGTTATGGGATTGTCTTTTGTGTTGTGAGTGGCTCATCAAGGTAGGTCGGGCACACGCGGTGCCCATGTCCATTGTTGTCCATACCAAAGTATTGTCCAAAGTGATGGGATTATGGAATCCAGTTCTGGGAAAGGGTAAATGTCATCTTGGAAAACGGGGCATGACCTCCCAGTATCAGGGAAGAAGAGCTGGGTGATTAATGTTCCTGTTATGTCCAGGTGATGGCACAAAAGACAGGTGGCCCGGTGTCAGGGTTTTGTTGTCTCTTGCACAGCCGGGTTTATGGAGCAGAGATGATGGGTCCAAGGATCCATTGTTGTTGGATGATGACCTGGAAAACTGCTGAAGGGAATTCCAGGGTCATGAGGTGCTGGCAAAAGGTCACCTGGGTCCTGATCGGTGGCTAAGTCTCCAAAAAGTTTTATATGAAATAAGTATATGACGTTATGTACACACATGCGCAGACTCATCCTACATCTTCCTCCCCTCCACAGTGCTCTCTGGATATAGGTGAACTACAACTCCAAAACTCAAGGTCAATGTCCACCAAACTCTTATAGTATTTTCTCTTGGTTATGGTAGTTCTGTGTGGGAAGTTTGATTCCATTTCATCATTGGTGGAGTTCAGAATGCTCTTTGACTGCGGGTGAACTATAACTCCCAGCTGTTGAGCAAGACCTTCGTGTGTGTCTTTCTGCCATTCCTGCCAGGATATCTATGTTGTGTTTATCGAAACAGGCCCAGGTTTCACACTGAGTGTATAAATACATTTTAAAACATATCAACTATATGTATTACTGCGTTAGAGTGTCATTTTGTGTCATTTTGGTTAGTGGTGTGCCCCAGGATTTTGTAAATGTAAAAAATGTGTCGCGGCTCAAAAACAGGTTGGGAAACACTGGTGTAATCATATAAAATACCGCAAAGTACATAAGCAAAATAGCATAATAACAACAAAGTCCACATAAACAAACAGAAGAAACCAGTTGTACTGTTCCACTGCATCCTAGCAGGTGATTGGCCCCATCATTTTGGCAATAGACATGCAATCCTAAACCATTAAAACAAATATTCTGTATGTGCAAGCGAATTTCCTCCCTCAAATCAAGGGATGAAGCGCTGCCACCTGGCTTTCCCTTCTTCTTTATGGAACATGGGAAGCCTCCTGTGTTCCCAGGGAAGCCTCCTAGCCATGCTGCCAGGACACTTCCTCTATAGAGCCCCACCAGAAGTTGCCTTGCCTTGTGTGATAGCGTCCAGTGGGCTCCGAGAAAGTAGCATCCCGGCAGTGTGCTAGGACACTCATTTTCCTCCATGTCATGTTCCTTCTCACATGATTCACTTTTGCTGGCTATAGCAACATTGCTTGCTCTAGTAAAGTCACAAATGATATAAAGATATCTATTTTTATCCACTGTGTCCTAACTATGACATGCACAAACCGTCTGTAACAGTCCTAGTTTTCAAAACCATTGTGAATTATTTCTTTCTTCTATTCTAGTTCCAGAAAATTGCACTGCAAACACTTTTTCTGAACAGTTAAAATAACTAGAAACCTGCTCTCTATTTCCCACCATCTCTTTTCCCAAGAAGACTTTAATTATGTCCTCCATTGCCTCTTGCAGAGGAGTTAATTCTTATCCTCCTCCATACTTGATATCTATCCCCTGAGCTTATTAAACACACTAATAAATGATACTGAAATGTTACAAAAAAGATTGCAGCATTGTGCTAAAAACAGCCTTATCTACATAGGAAACTTCCATTAGATTTAAAAAACTAGTTTCTAACACCTAACAGGAATGTTTAAAAATATTTGTGAAGTAGTAGAAATAGGTAAGATATTGTGGTTATGAAGAAGAGAATGGGGAAGATCCTTTTTAAAGCAGAAAAATGCATTTAATCACTAAAGCAAAGGTGGGCAAGTGTGTTTACCCAAAAAGTCCAAATTCAGTGGCAAAGAAGTTCTCTCCCATCCAACATCTCATCCTGACCAAGGTCAACCCTTTTGGGATCCAAACTTTTACCGTCTTTCCTTCACTTTGCCTCCAAAAGAGAGGAGGAAATGAAGGAAAGGGCAGGACTTGGGGTGGACCCCTCCCTCCAGGCCCGCCCACCTCGCTCCGGCCCACCATGCAGCACCCAAGTTAGAAAGTTTGCCCATGCCTGCCCTAGATGCTGGCTAGCTGCCTAATTAGGCAAGAACCAGCCTAATTTTTGCCCCTTCAGCACAAGCTGCAAGCAAACCTACTTTGGGTTCTTCTGTTATATAAATATTAAAACAATAGGCATGGTTAGGTCCAGTCAGAATCTTCGTAATTCGGATTAAATTTGGATCAAACTCCTTTTTGGGAACTCGGAAGTATCCTTGCCATTTTGAAGCCACTGTTGCCATCTTTGTTCCGTCTCAGGAAGTGAATCGGAAAAGACTCAGCGTTTGGAGGCAAGCAGTAGCTTGCATGTTGGGATGCTTGCCTCCAGCCAATGAGGGGGATCCATGTGGGGAAGGGTGAAGTTTCGGCATGGCAGTCATTGCCCTTTAAAAAGGCCCGTGCGTGCCTTGTGGGCTCATTATGAGCTGGGGATACAAATGGGAAGGTACTAGGCAGGCTGCTTGGGTGGGAAAGGTGCCATGCCACCGCTCTGCAAGGGAACAACAGGGTTGGGAACAAATATGGCTGGAAGCAGGCCCTTTGCCTGCGAGGCTTCCTTGTGTGTGGGTAGGGAAGAAGGGCAGGGCAGCTGGAAGAAGTATTCTTCTCTTGCCTGCCACTACCAATTTTCCTTTCTGAAGCAGTGATTTTAACTTTCAGCAGACCTCAATCCTCTTTGGGTTACACTTTGGATTTTGGGATCCCAGAAAGTCCCATTGGACTTTGGAAAGCCTTTTTTCTGCTAATAATTTCCTTGGGGAACCACACCATACAACTTTGGAGCCCCCTTTGTCTGCTTTGGATTTCACATTGTACTTTTGGAAACTAGAACTCTCCAAATTTAATAATTTCCTTGGGAAACCACACCATACCACTTTGGAGCTCCCTTTCTCTGCTTTAGGTTTCACGTTGTACTTTTGGGAACAAGAAATCTATAATATGCTAATAATTTCCTTGGGGAAACACAAAATACCACTTTGGAGCCCTCTTTCTCTGCTTGGGGTTACACGCTGTACTTTTGGAAACTAGAAATCTAATCTCATAATTTTCTTGGGGAACCACACAATAAAAATTTGGAGCCCCCTTTGTCGGCTTTGGGTTCCACGTTGTACTTTTGGAAACAAGAAATCTCCCTCAAGTTTTGCCTATCCCGTTTGCAGCTTTTAGCATATTGCGCAATTGCGTCCGCCATTAACGAAGCGATTCGGAAATTTTGGAAAATTCCAACCTTTTTTTAAAAAAAAATCTGAAATCACTTCAGAATCGATTCACCAGCGCCCCCTACATCTGAAACGAGTTTGAACCATGTTTTTCCTTGATCAAACAAGCCTATAAAACAGCAGCAGAAGCTGGAACATTTTCCACAAATACTGTAAAATTTGTTATGTAAATCAGTGAAATGTATATTTTCTTAATGTAGCCTTTCTTTTCCATTATGAAATATTTCCCCTTTTTCCTTTCATGCTGCAATTTCACGATTCTTCAGGCCACTACAATTACTTCAGCTTAATAAATCACCACCCCTTAATTATATTCACTTGGAGCAAGTCTCAGAGAGACTGTAATATTTTACTTAGAGGTATGCTTAAAACTATAGCATCCTGTAGCAATTCCAAATTACATTATATGGCTGTGTAGAATAAGTATGTTTTTTTCTAAATATTTTAAATTTATTAAAATGTAAAATAAACACATATGTTCTTTATTATTCCAGAACACATATCTACATAGTGATATAGCTATAAATAGAGACACTGGTATAGACAATTTAGACTGTATGGGTCCAATTTTTCATGCCTAAGACTTTCCACACAATACACAGATTCCAGAATTGCTGATTTGTTTTAATTTTGTTTTTAATAGGTGGGATAAGGTTCTTGTGCTCCCTTTATACACAAAACGTCTGCTCTTAGGGGTTCTCAGAAAGGTGGGGGGGGAGGAGAGACATTTTTGAAGGAAGGTTTCCAATGCAAGGGGCAGAAAAGGCTTGGCCTATATGTATATCATTGCCTTGAACAGTTAAATTCAAAGCAGGCTGGATAATCCCATCAGTTCTATAAGTCACTCCGGCATTATGCAGATGAGAAAGGCATAAATCATTAAACAGAGAGAAATAGAAACCTTCTGCTGCTCATTACCGTAGGCTGCGGCAGGATTCTCAAGCAATAAAGACGACGAAAGACTGTGTTTTCTCAATACAGAGCAGTTCTCTATGTCTCACAAGTGATGCCATACAGGTCTCAGAGCTTGCCCCCTCTTTTCTCTTCCCTGGGGACAGGAGGAGGAATCTCAGGGTGATAGCACTGTCTTGAAAAGTGTATTCATATTATTTATTTATTTATTTATTTATTTATTTAAGGCAGGACTTAAAAATATTAAGACAACCTTTTTTTGGTGCCCCCTGGGTCTTCAGCAAGATAATGATGGCGTGCATGCGCGCGCGCCGGACCACGCATGCGCGCAAACAGCCAGTTTCACGCATGCGCTATTGGGACCGGGTGCTTCAGGTGGAGGGAGTAGCGAAACGCACTCCCAAGAGGCCGAAAAGGACGGCCAGGGAACATTTTGCAGCCGGGGAAACAGAGCACTCCCAAGAGGATGAAAAGGACAAGCCAGGGAACATTTTGCAGCCGGGGCGGAGCCTCCTGCCCGCGCACCAGCCGCCCGCAGCAATGGCACGCCATGATGCACCGAACCTGGCGGCTGCGGCCGAATACGCCCTTGGCCTCATGACGCCCTCAGGCGGCTGCTTACTTTGCCTCCACTAAGATCCACCCCTGGTGTCAGGAACAAACCAAACAGTTGTATTGCATTTTTTTAAAAAAACACAAAGTTTACAAACTTTGCGTTCTATTAAATAGAATATAATTTAATAGAATTTGTTAAGTTTAGGATTTGCTATTTGAATTTCTTACTGTCTACAACTGTGGTTGATGTTTAGTGTGTCTTTGTTAGTGAAATCATGATGGGTTGTGCCATGTAACTTCACTCTTGTACTGTCACCAAGACCATTGCTATGATAGTACAAGGGATTGTCCCTGGGTTGTATAATTCATTTATATGGCAATGTAGAAGGAGCCTGAAACTTCATATCCTGGGATATTCCTGATATGGCAGTCCTACATATTGAGAAAGTTTTAAGGAACAAGCAGAATTGCAAATTTATGTAACATTGGTTTTCATATATGCCACTTGCACAAAACACGTGCTGTATGAATATAAAGGAGGGAAAACTTGTAACATTTAGTAGCAGGTGCATATTAATTGCTAGAGCCTCTTGGATGTCAGAAAATCGAGTCGCCTTCGAACCGTTCCGAGTCGCCTTTGGGCTGAGAGGGCGGTATAGAAACGTGACAAATAAATAAATAAATAAAAATCTAAGAGGTTGTCCATCTTGAGTTAAACCTTCTTGAAGCAACATAGGCTGAATCTACACTGCCATAAAAATCCAGTTTCAGAATGCAGCTTGAACCACATAGGATTATATGAGTCGACACTTCCATATAATCTAGTTAAACACAATTAATCATTCAGAAACTTGATTATATGGCAGTACAGTGTTCCCTCGCTAATTTGTGGTACACTTATTGCGGACTCGCTGTTTTGCGGATTTCAAAAAAATATTAATTTAAAATATATATCATGGTATTTTCACTGTTTTGTGGAGTTTTGCTGCTGCTGCTCTTCGAGGCGTTTTCCCTCCTCAGTCCTACCTCCCTCCCACCAGCCTTTAAGGGCTCGAGTTTAGGGGGGGGGGGCAGTTAGTAGTACTTGAATTGCATCCTATGGAATCTTGATTTGACTTTGTTGAGAGGGATTTAGAATTTCCAGGCAGAAAGCTCTAGTGCCGCACCAAACTACAAATCCCAAGAATGTATAAGATGGAACAATAGAAGTTAAAGTGGAACTGTGGTGGTATAACTATGGCTGGATTGACACTGCTGTATCATGCCATTTGAATCTGTATTATATGGTCAGTGTAGAGTAGACCAATGCAGTTCAATGCTGTATTATATAAATCTATACTCACCATGTGAATCCAGATTAGGTCTTCACTCACTTACGAATCCACTGCCAAGACGCTACCTCTGGAAGACAATCATACTTCACCACAAGTGATTGCCCATGATGACCATATAATGCAGTTTCAAACTGCATTATATGGCAATGTAGGTCCAGACAATGTAGCGAAAAAGGGACTCTGGGTGTTTTTAGTTGAAATAATCATACTTTTTTTTCACCAGAATTAAAACAGAATTAAGGCAGGGAGCTCTGGGTAGGCTGGTTTTTGAGGCCACGAAGAGTCGGAAGCGACTGAACGAATAAACAACAACAAGGTGGTTCAGGAATTTCGGAAAACATGAGAATAACGTTGTGCAGTCGTCTGCCACAGGTCGTCCTGCTAGTCAATGTTCAGTAACAGAATATAGAAGAAAAAGCTTGTAAAGGAAAGGAAAATTAATAATAGATGTGAATTCGATATAAAGATAGAGACAGCTTTCACTGTTTTCATTCTTTTGCTAAACCATCTTAGGGAAGCATTTACTACTGCCACTAGGTTTTAATAAATAATGCCAAGGCTTGTATAGCAGAATTGTAATATAAATCTAGGAAAACTCTCCCGAGATCATCACCCTGACAACAGGGAAAGTAGCAATAAGGGGGAATCAAGATAAACAGCCTCAAAAAGGCAAAATATACACTCTCCACTCTTTCCCTGCCCCTCAAACCTTTTCTCTTTCCGTCTAAAAGCTGCTTCTTTTCTGTCTTGAGTCAATATAATTAGGCCTCTACTGGTTTTTCTAGTTGCTAATTAAAAATAGTTTAACTTATTTTGCTTACAAAGATTTACAGTATTTACAGTATTTATATACTTTATTTATTTATATACAGTATTTATATACCGCCTTTCTCACCCCTGGGGGGACTCAAAGCAGGATCAAGAGATTACCCAGGATTTTTTCATTATTAGTCACATAAATACGTGGGAGGAACAATGTATATTTGTCTTTAATTGCATGTTGCAAGGAAAGTTACATTGTTTTACTCCAACCCACATGATCTTAGGCAGCATGGTCACAGGCCATATACTCCCTGAGAAATTCTGGGTATTTTTAGTCTGAAAAAGTAATTTTCCAAAGCTCTGAGATGTGTACATACAGTTAACTATCCATCATGGTGGCTGAAATTAATTACATTACAGTATCTGAGTGTGCATTTATACTATAGTATTAATGCAGTTTGACACCATTTGGGTTCATTCCACACAGCCATATAACCAAGAATATCAAGGCAGATCACCCACAATATCTGTTATGAACTGCATTATCTGAGTCCACACTGCCATATAAGCCACTTCAATGTGGATTTTATACAGCTATGTGGAAGGGCCCATAAACTACCACGTTATCAAATCCTGGAATTTGTCGTTTGGTGATACACAAGAACTCTTTCACAGAGAAGGCTAAAAAACCTTGTAAAACTAGGAACTGTTTTCATTCAGCGCTTGAAGATTACATGATTAATTGTGAAGATATTGTCTTAAATGTTTTTAATTGTTTTCATGCATTTTATACTTTTATTTTAATCTTTAATTGTACACATTTATGGCATCAAATAGTTGCCTATGTGTAAGTCGTCTTGAGTCCCCTCCAAGGTGGAGAAAGGCGAGGTAGAAATGTCATAAATAAATAATAAATAACGATAAGTCCCGTGGTTTTATAGTATCACACCATGACCATTACATTGGTGTCAAACTGCCTTTATTTTATAGTATAGATGCAGCCTGAGTCTCTGTTTTCTTTTAATCTGGAAGAAATAAGCAGGAACTGATGTTAATGAGAACCCTTGCTTGCTTAGAAGAAGCTTGCATTTTCTCTCTGTTTCTGTCAATTCCTCTTAAATTCATCCATGGTTACAAAGCACCCTTTGTTAGTTCAATGGATTTTGCTTAGTTAATCCCTACAGGGAAGAGAGGCAAATAGATTTTATAACCACACTGTTCTGTATGAAGCTGTAGGACTCCAAGATGTCCTCTGCAATTATGAATTGATGGTATTCTGTGATATGTCATAGTTTGGAATACTTTAAAACCACGGTAGACACACAACAGGAGTCCAGGGGCAATTTTTATCCACCCAACCTGCTGTGGGATACTCCAATACAAAATGAAAGTTAACTAGAGATCCACTTCTGGTTTTGTGATGATGATGATGATGATGATGACTAGGAGGTTAAGCAAGATATGAGATGGTGCTGCACCTTGTTTGTTCCTCCTAGAGGTTTTCAGGAGTGGGGGAAAAAAACTATAGCCAGTTGCAGTGCATGCGTGTGTGTTTTCCATGTGTTGCATAGATACACAAAAGATTCACATTTGATCATGACCCTTTTCTAAAATAAGAGGCAATAATATAAAACACGCCAATTCCCTAAAATTCAGACATATCTGGAAACTGTATGGAAGCACAGCTAAGTTAAAGAGATAATTGCTAAAACAGAAAACCTTAAACCATTTCCCCAAACATGTACCAAAATAAAACTATTCTAGAGACACTGGACTGAATCCAATGGCTAGTACCACTCAGACTAGATCTATGAAATCCACAGTATTTACATAAATGACTTAATAAGTCTCATTGATCCAATGGGTTTATTCAAGCTGGGACTAACAATTGGCTCTAGCTCATTAATTTAGGGAAGAATGTGTTAGATGGAGGGCATTCCTAATGCAATGGGACACCAGGGTCCCATTCACATAGTTTAATTGCAGTATTATGATTCCATTTTGAACGCCACAGTTTCTTTCTAGGGAATCCTGGGATTTGCAATTTAGGGAAGGATGTTTGGAAGTCTTAGGCAGAGAACTCTAGTGCATCTTCAAATTGCAAATCCCAGGATTCCATAAACTTGTTGCCATGACATTTTAAGTAGAATATACTGCTTTAGTTTTGTACTTTGACTGGCCCCCGAGCCAATGCATATCATTGAAATGGAAATGTACTGAAATGCATATCTTGTGGTAATGGATAGTGGGTAATTTCAAACCATCTCATATCAGTTCTAGGAAAGGATATAGCATAATAAGACTTTGGACTTCCCCACCTGGTGTCTGGTTCACCCAAGCAGTGCTAATAACATGACCAAGCATTAAGGGACTTTCCCCAAGTGTTTCACACACAAAAGGATCAGTGAAATGTATGGAGTGGGGTGGACGTGCGTAGTTTCAATGACAGACAATGCCACATCTAATAGTCACGGCTACAGCGCTGCCCACAAAGAACAAAGGGGACATATACTGGCAGAAGTCCTTCAGCCTTAACTTTCATTCCCCAGCCAGACCCAGCTTGTGATCTGCTTTTGCTAGTTTGTCATGGTAGCACTGTTGCTATCGCCTGGTATTCATCGCAGAATTTGGGGCCTAATGAGTTTATAGCTTGCTTTCCAATCTATCACTTCATTCCTATGAACTGTGGAAAGAAGGAATACGCTGTTTAGCCCATATGGAATGTGAGCAATAAGAGCAATAGGATCATGTTCTAACAGCCAGAATATGGGTCATATGAAGTGTTTGAATTGTGCTAAATTGCTTTAGGTCATTTTATTTAGTGTTTGTTGTTGTTGTTTGCCTTCAAGCCGTTTTTTACTTATGACAACCCTAAGGCGAACTAACACTTTCTGCTATTCAGATATGTGACTTGCCCAAGGCAACCCAGCAGGTTTCCATGGGGAATTAAATGCTGGTCTCCAGTTTTGTAGTTCAACGCTCAAAGTACTACATCAGCTAGTCACGTATACCTCACCTTAAAATCTGCTGGTGGTGGATGGGTTTAAAACATTTTTTAAAAGTTAATATGTGTAACAATTTATTCACAACCACAAAGTAAGTCTTTTCAGCCACAGTCCACTTTGACCTTCCTCAACTTTATTTCCAGAGCAGAATTTTGCTTGGAAGGTCAATCTGTGCATCTTAAAACTTTACACTGAGTTTCAGGGAATAATTTAAGAACATAAGAACATAAGAAGAGCCATGCTGAATCGGGCCTCAGCCCATCTAGTCCAGCATTCTGTGTCACACAGTGGCCCACTAGTTGTACACAGGGATCTCTAGCAGAAAGGAGGGCAAAACCCTCACCTGCTCTCGACCCCCCACAACCAGTACCCGGGGAAAATCCTGCCTGCCTCCATCAACACAGAGGTGGCACTTGGATGTCCATTTCAGTAGCTACTGATTCCCTTGGTATCCATGAATCTGTCTAATCCTGCCTTGAAGCTGTCCAGGCTGACAGCTGTCACAACCTCCTCTGGAAGTGAGTTCCATAACCCAATGACCCTCTGGGTGAAGAAATATTTCTCTTTATTAGTCCTAACTTTCCTACCTTGGAGCTTTAGGGAGTGCCCCCTAGTCCTAGTGTTGTGTGACAGATAAAATATTTTTCTTTATTCACCTTTTCTATCCCATGCATGATTTTATACACTTCGATCAAGTCACCTCTTAAACGCCGTCTTTCAAGGCTGAAAAGACCAAGGCGTTGCAACCTGATTTCATAAGGGAGCTGCTCCATCCCTTGGATCATTTTTTGTCGCCCTTCTTTGTACCTTTTCCAGTTCCGTTATATCCTTCTTAAGGTGCGGAGACCAGAATTGTACACAGTACTCCAAATGTGGCCTTACCATAGATTTGTAGAGAGGCAATACAACATTTGCCGACCTATTTTCGATTCCCTTCCTGATCATGCCAAGCATAGAATTTGCTTTTTCACTGCTGCAGCGCACTGGGTTGACATCTTCATTGAGCTGTCCACAAACCCCCAAGATCCCTTTCCTGGTTTGTCTCGGAAAGCTTTGACCCCATCAATTGGTAGGTGTAGTTGGGGTTCTTTGCCCCAATGTGCATGACTTTACACTTGTTTAGGTTAAAATGCATTTGCCACTTTGTTGCCCATTCTTACATGATGTCACAAAACCTAATGAAACTGTCTGATAAGAACATAAGAAGAGCCATGCTGAATCGGGCCTCAGCCCATCTAGTCCAGCATTCTGTGTCACACAGTGGCCCACTAGTTGTACACAGGGATCTCTAGCAGAAAGGAGGGCAAAACCCTCACCTGCTCCTGACCCCCCAACCAGTACCCGGGAAAATCCTGCCTGCCTCAATCAACACAGAGGTGGCACTTGGATGTCCATTTCAGTAGCTACTGATTCCCTTGGTATCCATGAATCTGTCTAATCCTGCCTTGAAGCTGTCCAGGCTGACCGCTGTCACAACCTCCTCTGGAAGTGAGTTCCATAACCCAATGACCCTCTGGGTGAAGAAATATTTCCCTTTATTAGTCCTAACTTTCCTACCTTGGAGCTTTAGGGAGTGCCCCTAGTCCTAGTGTTGTGTGACAGAGAAAATATTTTTCTTTATTCACCTTTTCTATCCCATGCACGATTTTATACACTTCGATCAAGTCACCTCTTAAACGCCGTCTTTCAAGGCTGAAAAGACCAAGGCGTTGCAACCTGATTTCACAAGGGAGGTGCTCCATCCCTTGGATCATTTTTGTTGCCCTTCTTTGTACCTTTTCCAGTTCCGCTATATCCTTCTTGAGGTGCGGTGACCAGAATTGTACACAGTACTCCAGATGTGGCCTCACCATAGATTTGTAGAGAGGCAATACAACATTTGCCGACCTATTTTCGATTCCCTTCCTGATCATGCCAAGCATAGAATTTGCTTTTTTCACTGCTGCTGCGCACTGGGTTGACATCTTCATTGAGCTGTCCACCAAAACCCCAAGATCCCTTTCCTGGTTTGTCTCAGAAAGCTTTGATCCCATCAGTTGATAAGTGTATTTGGGGTTCTTTGCCCCGATGTGCATGACTTTACACTTGTTTAGGTTAAAATGCATCTGCCACTTTGTTGCCCATTCACTCAATTTCGAGAGATCTTTCTGGAGCTCTTTACAGTCAGTTTCATTTTTAACTACCCTGAACAGTTTAGTGTCATCTGCAAACTTTGCTACCTCACAATTTACTTCTACATCCAGATCATTTATGAATAAATTGAAAAGTAACGGTCCTAAAACTGAACCTTGGGGTACGCCACTTCTCACCTCTTTCCATCCAGAGAAGTGTCCATATATTACCACCCTTTGTTTCCTACAGTTTAGCCAGGTTCCAATCCAGGACAAGACCTGTCCCCTGATTCCATGGCTGAAGAGCTTTTTTAGGAGCCTTTGGTGAGGGACTTTGTCAAAAGCCTTTTGAAAGTCAAGGTAAACAATATCGACTGGGTCCCCTTTATCTATGTGTTTATTTACACCCTCAAAGAATTCTATCAAGTTAGTAAGACATGATTTGCCTTTGCAAATGTGCTTAGTAATTTTTTCTTTAATAATGGTTTCCATCACTTTGCCTGGAACTGAGGTTAGACTAACTGGCCTATAATTTCCTGGATCACCCCTGGATCCTTTCTTGAAGATCGGAGTTACATTTGCCTCCCTCCAGTCCTCGGGTACAGTGCCTGATCTTAGAGAAAGGTTATATATTTTGGCTAGAATTTCAGCAATTTCACACTTGAGTTCCTTAAGAACTCTGGGGTGGATGCCATCTGGCCCTGGTGATTTGTTGACATTTAGTTTAGTAAGGCATGTGAGAACATCTTCCTTGTTTATCTCTATCTGGTTTAATTCATTTAATTCCCTCCCTGAAAAACTGACTCAGCTGCAGGCATATGTTGTCTGTCCTCCTGTGTGAAAACGGAGGCAAAGAAGTCATTTAGCCGCTCAGCAATCTCCTTGTCTTCACTTATTGTCCCTTTCTTACCATTTTCGTCAAGTGGCCCAACTGTTTTTCTAGTTGGGTTTCTGCTTCTGATGTACTTAAAGAAGTTTTTGCTATTTTTTAAAATGTTCTTAGCTATATGTGCCTCAAAATCTCTCTTGGCTTTCCTGACGGTTGCTTTGCATTTAGTTTGCCAGAGCTTGTGTTCCTTTCTGTTCTCCTCAGTAGGAAGAGCCTTCCATTTCTTAAATGAGTTTTTCTTCTTTCCAATCACATCTTTTACTTCATTTGTAAGCCATACCGATGTCCTCCTGGACTTTCCCGGCCTCTTTCTTATTTTAGGAATGCATTTTAGTTCGGCTTGTTTTAAAGTATTTTTAAACAGTTTCAAGCATTTTGGAGGGATTTGATTTTTTTTTACTGTTCCTTTTAGTTTGTTCTTTACTATTTTTCTCATTTTGGTGAAATTCCCTTTGTGAAAATTTAAGGTCTCTGTGTTAGTTTTCACTGACAGTTTGCTATCCAAACTTAAGTTGAAGGTTATTGTGTTGTGGTCACTGGTACCTATGGGCTCAGTTACAAGGACATCTTGAACGAGATCTTGTTCATTAGTTAGCACCAAGTCCAGGATCCCCTTTCCCTGGTTGGTTCCATGACCATCTGCTAAAGGGAATAATCGGCTAGCATGTCGAGGAACCTTGTCTCTCTTTCATGTGTAGAACAAGAATTTAGCCAATCTATTTGGGGATAGTTGAAGTCCCCCATTATGACTAATTTATTGCTTTTTGAGGCCTGTTTAATTTCATTTTCCAGATAGCAGTCTGCCTCTGGAGTTTGGTTGGGAGGGCGATAGCAGATCCCTAATGCTAGATTAGTTTTTTGTCCTGGGACTTTTACCCACAATGTTTCTGTAGGTGAGTTTGAATTTTCTTGAAATTCTAATTCATGAGATTCTAGCTCTTCATTTATGTACAAGGCCACACCGCCACCGTTTTTCCCTCTCCTGTCTTTCCTGTACAGTTTATAACCTGGAATTTTTGTGTCCCAATTGTTTTCCTCTGTCCACCAGGTTTCTGTTATGCCAATAATATCAATATTTTTCTTTTTGCCAAGCATTCCAACTCCCTATTTTTGTTCGAAGGCTTCTAGCGTTTCATTACAGACATTTATATTTATTGCTCTGATGCCCTTTCAACTTTGGCTGTTTCTGAGAATTTGTAGAAGGCCTACCATGTCCTGATACTTGTTTAGCTTCACTTATGGATGCTGTAAAACTTTAACTGAATTTTTAAAATATCAATGATATTTAATTCTTTTGTAATGTTTATATATTTGTATAAAATTGTACTGAAATGTTTTTAATGTAAACGACTTTGTGTCTCCTTGTGAAGAGAAAAAACTGGGTATAAATAAATGTAATATTATTATTATACTAGATATTGGGAAATTTCTTTTGAGAACTAAATTTTATTTACTACTAGCTTGGGTACCTGGTGTTGCTCGGGTTATTAG
Source organism: Anolis apletophallus (assembly GCA_030556195.1). Lineage (NCBI taxonomy): Eukaryota > Metazoa > Chordata > Lepidosauria > Squamata > Anolidae > Anolis > Anolis apletophallus. Next base: position 66,845,936 of record JARBWK010000008.1, on the reverse strand, counting down.
AAGTCATTTTTTATTTTACAAAATGCCTAAGTTTGTGGATGTACAACAAGTCACAACATGTCATATTAACTCCCCGAAGTTCCATCAATACTTAAAGTTTGTTGGGGGCAAGTTGTTAGGTGCATCATCGGTGGAGTTCAGTATGCTCTCCATCTGCAGGATGAATTACGGCTCCCACCATGGTGGGTCAGTCCCGTCAAATCCCTCCATCATCTGTGGGGTTCGGAGTGCTCTTTGATTGCAGGTGAATGATAAATCACAGTACCTACAACTAACAAATGTCAAGGCCAATTCCACCCCAAACCCACCAGTATTCAATTTTGGCATGTCAGGTATGTGTGCCAAAATTGGTGCAGATCCATTGTTGTTTGTGTTCACAGTGCTCTCTGGATGTAGGTGAACTATAATTCCTATAAATCAAGGTGAATTTCCTCCAAAACACCCTCCTTTCTTTTTTTTTTGTTGGTCATGGAGTTCTGTGTGCCAAGTTAAGTCAAGACCATTGCTGGTGGGGTTCAGAGTGCTCTTTGATTTCAGGTGAATTATAAATCCCAGTTCCTACAATGAGTATAAATCAAGGTAAATTCTCCCCAAACATCTCCAGTATTTTTCTTTGGCCATGGGGGTTCTGTGTACCAGGTCTATTGACAGCAAGGGTCACAGTGCTCTGACTCGATGTGGGGTGAACAACAACTTCCATCATGTGGAGAATCCCACAAACTACTCCAGTATGTTTAGTTGCTGATTAGTTCTGCTCTGTTGTTGTGCAGACAGAGTAGGAAAGGATTAAGGGAGAGGCAGTGGACGGGATCATGCAAATTCCACATCAATAGAGAGAGTAAGAAACACTGGGATGTCTGTGGTGGAGGAAACATGAAAAATCTAGGATGAAATTGACCCCGAATGAAAGCATTCACTTGGGTGGTGGGCAGTATGGTGATTGGGGAGGATATTGGCAGGGGTTGGGCTACATGTTTATGGCACTCGCTATAACCTGAAATGTCATTGGAGGGAATGCTTTTGGTGGCTCCTCAGCACCACTTTTCTCACCTGGGGGGGACGGGACGGGACTCAAAGCAGTTTCCAACATATTTATGGCAAAATTTAATGCCTCACATACATATAAAACCTAACATATAGTAACAATAACATATAACTTGAAAGGAGTGAAGAAGGGAGCAGAGAACACAGTTCCATCTTGTCTCCTGCGACATCAAAGCTCCTCCCCCAGCAACAATATAATATTATATAATACTAATATTATTAATGATGTATTAGTATTATGCTAATAATATAGTATGTTTTTATGTAGATATGACTTGTAAGCCGCTCTGAGTCCCCTTCAGGGTAAGAAGGGTGGCATATAAATGTCATAAAATAAATAAATAAATAAATGTCCATCAACTAGATCATAAAAACATAACAACATTTAAATGATTAAAACATGGAGTTAAAACATATTAATATTTTCATGTTTATTATGTATATAGATAAGTATGTTAGCTGGGGAATTCTGGGAACCGCAGTTCAAAAAAGTATATTTTCCATTCAAGTATTAGAAAAGAGAAACGGAAGCTACACTGGAGACACGTGTGGGTTTTGCACCCTGTTCAAAACCTAATTTAAACCACATGATAATTCTTCAAGTTGACCTTCCACTTTATACAGCTTTAATCCATTTGTGATAATGGATTTATATAAGGAGTGAATTCATACTCTACACACCATCAAGGGCTTTTGTTTGCAGTCCCTCACGTTGTGTATCAAGCTTCTTTTTAAAAACTCCAAAGCTCTCCCCAGTGTAAGAAAAAAGCAGCATGAAATGTTACTACTAATTCATGGACAAAGAAATTATTCTGTTGTATCCATATGGAATGTGAGCAGTATGGCCATTCAGAATATACAGAAAGGCAGCTAAGGAAAAACTAGTCAATTGATACGGAGTGTGAAGTTAATGACAAATGTGTCTAGTTCGAGAATACAGGCTGGATTTATCAAATCTTTATAGATATGAGACATACCAACTTTCTCACTGCACTACAGGTGACCTGCTCTTTTATAGCAGGTCAAAACCATTTGTTCAGCCAGCCTCTTTTATACTTTCCTCTTACTATGCAAATGTCTGAGGTTTCCATTATTACAACTAATCCTCAGAGGCAAAAACGTTTGTACAGCCAAACCAATGCTGCTCTTTTTGAAGTCAATGAGCTCCTTATTTGAATAGTCAAGTCATAGTAGCTTGAAGAGTAGCATAAGAAAGCAATTACATTGTTTGAAAAGTGAGTGGGAAGAGGCATAAAGATTTATTAATTTATTCACCCTGAGGACTACACAATTATTTTCTTTTTCAAAAAGTATACGGAGTCATAGAAGCTTACGCACATGGGAAGCAGCATGAAGAATGTTCAGAAACTCATCAGCTTATAGAGGTTTGTATTTTTCCCATTGTGCATTTTGTCCTTTCTTGTCCTTATTGCCACTTTAAACTTTGTATTAAACTGGGGTCTCATCTGACTAGCAAGTTCCTCTAGGCTGGAGAACGAAAGGACCCCAAAATGTTGCTGGGGACCAAATGGATATGAAGATGTTGCTGGGGATCAAAAGGATCCTGAGTTCCCAACAACATAAGGAAGACCACAGCTGTCTGATTTCTAGGTAATAAGCCCAGGGAAAGAGAAGGTGGTTAAAATACAGGAGCTGTGTTGAAAACAGCTTTACCTTTTTTCATCTCCATTAGAAGGAGGTTTTCTGTAAGGCCAATCAATATTACTTTTCTATTTAAGGGCAAGAGATCTTCAAATTCTCTGTAGTGATAACTAGAGTTGTGCACGGAACTGTTTTCCTTGGTTCCATCCGTTATTTCGTTACCTTCAAGAGCACATAACAAAAAGGCCAGTCCCGGTACGAAAATCAGCTCAACACAAAAAACAAGTGGGAGCTGATCCCGGTGTGGTGTTTCAGCCTAGCATTGTGATGCCCCAGCCTAGTGGTCAGAGACAGGCACTAGTGGTGCTAGTGGATCAGGACCCGGATGGGGAGGATGAATGGCCAGATGGGGATGTTTCTGTAAATGCGGATTTGTCTTGGGACAATGACTGGCTGCATGGGTATTGGCCTGAAGAAGGGGTTAATGATGATTCCATGGAAGTTAGCATCGAGACAGCTAGCGAGAACTCCAGTAACCTTGTCTCTCATGGGAACTTTACTCCCTTGCCAGCTGAGCTCCCGGGAAATAGGGAGGAAAAGCTTTCTCAGCAAGATATGAGTCCACCTGGGCCCACCAACGAGTTGTTGGATTTTGATAGAAGGGCCAGTATCAGATCCTCCCAAAGGGATTGGAATTTGCATCGGGGAATTCAGTGGTCCCACAGAAAATAGATTCCTTTAAGAGACTGGCCTGGGAAAGACCTCACCAGAGCTGAAGCTACGTTTAGCTTGGAAAGTTCATGTTCAAGATTTCAGGTTCAAGTGGACTGCAGGAGTGAATTTGCCCTGTTGAACTACGTTCCCATTTGGTCGTTGCCACGGTTTGTTTTGCACTCTAAGTTCATGTTTCGGCCGCCGGAGCGGCCTGCCATGGTTTTGTATTTGCTTTCTTTTGGATTTACTCCAATTTAAGAACTTTACAAGATTTACCTTTGGACTTACTTTTTGCATTATTTCTTTTATCCTATAGACTATTCTTTATTCTAAATAAACATATTTTACAGAGATTGCTTGTGTGTGTGATCTGGGGGGTACATTCCAGATCTTAGGTGCAACACTCGGCTCCTTTTCTGCTTTTCGGCATCACAGTTTAATCTTTTTAAAAATTAATCTCCAAGCAAACAAAAAGAAAACCCGAATTCCCTAAAAACTACTACCAGTTACCTCTCCTCTTACAGGAGGTAATTGTTTTTCCTTTCCTGGAAGTGGGAAGCCTCCTTAAAATTCCTTGGAAAGAGTGCATGGCTGCTGGCGTGTGCATGTGCCTGCCTCTAGAGTAAGAAATTTTGCTAGCCTCCTTTAAATGCCGTGGAATGGAAAGAGTGTGTGGCTACTGACAAGCTCTCTTCTCTAGAGTAAAAGACAGCTTTAAGATTAGAACTTGTTTGCCTCCTTTAAATGCCTTTGAAAGAGTGTGTGGCTGCTGGCATGCACATGTCTCCTATAGAGTAAGAAACAGCTTTAAGAACTTGCTTGCCTCCTTTAAATGCCTTGGAAAGAGAGTGTGTGTGGTGTGCAGGCCGGGCAGAGAAAGCGTGCATGCCTGCCTGCAGCCAAACGCCTCTTCTCTAGAGTTGAACAGTTTAAATGCCTAAAATGATGGGAGGGGGAGCTTGGGAAGTAGTGAGCTGATAGAAAACTGATCTTTCAGCACCCCAGAGCGAAAACAGATATCTGCCCTCCCAAATTTTGGGAGGCTCCAAAAATGGATTGGGGCCCCCATCGAAAGCCGGGACACAAAACAAGTCAAGGTTTACCCCAAATGCACATCTACATTCCTTCTTCCTAAGCATGAGTTAATTTGGCTTTAACCCTAATCAAAACCATATCTAGCAAACCTTAATAAAAGACAAGCATCCCAGCTGTGGTGTGGTGGTTAATCACTATGTATGAATTGAAGAGGCAGCTGCTATTATTTAGAATGTTTATAAAGGCATGTTATGTAATGAAATTTGACAGGAGTCTCCGTTATATGGGCCCTTGGTTTGGACCTTGAAAAATGCATACCACAATTACATAGATTTAGAAAAATGTGCTCAGTAATATGCATGCAGTTTGTTACAAGGGGAAACATATAACCTGTGCAATCTGATATGGATGCAAATCACAATAAGCCTCAAAGTAGAAATTGGAGAGCCTCAACCAGCTTAAATTTTGCTTGTTTGCACATTATGTAATTTCATATGGGAAATGGAGGCTATCAAAGTGATAAAGTTTGTCTAATATCTGGTGTCTTTGCTGCTTTACATTTGGTGGCATAAAACGGAAAGAATCTTATTCTAATGCAGGTCTTTGTTCATTAATTTTGCCTCCTTTTTATTGTTGTTTTGTTTTCCCTTACTGGGAACCCTGCTAGACAGCAAAGAAAAGGGGGGGGGGGGTGGAAAGAGGTCTCTAGATGGCTGCCCCCAGGCTTTGGAAATTCTTGCAAAGGGAGATTGTTAGCTCCCTCACTGATATCTTTCCACAGGCACAGAAATATGTTTTTATTAAGGCAGGCTTTTGACAAATGAATGACTGATGAGAAGGGGGCTTTGAGCAAATCGGTGCCATACTTGTTTTTTTTAATTGATGTTTTCATTTGATTTTAATTCTAATGTGTTTCAATATAAGCCTTTTATAATCTAATAGAGGTTTAGTATCCTTGTCTGCTTTTATTTATTTATTTATGACATTTATATGCTGCCCTTCTCAACCCGAAGAGGACTCATAGCGGCTTAGAAGTTATATGTACATAAAATCTATCTATCTATATAAAAATGGACATGTTGTGCTTAGGGGCTTATAGACAGCAAAACCACAAAACACAGAAACACCAAATTAACCCACAAAACCCCCCACAGAACAAGGTGCGTTTAGCACCTGGACGATTTTTTAAAAATAAACAAAACAGTAAAAAAAAACACCAAAAAATCAATGGGAGTACTATTCCCATGATCCTCCACGCTACTGCAGCACTGCGCATGCGCGGAAATAATTCCTGCGCGTGCAAACCCCTTCTCCCTCCCCCCCCCCGCCAGCACAGAGAAAAGAGGAAAAAGGCCCACCATCTTCCCCAGGGCCCGCAGCTCGATTTCTGCCTTGGCCTGGCCTCCCTGTCTCCTGTGGCAGACCCAACACCAGGCCAGCGGGGGAAATGTATCTCTCTGTGGGGTGGTGCCGCCACTGGCTGCGAAACACACAAAAGGAGGAGGGAGGCCCGTCATCTTCGCCAAAGCCGGGGTCTCAATTGCTGCTGCGGAGGCCTCCGGAGCCCAGGCCGCGACACCAACCAAGGCCCCGGCTTCGCAGAAGCCTGCCACCACCCTGCCAGCTCTTAGCGCCATAGGCTGAACAATGCCACGCGCAGAGCCTTCAGGGAGTTGCGTTTCCCTGTCCAGACAGGGCCTCCCTCTCCGAAGGGTCTAGGTTTGGCCCCACGAACTACATTTCCCAGAAAACTCTGCGAGAAGCAGAAGGACGTTAGGGGGTGCCGTTGCAACCCTCCCCTTAGAACAGGAAGGAGACAGTTGAAGGGCACTGCGCATTGACAGCCCTGTAACTGCCCGGGCTCCCCGCTGTATTATTCGTAGGCTAAGGGTGCATCTACATTGCAGGATTACTGCATATTGATACCACTCCAACTGCCGTGAAGCAATGTCATTCAGACCTAGGATTCATAGTTCTGCCTTCTCTGGTGCCAAGCCAACAATATAAGCAATATGTTGGGATTTTCATAATTATCCAGAGCTATTGCAGATGATGCTCAGCCTCAAGCTCATCCCTCTGCCCCATATCACATATTCCTCCAGGTTGCTGTTTATGCCATCATCTTCCTTTCCATTAATCCCGAAGCCTCTGCCAGGAAAACGAGAACATAGCCTTGTAATACAAGTGTGCAGTTCAGACTAAGAGAAATAATAAATCCCGAAATAATGACAGCAAGTAATGGAGGAGATTCCCCATTCTTTTAATGAGAGCTGAGCAATAGGAGCTAAGCTATAAATATTTTAAAATAATTAAAATATATTGCCAGCTCTAAGGAAGCACCGGACTGCTGGAGTGTCAGCTTTGGTGCGAAGGGAAATTGTTTTCTGAAGAAACGAATAAACGGAATCACTTAAGTAATAACTTTTTATATTTGCCAATCCTCCCACCAAGAGGGAAGTCATTGCAAAGCAGGGTCTTTTAAATGTCACGAGATTAATCTCCAAGACTGGCAAGGAAAACATTGATTTCTCCTTGCAGCTCTGCATATTCTGATATTCGGTAATAACAACAACATGAGGTTTGTGGCCTCTTTCTTTCATATCTAATTATTAGAAAGCATAAATAATTCAATTATCTATAGCAGGGCTTGGTTGGTTCAGTGACAAGACAAAATGAGCCCTACTGATGTCATTAACCAGCTAAATCTTCTTTTATTATCTGGGACCAAGATAGTATCTACATCACTGTGCGGGAACTCACGGTGGAGGACAGCCATGTGATGGATCGAAGAAGCATATGGTGATTAGTCATATCAAAGCAAAAGCAAAAGAAAGAATGGCAGAAAGCAGGACCAGAGAAGGGTTATCTCATTAGGATTTTCCAGAAACATTTGTTGTCCCTGTGACATGTTTTGAACTCAAGGAAGTCAGAATACTATAACATTTTTGTTGCTGTATGTGTTAAAGTCACCTTCAATAGGTGACCCTATCCTCAGTTATTTTGAGAAGACATATTCAGAGGATATTTTCCATTGTCTTCCTCTCCAACTGAGGACTTTGTCTTGCTCAAGGTCATCCCAGCCTTAGTCCTAATTGTTAAACATTATATCGCCAAAGCAAAGTATAGGGAGGAGGGTTTTTTTTGTACAATCACCTTGTGTTAAATACAAAATTTTATAACAGTCTAGAAATTTCAGCAGTACATAAGAATTACAGTATTTATTTATCATATCAGGAGGGAACCAAACTGTTTATTGTATTTTCTAAAAAAACAAAGTTTGAAAACTTGGCATTCTGTTAAATGTCCTTTGTCCAGTTGGAGTGCCTCTGGTCTTGCTATAAGAAGGTCCTCTATTGTCCATGTGGGGGGCCCCAGACTGCATTGTAATAGGTGGTCTGTGGTTTGCTCTTCTCCACACTCACATGTTGTAGACTCCACTATGTCTCTCTCGGCATTACTTCGCGAACGAAGATTCTTAGGAAGGACTCATTCCAAGCTTTCTACAAGCGCATAGATGACTAAAAGGGCCAATCTGAGATAGGCAAGTTCGGTTGCAGAAAGCACAGAAGAAAGTCTCCTTGGGTGATGTTGTTTCCAAGTTGCGGTTCTTTCTGCGTTGTTGTTTTTCTTCGAGACCCGTTCGGCGTGTCTTCTCGAAAGAGGCCGCAGCATTGTGGATAGTGCATCTCCATGCCTCCCAATGTGAGGCCAGGGTGGACCATTGTTGGTGATCAATCTGGCCGAGCCTGAGATGTTGTTTCAGGGAGTCCTTATATTTTTTGGGGGGCGCCTCTCTTGCGCTGACCCGTGGCGAGTTCACCATAGAGTAGTATCTTTGGGAGGCGGTGGTCCTCCATTCTAGAGATGTGCCCTGCCCAGCGCAGCTGTGTTCTCAATAGCATGGCCTCAATGCTGGTGATCCCTGCTTGCTCAAGGACAGCAACATTTGTCACATAGTCGGTCCAGTGTATATTTAGGATTGTGTGAAGACAGCGCTGATGAAAGCGTTCGATGAACACCATCACCCCACATCGGCATAGGCAAATCTGTGCTTAAGTCCATTCAGCAGTTCACCTACCTGGGAAGGATAATCTCTTCAGATGCCAAGATTGATAAAGAGATAGATCACAGATTAGCAAAGGCATATAGTGCATTCGGAAGGCTTCACAAAAGAGTCTGGAGCAACAAGCACCTGAGGCAAAGCACCAAAATCAGTGTGTACAGAGCTATCATACTGTCTATTCTCCTTTATGCGTCTGAAACATGGGTCACCTATTGCCAACTCCACTATGTAGCCCCATTTCTTAAGGTTGGCTCTGCATCTCATGGTGCTAGAGCGCAGTCTGTTCAGTGCTTTCCAAGTCACCCAGTTTTCTGTGTGCCCAGGGGGGAGTCTCTCATTTGGTATCAGCCATTGATTGAGGTTCTGGGTTTTAGCGTGCCACTTTTGGACTCTCGCTTGCTGAAGTGTTCCAGTGTCCCTTTAGATCTTAAAAAACTATTTCTTGATTTACAGAGCTATGATTTTACTTTAACTTCCCTGGTCCCATCGATCGAATTCAGACATTTTCAGTTTAGTGAGACATATTTACAATTCTCAGTCACAGAACATTTAGTACCTCACCAAATTACAGATTCATGGGATCCACGAGAGTATTTCATGAGAGCAAGTGTGATGTAGTGGGTTGTTGTGTGTTTTCGGGGCTGTATGGCCATGTTCTAGAAACATTCTCTCTTGACGTTTCACCTGTATCTATGGCAGACATCCTCAGAAGTTGTGAGGTCAGACCAGAGATTTTGGCCATGAAAGCCTTTGACAATACATTGTGATGTAGTAGTTTGACCATAGGATTACGACTCTAGAGACCAGGCTTTGAATTTCCACTCAGACGCAGAAACCCTTGGGCAAGGCCACTCTTTCAACCTTAGGATCACCATAAGTCAGAAATGACTTGAAGGCGCAAAAGGACAAAGCATTTCACAGGATGTACCAAGCTAGTTAAAGTGGAATCAAAATGGTATAATTGTGTAGTGTGAAAGGGCACCAGATATTCTTAATTCTTCCTCTGTAGCCCTCCAGTGTTTTACCCACCTTGGCCTTTAGAAACTTTTAACAGGTACACTCTATAACAGGGGTGCTCATTAGGTAGCTCGGGAGCTACTAGTAGATCTTCGGCCCCCTTCCAGGTGATCTTCGGCCTCACCAGCCAGATGGGGCACTCCTGCCATGCGCGCGCACACCCTGCACGCACGTGCGCTCCTGCTGCTGGCTTCCACTCTCGCGGTGCTTCTTTCACCTGCAGGGCATTGCAGGAAGAAGGAAGCACGAGGCGGGGCCTCTGGAGGGAGCGCCCTGCCTCTCTCTCATCCAGAAGCAGCTGTGCAGCCTCTGTTGCCAGCGAGACAGACAGGGCGGAGCGCTCCCTCTGGATGCCCCGCCTCGTGCTTTCTCCTTCCTGCAATGCCCCGCAGGTGGAAGAAGCGCTGCGCGGGCGGAAAACAGCAACAGGAGCATGCGCGGTGGCAAGAGCACGCAGTGGCGGGGGCGTGCGGGAGTGCACGGCGGCGGGGGCAGGTAGATCTTTTGGACTTCGTTGCTTTAAGAGTAGCTTGCATGCTGAAAAAGTGTGAGCACTCCTGCTCTGTAACAATTAAGGTTTCAGGTATTTACTACCTGTAATGTTTGCTGTAGAAAAAAATAACACAAGCTTCCAAATGGCAAAAACTGTGTTGGTAGGAATGGTTCTAATTCAGCACAGTGAGGAAATTATTTGCTTCTTGGGTGAACATGTACATTGAAATGCATACTGTTACACATATTTTACTGCAAGCCTTTGGGCTTTACAAATGTAGAAGTGGTGGGGATTATGTATCTCATAGGCTGAATGAAAGTCCTAGGGTTGTTTTGGTAGCCTTCAAAACCAACTTCTCTTTTTGTTTGAAGTAACAGGAGCCTTTCTGCTGCCACCTGCTGATTGAACTCCATACAAATCACACACCTGGTGTGCTATTCCTGGAATCTAATCTCTAGCAGCTCATACTGGCGAGATGCAGAGACACGTACCATCTGTTAGAGGGCATACAACACATTTTAAAATGTCTCCATCTTTGTGGGTCATGTAAGGGGCACATGCTCATTAACTGTATCTTTGAATTAATTGCAAACAAAGTCAAACGACGTAGGATGCATCAACACTCTAGAACTGGCTTCCGGGTACAATTCCCGGCATTACTTTGTGAATGAAGGTTCTTAGGAAGGACTCATCCCACGCTTTTCACAAGTGCGTTGATGATTAAAAAGGCCAATCTGAGATAGGCAAGTTCAGTTGCAGAAAGCACAGCAGAAAGTCTCCTTGGGTGATGTTGTTTCCAAGTTGCGGTTCTTTCTGCGTTGTCGTTTCTCTTTGAGACCCATTCGGCGTGTCTTCTCGAAAGAGGCCTCAGCATTGGATAGTGTGTCTCCATGCCTCCCGATGTGAGGCCAGGGTGGACCATTGTTGGTGGTCAATCTGGCCGAACCTGAGATGTTGTTTCAGGGAGTCCTTATATCTCTTTTTGGGGGCGCCTCTCTTGCGCTGACCCGTGGCGAGTTCACCATAGAGTAGTATCTTTGGGAGGTGGTGGTGGGAGTTGGATGTGTCCTTTGAGCCTGTGCAATGGATTTTTCTGGTGGAACGCAGCATGCACAGAACTGGCCTCACCCTTTAAACCAAAGGTTCGTCTATTGGGGCCTAGCAAGCTTGGACGGTGGCAGCGAGGTCCTCAGGTCGTAGGTTTGGTTTGAGTTTCCTTCTCTTAGATGGTTGACCTTACAGGGATAGATGAGCACCATCTGCCCGGGTTTGAAATTAGAGTTTTCCTTCTCTTAGGATGGCTGCCAAAAGGCTAAAGAGCCCATTCTGCTGTTTGACGCTCTTTGTCAGATCCTTCAGTTGTGACCTGTCTGGCATGGGAGGCCCTACCGGTGGCTATTATGCCACCGCCAGCATAGCTCACAACTTCATTAGGGTATGCAAGCCTTTCCCCCACTGCAAGGGGGCGTCAATGGAGAGGATTCAATGTGCTGATTATTGCCCTTAAAACCTGAAACAGCTTGGTTGCAAGAATTGGATGCCCAGCCTTTCCTATATGACTCTGCTTTAGATCATGTTACCATTAGAGGTTTAGCTGGCAAGAATATGGGGCAAGACCTTCTCAGCCATGGCGCTTTGCCCTGGAAAACCTGTTTTGTGGTTCATCTATTGGCATTCCAATGCATATTTCCCATTTCCTATGCTTTGCCATCGGTCTGTTTCTATATTCCCAGCAGATTGTTTCATGATTTTGACAGCTAACATTTATTTTTGGAGGGATTTTGTTTATTTTTGCTGGATGCTTTTATAATGCTATTTTGTTTGAACTGAGTTTTTGTAAGCCTCTGCTGTGGGGGATGAAACGTGGGATACAAATATTTCAATAAAAGCAAATATTGAAACGCAAACTGCACCAGATGTAAATTAGTAAAGTACAACAAGAAGAGAACAGACAACCCATCTTCACTGTTGTGCTAGTTGAGCAATATTTCACGTCCACCTCTAAGAATAAGCTTGCTGATACTCATGCTGAGTTAAATCCAGTGCCCACAGGGATACTGTCACATTTGCATGTGGAAAAAAATGAGCAAAACTGTATCATGAGGCAGAAATAACCTCTGAAAATAGGTTGGGTGTCCTGATAAGGTAATGCAGACTGAACAGCTCTCATCTTATTATCATCATGATATTAATGCAGTGTACTGTAGAATTGAACTATTACAGTAAATTCCAAGTCAGCAGCTCATTCTGAACAACCCATAAATTTTAAAAGGACATTATAGTTGCTACTTTTTTTGCCATATTCTCATCAGGCAAAAAAGGTTGTCTGGAAGTGTTCTTAAAACGGAACATCATAAAGCAATAACTCACAGACTTCATAGCGTGGAGAGAGGGCACCGGTATATGTACAAAGAATAGAGGAGATGACCCCCAAGGGATAGTTTTCGACTCAAGCTGTGCTGGGCCTTATTTCTAGTGTGCTTTTGCACTGTGCCCCTTTTAATTAATCTCACCGATTTTATTACTATCTTACTGATACAATGTAATAATTCATTTTAAAATTTCACTTGAGAGAAAATCAGCATTAAGGTCTACCCCATGTTCGGTGGCTGTGAAGATACCGTAGGTTGCCAAATGAATATTCTGTGAAATCCGAGGAAAAGGCACTTAATTGTGTTTTCTTATGGGGCATTAGTGACCTTTATAGCTTATTGGCTCTTTCTATGAATAAGAGGAACAGAATAAATTACAATAAATTGCAGGTATACCTAGGTAATATTAAGTCTAGTCATATTCGACTCGAGGTGGGGGTTGGTGGTGGTGCTGATGCTGATCTCAATTTCTAAGCCAAAGAGCCGGCATTATCCATGACACCTCCAAGGCCATGTGACCTCACAACCTCTGAGTATGCTTGCCATAGATGCAGGCAAAACGCCAGGAGATAATGCTTCTAGAACAGTGTTTCCCAACCAGTGTGCCGTGAGCGATCATCAGGTGTGCCGTGGGAAATTGGAACCTCCAATACCCTTTCTTCCCCCTCCTGCCGAACACTTTTTCTTCTCCACTCGGGCTCCCTTCTTCCCAGCCTCGCTCTGCTTGCTTTGCCTCGCTTTGCTCACGCTGCCGCTTCTGTGGGAGGGGGGAGGGAGGAAGACGTGACCCGTGCAGGCGCTACTGCGCAGACTCGCCCCACGTCTTCCTCCCTCCCCTCCACAGTGCTCTCTGGATATAGGTGAACTACAACTCCAAAACTGAAGGTCAATGCCTACCAAACTCTTATAGTATTTTCTCTTGGTTATGGGAGTTCTGTGTGGGAAGTTTGATTCCATTCCATCATTGGTGGAGTTCAGAATGCTCTTTGATTGCAGGTGAACTATAACTCCCAGCTGTTGAGCAAGCCCTTTGTGTGTGTCTTTCTGCCATTTCTGCCAGGATATCTATGTTGTGTTCATCAAAACAGGCCCAGGTTTCACACTGAGTGTATAAATACATTTAAAAACATATTAACTATGTGTAATACTGTGTTAGAGTGTCATTTTGTGTCATTTTGGTTGGTAGTGTGCCCCAGGATTTTGTAAATGTAAAAAATGTGCCGCGGCTCAAAAAAGGTTGAAAAACACTGTTCTAGAACATGGCCATATAGCCCGAAAAACCTACAACAACCCAGTGATTCCAGCCATGAAAGTCTTCGACAATTCAAAGAATGATTTTGTCCAACATTAAATTAAAAGTATTTCAATAGGAAATGTAGGTCTGTTTTTAGCTGATGAGGATTAGGATTGTTGTTGTTGTGTGCCTTCAAGCCATTTCACACTTAGGGCTACTCTAAGTCTAAAGTTTAGGGCAGGGGCTGGGTAAATGGTCTAGGAGGGCTACATCCAGCCTGCAGGCCTTGGGCTGGATCTACACTGCCCTATATCCCAAGATCTGATTCCAGATTATCTGCTTTGAACTGGATTATATGAGTCTACACTGCCAGATGATCTGGGATAAGCAGATAATCTGGAATCAGATCCTGGGATATAGGGCAGTGTAAATCCAGCCTTAGTTTGGGGACACCTGATGTAGGGGATGTCCAAACTGTAAGAGGAAGGGGGAGAGAGAAGATAACGAAAAGAAATAGTGAGCTAAGGGCAAAGTGCCTAAAGTTTTGCCACATCAGGATGCTGTCCACCATCTTTATTTATTTATTTTACAATGACGGGACAATAACAATCAATTTGCGTTGCAGCCAAGAAGAGAAAAATATTGAACAAAATCATACAGAAGAACAATAACTGCTCAATAACTTTAGGAAACAAGTCACTACCAAAGATGAAAAGGAAGATTGAAGGCTAATGCTGTTGCGTGTTATATCACTGAACTTTAAGAGTCCGGGTTCTCTCTTGGAACAGGTTTTGCTGCTTGAGGTGGGAGAGATCTTGGATAACTTGCCTGCCAATTGAGAGGAGGTAGACCTCAGTGTTTCGAAATCAAATTTGGAGTACAGTCTTGTGAAGATTTATCGGAAAGACAGCCCTGTTGTGGCCTATGGGACTGCATCCTCGTAAATGTACAAAGGACTATAGACTCCTATTCCCATTTGTTCAGGGAACTGCATTAAAAGTTTTGGTGGGAGTGATTGAGACAGATTCTTAGCAACAAGAGAAGGAAAAGAGAAAGCTTGTCTCTTCTGCTTAAACAAAGTTTCCTTAAAGCTTGCCAAAAGGCTCCGCAATGCTTTAATGTCACATTTGATTTACTCTTTTCTTAGTGAAAGACGTAATCTGCAAAGGCATCAGCATAAACAGATTCTGTTATGGGTTGGTATTGAGATGCTGTGAACTTAAAAAACATTCACCCAGCATTGTTACTGAGCCCAGTGATCTGGAGATCAAAGAATTTGTCATCCAGCCTAAAGATAATCCGCAAACAGCCTAGAGAGGATTCTCCAAGTATCATAGTTGTCTGTAAGCACTAGAGAATTTTACAGCATTCGCTTGTGCTTGGTAACATGCAGTATAAAAAGATTACACCAGTGGCATGCCACTAAATCAATAGGCTAACAGGTCAACTGAGCTTTATTCCCTAACAAGAATCGAATCATATATATTGTTCCGCAATCTGAACCACATCCAATGCATGGCTCCATCCCCCTTCAGAGAAAAATCTGCCTTGTAGAGAGTTTGAAGAGAGACAAAGCCCTGAATATTAATACTTTGCATATATACTGTATGTAAGAGTTGGAGGTCTCACAATTTTTATTTTCTTAGGTAAGAGAAAGGATTAAGAGAACAAAATGGATTAGAAAATTTCTCCATAAATGCTACGTGTTATACTATGCAATATCTGTCTGCTGTTTCTGGGGAGCAAATATGAGTTTATATGATAATTTTTTGGGAAGAAAAAGGAATGTGTCAGTGTCTTCTTGTTTGCATATGGGATTTCTTGGGTTTAAACCTATTTTTTCAGATGCTGCACAGGGTGAAATTAAGGTATAAAACACCTTTATACAGTTGTGGGAGGGACATGGAATATAATAGGTGAGACATATTATACACCTTAAGTGCAATGTAGTACTTACAGTACATCTATACATCTGGTGACCAAAATAGATATTATCAGAAAAATGAAGGGTGGTGAAATTGAAATAAATCTTTGGATGTATTTTGGTTTGTAGAAAATTCTTAGGGCCCGTCCAGACAGTACCTTTATCCCATGAGCTTCCGCAGCAAATGGGTGGCCAGATGCCATTCCCTGTGAATGTGGAAGCAATTGCTACAAAAGGCAAAAAACACAAAATCTCCAAGTGCAGGAATATCGTGGTTTTGAGCCAAATATGCAGATCTTCGCAGGTCTGTATGTCCCTGCACTCGGAAATCATGAGATTTGTTATCTGGGTTTGTTCCCAGGTTTTAGATGCTTGTTCCCGATTGGTCAGTTTTTAAGAAGAAGATGACTCTTGAGTAGAAGGCAAAGGCTTTGCTTGTGTGCCAGAAACTTCATGAAATGTGTGGAGGGCACATTTTCTCTGGCCAGGACAAAGTTGTGGCCCCCTAGTCAATAAGAGCAATCGGGAACAGCCATGTATAACTCAGGAACAGCACCCTTTTCTTTCTTTTATCTATATATATTCAAAACTTTCAATAAAAAATCTATGGAAAAAGAAACAGCACCCTGTGGTTTGGTGCCACAAGTACACAACCAAATCTGTCTGGACAGATGGCCAGGCAGCCAGTCTCTAAAAAGTGTCAACAATGGCAAAGTTCTGTTCCTGGCTTGAAAGTGTGTGTTTCTGTTTGATTGTGAATTACTGACTTGGGCAGAAGTGGTCCTACCCGTAAATTTAGTTTGTGAGGCAGATACTTCATGAAATGTCTGGAGGGCACAGTTTCTCTGGCCAGGACGAATTGAAGTTTTGCAGTGATTCAGGATTTAAAAAATGCCAAAGTCTCATGCGGAAGTCCCGTGCCAGCCATCTTGGGAGCTTCTAAATCTCGCAACAAAACATCAAGTCTGGACAACATAGGCAGAAATCCTGGGACCAACAGGTCTGTATGTGGACCTCTTCTGAAGTCCTAGGATTCCCCTCCCCCTGTTTAAAACCTATGATTTAGTACTGTCTGGAAGCGGCCTTAATGCTCTTGCATATTAGTGCCTGCATGACTCCTTTTCACCAAAACACCACACAGTTCAACAATAAGTAATACGTTTATTAAGAAAATAATATATAATAGAAAAAGACAGTTTCAAAATTGATCCAAAAATCATTCCAGAATCAGCAGATTAAGCAATCACTAAGGTACAATCAAGAACCAGATTGTAAAAGCATTTTCAAAGTTATATCCATAAGCTTGATATTCTTGAGTGTAACAAATAGCAGTGACCAATTCTGAATATGAATCCAAAATGCCAAAAGATAAAAACAAGAAACTGTAATCCAGGAGTTTCAAAGCTTAAACCAAAACTATATCCAAAGGCTTGAAAACTTGTACAAAACTATAATCCAAAGGCTTGAACCAAGAATTGTAATCCAATCAAGAGACATTGATGTTAAACAGGAAAGCAGAATACAGAACCAAAGATAAGAACTCCTAACCTGGAGCTCCCAAGACAAGTGACTTGACCCATGAAAATCCAACGTTGATCTCCCAATGAACATTATCTCAAAATGCTTAAGAATTCTAATCCTTACCCATGACATCACTCTTTCTCACTCCTGGATTCCCTTTGCTTATGTTTCAGCCTCTGGGAACAACACATTTGTTGTTGCTTTGCACTGTCTCTCTGTAACTGTAATGGTTAAGTTATAGGCGCGTAGCTTCTGTCTCTTCCACATTCTTTTCAGAGTCAATCCCTGGCGGATTCTCGTGAGAACCACTTTCTGTTTCCCTAAAAACAGATCTAACTAAAACATTCCCATCATCAAGAAGAACACTTTTGTTTTCCTCACAGAAGTAACAGGCTTAGTAGTAAAACAAAAAACCACCAAAAAGCCCCTCTCCTCATCCTCAGAGACTACACAGGTCTCAACAATTTACCTGACCTAGCTGTTTTTTAAATATTGTTGATTCTCAATAAAAAGACTGCTGAAATACAATCAAACTGCTCTTGTTTTTGGTGGTGAGGGAACCTATTCTTATTCATGTTCAAGCTACTTTGGCTTTTTGTGAGATCGAAACCTACCCCCTGTATTTTCTATGTTATTCTCTGTGCCACCTCTGTGTTGATGGAGGCAGGCAGGATTTCCCCAGGTACTGGTTGTGGGGGGTCGAGAGCAGGTGAGGGTTCTGCCCTCCTTTCTGCTAGAGATCCCTGTGTACAACTAGTGGGCCACTGTGTGACACAGAATGCTGGACTAGATGGGCTGAGGCCCGATTCAGCATGGCTCTTCTTATGTTCTTATATTCTTATTCCTGCCTCTGGAAACACATTTTCTGCTAAAGAAATTATGTCTAGGAACACATAGCTGTTGGAGGGCATCTCGGAGATTCATGTCTAGCACTGAATAACACTTTTTACAGGAAGACAAAGAACGACATTTCAAATATTAAAAATAAACCTGTTTGAGAAATAAAAATGTTCAAGAGCATCATGATCTCCCTGTCATTTATTTTAGAATCGCCAGTTTGAGTAGATCTCGCAAAACGTGCGCTTTTGTATAACATGCACAAAATTCAGGTGTCAAGTAAGAAGAAGAGATGTTTATGGCAAGCATATTCATGAAATCTTATGATCGCCACTAGTGTATTATGACTTGAAGGAAATAATTAGACAATTGTATATTGTAATCATAATAATAATTTTATTTTTTGCCCACCTCTCCTCGTGGTTCGAGGTAGATTACAATATCACAAAAAACACATAATTATTTTAAAATTCTATAAAATACATACATTAAAACACATTTCTACAAAAGAAATATTAAAATACACAGAACAAAGATTAAACATAATACACAAGTTTAAAATTTGTGATTTAAAATGGCCTAAGACAATTGCCAGATCCTTCCAAATTTGAACAAGAATGGCAGCCTTTTATCGACTATTTTAAAGAAGAAAAGAAAATGAAAATATTGGGTTTTCTATAGCACCAAGGGAAAATTAGTAATACAGGGATGTAGAAATAACCCGAAAAGAAAAAAACAGAGGAGTTAGTGACAAGAATAACAGGATCCTCCATGATATCCAGGGATCCTGGAAAGTTAATCTAAGAAAGATATGAGTTCTAAGAAAAAAGGATAGTTTTTTTTATTATAAAGAAGACAGCAGAGACAGTCAGGAAGTGTTACTTAGGACTTTCTATTTTCCATTTCTCAACTTTTCCATCTCCTTTGTGTCAAATCACTGTATACCCGCTTTTCTATCCTTCTGTTTTGGATTAGAAAATATTCTTTTCTTTCTCTTTTTCTTTTTAAGCATCACAGAAATCTTTTGAGTATTAGTCATTAATGGAAGAAGAAAAAGTTATAAAATGACCCAAAGCTTCTATTATGGACGGAATACTGTTTTTAGCTTATGTGAATGTATGATGTATTTTAATGCTAATTGTGTTTTACTGTATTTTAATGCTAACTGTATTTTAATGTATTTTAACTTTGACTGTTTTTGGGTTTTTATTATATGTATACTGTGTTTTTGGCATCGAATTGTTGCCGTTGTTAGGCCGCTCTGAGTAACCCCTCGGGGGTTGAGAAGAAGCGAGGTAGAAATGGTGGAAATAAAATAAATAAATAATAAAATGTTTAAAATGCCCCTGTTCTATATCCACTCTTGTACTACATAACGTTACCATGTATTGAACTGCTTTTTCTGTCGATTAGTTGTAAAATATGATGTTTTGGTACTTAATTTGTAAAATCATAACATTATTTGACATTGAATAGGCTTTTCCTTAATTCCTCCTTATTATCCAACATTTTCGCTTATCCAACGTTCTGCCAGTCCGTTTATGTTGGATAAGTGAGACTCTACTGTAAATACAGTACATAAAATAAGTAATAAACTGCCATGGCTCCATGCTATTGAACCCTGGGATTTGTTTAATGAGATATCAACACTCTTTGGCAGAGATGCCCAAAGATCGTGTAAAGCGACAGCTCCCATGATTCCAAAGGATTGAGCCCCGGCAGTTAAAGTAGTGTCAAGCTGCATTAATTCTACAGTGTAGATGCACCCTAAGATAATACTGAAGAGTCTGTGTTGCATGCTTAGGATGATGAGAATGGAATAAGCCACACATTTCCCTGCTGCTATCTGCACTCTGATAGCACCATCAAGCTGTCTATAATGGCAAATATAATAACATACTTGCTAGCTTACATTAACTGGTGACGTGACGTTAGTCCCGACATGCATAGCATGCCAGCTCAGCCTTTCTTTCTTTCCTTTGCACAAAATGCAGAACAGATAACAATAAACTGCCCTTACTTTTCCCATCCAGGTTAATGAGGCAGCTGTCAAGAGGTTGTCACCAGCTTTAAAATGGCCTCAGGTTGACCTGAGTGTCCAAGGATTTTCTTTTTCATTGTTATCAGAGATAATACCTGTTGTAAGTTAATACCAGAGGCCCCGTTACCTCCTTGTTACTAAGGCAGGAAGCCGCTCTGCTCTTTCTATGTTGTCTATGCTTTTGATGTGTATTCCCAAAGGCTTTGCTTCTGGATGGTTCACATTCTCATTAAGTGTGGTGAGAGTATCACATGGGACACCAAGCAGGCTCCGAAATAGAAATGCACCTTCTCTGAGCACAAGATACATAACAGGTGGCTCCCTGGGAATTTGTAAACCGTGGCCTTCTGGGAACTTGCCAGATGTAGTACTAATCTATGCCTTGTACAAAGTGATGCTCCGATCTCTTTTTCAAAGGTTCATTAAGTTTCAAGGCAAGGATCAAATGGTCCCAATAAAACATGCAAACTACAGTTGAGGTAAAGTACAATCCTGAGGAACTGTTTTCTCCTTTCCACTTATTCCAAGTAGCAGGATTGGGCTCAGAGGAAGGAGGTGTGAAAATGGTTAGAGGAAACATCAATAATTTAAAATATGCAGGGACATCATACCACTAGCAGAAAAGTGTTTGAGGACTGGGACATCCATAAGGATACCAAGATGCTTGTTTACAAAGCTATTGTCCTCCCAACCCTGCTATACGCCCGCGAGATGTGGACTATCTACAGACATCACATGCAACTCCTAGAACAATTCCATCAGCGCTGCCTCCGAAAAATCATGCAAATCTCTTGGGAAGACAAGTGGACAAATGTCAGCGTGCTGGAAGAAGCAAAGACCACCAGCATTGAAGCAATGGTCCGCCATCAACTCCGCTGGACCGGCCATGTTGACAGGATGCCCGACCATCGTCTCCCAAAGCAGTTGCTCTACTCCGAACTCAAGAATGGAAAACGGAATGTTGGTGGGCAGGAAAAGAGATTTAAAGATGTGCTCAAAGCCAACCTTAAAAACTCTGGCATAGACACTGAGAACTGGGAAGCCCTGGCCCTTGAGTGCTAGAGATCATTTGTGACCAGCAGTGCTGTAGAATTTGAAGAGGCACAAATGAAGGGCGAAAGAGAGAAATGTGCCAAGAGGAACTGACCGGAACTGCCTTCCACCTGCAAACCAATGCCCTCACTGCGAGAAGACATGCAGATCAAGAATAGGCCTCCACAGTCACCTACGTACCCACCGCCAGTACACCGATCTTGGAAAACAATCCTACTCGGACAAGGAGGGATTGCCTAAGTAAGTAAGCAGAAAATTGTAAAGACGTAAAATGGCTTTTAAAATTCATATCCCACCCAATCCCACCAGAGCTTGCCCCTTCCCCAAAAAACAGTTTTTCCAGAAGGCCTGAGCAAAGACCCAAAGGAAGACCCCAGGATCTCCTCCGAAGTCATTCCACATGTTTCCTAGCCTCAAGGGCCCCTCTGGCTTTTCTTCCTTTCTGCAAGAATGGGAGGCCCCTTTGTCACTGCAGGAAGGCCAGGAAGACCTTTCTCTTCTACTGCCACTCTCCTCTGGGAGGCCACCCTGGGCTTGTGGTTTGGTCCTGGAAGGAAGCCTTTCTGCTTCCAATGGGTGAGCGTTGAAGCTTGCCTTTTACTGACACAGGATTCTTCTTCATGCGACATGAAGGCCCTGATACTGGATGGTTGAGCTTCTAAATCTTGGAACAAAGCATGAAGTCTGGACAACGGAGGCAGCAATCCCACGACTAACAGGTCTGTATGTGGACCTTTCCTGGAGTTCCGGAATTTTTTGCCCCTCACTAAAACCTGTGATTAAGTGCTGTCTGGAAACACCCTAAGTTGCAGAGCTTTTTCCCCTCCCCCCATGCTAGAAATACCACCGAAACACCTATTTCTTCACTTCCTCTCCTCTCAGCAGCATCCCAAAGGGACAAACTGAGCATGCTCAGAAACTTCTCAGATCTGAAGGAGGGAGGCTGAGATTTCAAAGAGAGGAGGATTTCTTTCAACAAATAATGCAGCATGGGAGGGGGGGTGTGCTGGTGGACGGGGCCTCAGAACTGTAATGTAATGAGAAATTAACTCAAAGAATGTGGATACATATTGAGTTGCATGGAAGTGTGGTGAGGGTAAGCTATTCTCCCATTTCACAAGAAAGTGGAGCTCTATTTAGCCAAACCTTTTCATCCGTTTCCCCCCCCCCCCCAAATTTTATTGATTAAAATACATCAACAAACAGGAAATACGTGTAACCAACATTATAAACGCCATGGTAATAGGGGTAAGGTTAGAGGAAGGGGAGGGGAAGGGGGAATGAACAATAGGTAGTAGTTGACATGACCGGGTATATGAACAAAAGATTAAAAAGAAAAAGAAAAAAGAGAAATTACAAAACACAACTATTAGACAGGTTGACTTCACCCGCCGGTAGTGAGATATGCGAATAGCGATTGGGCTTATACTTTAGTTTATAGGTCTAGATCCAGAAACCTCTTAGATCTTCCTTTTTCTTTGTTTTAACATAGGCAATAAAAGGTTTCCATGAGTCCTCAAAATGTTTTATAGGGCCTCTTCTTAGTAAGATTGTCAGCTTATCCATCTCCGCAGTGTCGAGAAGTTTGAAAATAATTTCGTCAATGTCCGGGGTTATATTCCTTCTCCAGTGCTTGGCCCAGGTGATCCTAGCTGCCGTTATTATGTGAATAAGGAGTCTTTCTGTGTCCTTGCCCATCTTTTTTGAATCTATAATATTCAACAGAAACAGTTCTGGTTTGAATTCAATTTTCATTTGTAATACCTCCTCTGTACATATATGCACCTTTTCCCAATATTTCACTGCTTCCTCACAAGACCACCATTGGTGGTAGAAGGTCCCTCTATTTAGTTGGCATTTCCAACATCGGTCCTCTCCTGTCTTATATATATTGTTAAGTTGAGCCGGAGTGATGTACCAGGAGGTTCTCTCTCAAGGAGTATGCACAAGTGAATTTTGCATTGTTCTTCCATGCTTTTTCCCAGCATTGCTGCGGAACTCTATGGCCTAAGTTGGTTCTCCACTTTTCCATGTAATCATTTACAGGCTTCTTCTCATGTTTTTTTTGTTAAAAGTAATTTATATAACTTACTAACTCTCTTACTCTCTGAGTATAATATTATTTTCGCACCTTCAGTTAGTTTCTCTTCCCATCCGATCTCTCTGTCTTTCATAAATCTGGCTCTCAATTGGTTATATTGGAACCAGTTTATTTTATGCTCTCTCAACTCTTCCTGGGATTTCAAATTATATGTACTATTCTCCTTTTTGAGTACTTCCTTATAAGTTGGCCGAGTCTCACTTCCTATTTTATATAGTGCAAATGCCTCTACTGGTTATGCCCATAGGGGGAGTTTTTTACTTATCGTTTCTTTGTGTTTTGTCCAGACCTTCATTAAGAGGGCTTTTAGGATGTGGTTCCTAAAGTTCTTGTCCTGCTTTAGCTTGTCGTAAAATAGGTAGGCATGCCATCCGGCTTTGTTCTCCCAGCCCTCTGCTACTAATAACTCTTTGTCTTTCACCTCAATCCAATCTTTCAGGTGTTCAATACAGTTAGCTTCGTAGTATGTCAGTAGGTCTGGGAGACCAAAGCCACCATTTTGTGGGGACTCGTGAAGGTATTTTAGTCTAATTCTAGGTTTTTTCCCTCTCCAGATAAATGCTGACAAGTCCGACTGCCACCTTTTTATTAAACTTTGGTTTTTCAAAATTGGCAACATTTGGAACAGAAAGTTAATTTTGGGGAAGATTTTCATTTTCACTGTAGAGATCCTTCCTAACAGTGACAGCTCTAGTTCTTTTCCCCATTTGTCCAGGTCTTCTTTAATCCCTCTCCATATTTTTTCATAGTTATTTTTAGTCAATTGGCAATTTTTTGCTGTGATATTTATCCCTAAGTATCTTATCTGTATTCACAGTATGGGAGGCAGGCAAAGCCGTAATGAGAGGTAATTTCATAGTGCAGGCCAGCAATAAAAGAAAACAATTAAAACTAGAACTAGACAAAGCTCAAAAAGAACTCTCGATATTAGAAAAAAAATCAACCCCAACGATAATAAGACAGACTTAAAAATTAAAATAACAAAAAATCATATAAAAATGCTTACCGCAAAAGAAATAGAAAAGAAATTAAAATTTCTAAAACAGAGAAACTTTGAAAACGCAAATAAACCAGGTAAATGGTTGGCCTACCAATTTAAAAAAGAAAGGCAGAAAAATAATATCCCCAAAATTAGAAAAGAAGATAAGACATATGTAAAAGATGAGGAAATATTAGACGAATTTGCCAGATATTACCAAGAGCTTTACCAGGAAGATAACATAAATAGGGCCCATATTCAGGAATATTTGAACAAACAAAAACTCCCGCATATAACGGAAGCACAAAGAGAACTGCTAAATGGGACCATAACAGAAAAAGAAATACGTAAAGCAATAGACAATCTAAAATCAGAGAAATCCCCAGGCCCGGATGGGTTCACTGACATATATTACAAAAGGCTAAAGAGTTTCTAAATAACTGGATATCACCAAGCCAAACAGGTTTCCTCCCAAAGAGATATATGAGGAAAAATATTAGGTCAATAATTAATATTATAGAATTCCTGGACAAAAACATCGGCAAAAAAACAGCACTGGCCTTCCTCGACGCTGAGAAAGCGTTCGATCGGATTAATTGGAATATAATAGAAAGCCTACTAGCGGAGATAGACATTGGCCACAATTTCACCTTAGCGATAAAGGCAATATATAAGTCCCAACAAGCATATGTTATAGTCAATGGACAAAAATTAAAAAATACCAGTTAACAGGGGCACGAGACAGGGTTGCCCCCTCTCACCCCTAATTTTCAACTTTGTTCTCAATTTTTTAGTAAAAGATATAGTCAAAGATAGAGAGGTAAAAGGCCTGCCAATTAAGAACAGACAATATAAGATATTTGCCTTTGCAGATGATTTGGCCTGCGTAATTGCAAACCCCACAGATAATATGGACAAATGGATAGAAAAAAATGAAAATTTTGGGGAAATATCTGGCTTCAAGTTAAACAAAAACAAATCTCAGTTATTAGTCAAAAATATTGAACATACAGAAGCCTATGAATTAGAAAAGAAATTTGGCATCCCTATTGTAAAACCTTTTCATCCGTTTCATTGCCGTAATGTGATGAAGTCCCAGGAGAACTCCCAAACTGTGAACCTGTGTCTTCAGGGGGAGTGTAACCTCATCCAACACAGGCTGTAACCCTATACCCTGTTCAGCCTTGCGATTGACCAGGAGTATCTCTGTCTTGTCTGGATTCAGTTTTAATTTGTTCGCCCTCATCCATACCGTCACAGCTGCCAAGTACCGGTTCAGGACCCGAACAGCCTCCTTAGCAGCAGGTGGAAAAGAGTAACAGAATTGAACATCTACGTACAGATGATATCAAACTCCAAAAGTACATCGAAAGCCTGAGCATCTTTTCCTATCATCCACAGTGCCCTGGATATGTGTGTGTGTATGTAGATACATACATACATACATACATACATGCATACAGTACATACATATAATGGTCAATGACCATTACCAAAAATGTACAAATGTCAGAATAGGAATATATACATTCAGTGCCATCCCAGAGCATTGAAGATGCATGGAGCAATAACTACTACTGAAAAAGAGAAAGGAGAGAGAGTATGGAGAATAATGAGAGTCATTTCTTCAAAGTGGGATCTATTTCTGGGAGGAAAAAGATGCAACTGGGAAGAAAAAAAGCATGTGAGAACTGTTCTTTTTTTAAAAAAAAAAGTTTTACAAGAAAATTCACAGCTCAGCTCCAAATCCAACTGCTTTTGATAACTCCTAAATTGTTTCCTGGAAGGCTATATAATTAATTCTGAACACATCAGCACAGATCAGTAGTTTTGCAGTATGTACTGTTTGGCTGCTTTCCCCCCTTTGAGCTTTTGGCTTTTCATCGTATCACTCCATCAATGTGTTAGGAATATTTAAAAAAAAACCTGAAGAACACTTGCTCCAAGCTCTTCAGTACATTGTTTTCTTTCTCTATCCTCTAGAAATCTCAAATAAGACAAGATAACATTCCAATAGCCTGAAATGGGGAAAAGAAAAATACAGTTAAATATTAAAGTCATAAAATCTACTTGTTGAGAGAGATTAACCATTTAACAAAGTAAGC
Organism: Anolis apletophallus; assembly: GCA_030556195.1. Lineage (NCBI taxonomy): Eukaryota > Metazoa > Chordata > Lepidosauria > Squamata > Anolidae > Anolis > Anolis apletophallus. Next base: position 66,819,801 of record JARBWK010000008.1, on the reverse strand, counting down.
AAAATGATTTTGAGTATTGTGATGAAATTGTCCCTTGTGGACAATCATGGGTTGAGAAGTTCCTAGCTCCTTCAATGTTTAGGAAGACAGGTTTATAAGAGTAATAGAATCTCAGTCAGGTCATCAATCAACCCATACAGCAGTATTTGTACCTGTAATAAAAAAGGGTGTTAAAAGGATAGTAAAAGAATAATCTGAAGTCTGTTTTATTAGAGGCCAAAGGGGTAGAAACAGCAAGCAGGCATATTCCAAGGATGTTATCCAGTAGAACTGGAAAGATTTGTAGTGTACCTCATAGTCAGCATCACCACGGACATAAATATTTTACATTTTTGTTTGCCAAGTCCTCTCTCAAGATCTGAAAGCTAAATTGCACACCATGAAGTTGTCTATACCAGCAAAATAATTCAGCTGCAATGCGCAGTATTCTTCCCTGGATTCACCCCAGATTCACCCTGTTGGTCTGACTCCAAATAAACCAGACTCCAAATGCTTACGCTTACACACACATTCTTCATTCAAACTGTTATAAAAGTGAGGCACCTTTTTTTCTTCCCAATGTATCATATAGTGTTTATTGTTTACCTGTGAGTTTTCTCACCCTCCTTGCTTGCCCTGTCTAATCCCCATTCCCCTCTTCACAGCTGCACTGAGGGAGGGAAATTAATGCTTCCCAACACACACATACGCTTATATTTAAGTGAAATGTAACACACACATCCCAATAGATAACAACAACAAGCAATTAGAACAAATGCCATCAAAGCCAGAACTCAAAAGTTGACAACAGATTTCAAGTGTAGACTCTGTAAGGAAGCAAATGAAACTATGAATCACATACTCAGCTGCTGCAAGAAGAAAGCACAGACGGACTATAAGCAGAGGTATAATACTGTTGCTCAGATGATCCACTGGAATGTGTGCCAAAAATAATATCTATCTGTGTTGAAAGCGTGGGATGAGTCCTTCTTTCGTTCGCTATCTGTGACAAAAAAAACCTGGTGGGATCACAAGCCTAAAAAAGTTACACAAAAAGGTGATCCCAATGGTGATTGGCACACTGGGTGCAATGCCTAAAGACCTTGGCCTGCACTTAAAAACGATTGGCGCTGACAAAATTACCATTTGTCAGCTGCAAAAGGCCACTCTGCTTGAATCTGCACACATTATTTGTCAATACATCACACAGTCCTAGACACTTGGGAAGAGTCCGATGTGTGGTCAAATACAAAAGCCAGCATAGTGATCTTGTTTGCTGTGTACTAATCTTGTTGTATATCTAATGATGATGATGATGATTGTATTACCCGCATCCTCCTGTGGCTCAAGGTGGGGTAGAACATAATTAAAACGAGACATAAAACAGTATTAAAGCAGATACAACAAGACAGAGTTAAAAAACAAGTTAAAATCCACTAATGAAAGGCACAAGGAAGGCTTGCTGGAAGAGATAGGTCTTTAGTTCCTTCTTCAATTCTAAAAGCTGATTTAGCTGTTGAATCTATTCTGGCAGATCATTCCACAGTCTTAGACCTTAGGAAATGGGAGGCAAGTGAAGTTCATGGTTGGGGGCATTTAAACAATTTGGTAGGTTATTTTTACTTCCATGAATGTATATGTGCAGATCTTTACCCAAATGAGCAAGAGAATTATGCACATCCATGTGAAAGAATTCACGTGAGTGCCAACCATGAAAGGCAGGAGCCCTGACTGACTACATACACAGTGCCCATTGGTATATATTTATGTGTATCTGGGTGTCCGAAGGTACTTTGTTGCCCGAGGCAAGGGAAAGTGTGCATCTTCCTTAGTCTACATAAAGAAGCAAACTAGATGGGTAGTTCAATTTATCTTTAGCTTTGTATTGAGATTGTTTTCCCCTGACATAAAGATATTATCTAGCTAGATCAAGAGTTCAGTACAAGCAGCTCTGCTCTTCTATGCCAAGAAAAAGTCACAATCAGGAAAATGTTCAGTTGGCCACTGTTTTATGTTTAATTGTGCTGTATTGTTTTTTGGGCTTAGCCTCATGTTAAATAGTAAGAGACGGGTAAAGAGGAAGACACCAAGGGTTCAATATGAAGTCAATATGATATTTATCTGGTAAGTTTGTTCTTCAAAATCAAGGCAGTATTCTGCATTCGTCGTTGTGAAACCGACAAGTAATTCCTAATTAAAGGTCTATATAAGACAGTATCATTAAAGCAAAAGGTAGGTCTAGAGAAACCACGAAGTACATTCATATCAAGTAAATCCACCATATATCAATCAAATTATGGCGTGGTTCTCAAAGGGGTCGACAATCATGGTCCCAGTTGTTTCGCCAATCCTGGCTTCATCAGGACCCCAGACTCAATTGCTGTTAATAAGTTTCACAGGTCCGGATTTCTGTTAATATATACAAAATCTACAATCAATACATGATTTAACTCTAAAAGGCAACACAGGTGTAATCACCCTAGCAGTTCGCTGATTGACAGGTCGTCGTAGAGTCCTCCCGGATACTCAGATTTTAAACTGCTAGGGTGATTACACCTGTGTTGCCTTTTAGAGTTAAATTGACGCCCTTTTCCATCTACCAGTGTTCGGTTACATCGCGTCGGTGGCTGCGCCCACATTGATATACTTAAGAATATTGAGATTGGTATGTACCTTTACTTAAACCTTCAGCCCTTTATTTCCATGTACGGGCTACTTATGATTGTTATCATGTATTGATTGTAGATTTTGTATATATTAACAGAAATCCGGACCTGTGAAACTTATTAACAGCAATTGAGTCTGGGGTCCTGATGAAGCCAGGATTGGCGAAACAACTGGGACCATGATTGTCGACCCCCTTGAGAACCACGCCATAATTTGATTGATATATGGTGGATTTACTTGATATGAATGTACTTCGTGGTTTCTCTAGACCTACCTTTTGCTTTAATGATACTGTCTAATATAGACCTTTAATTAGGAATTACTTGTCGGTTTCACAACGACGAATGCAGAATACTGCCTTGATTTTGAAGAACAAACTTACCAGATAAATATCATATTGACTTCATATTGAACCCTTGGTGTCTTCCTCTTTACCCGTCTCTTACTATTGAATATCCTGGAACTACTCACCGTTTACCCTGTGCTTAGCCTCATGTTAGCCACCCCGAGTCCCCTCTTGGGGAGATGGAGGCGGGTTACAAATAAAGTTTATTATAATATTATTATTACTATTGTGTCTCCCCAACATATGCCATTTGGCAGTTGTTTCACTTGGTCTAAAGACAGGACTGGCTGTTTTGCAGATGTTATGTAAACACATGTAAGTATGGAGTAAGGACAGAAGACAAGTACTTGCTTTCCCCCCTATAGAAATGTACTAAGCATCTGCATGTGGACATGCATTTTAACAAAAGCTAGAAGACCAAGGCACGAATCCCCATCCATACATAGAAATCCACAGGTGGGAAAAACATGAAGATGATAATAGGAAACTTCCTCTGACCAAATTTTGCCAAGAAAATCCTATGGGATGATAAGTCAGAGTTAAATTGAAAGCATATAACAACAAATCCAGAATCAGATACAGACAAGGCAAAACCTTTCCAAAATGAATAAGTCATAATTTAGGGTACATCTACAGTGTTGGGCTAATACGGTTTGACACAACTTTAACTGCCATGACTTAATGCTATGGACTCATGGAAGTTGTAGTTTTCTGAGACACCAGCCCCTTTTGGGCAAAGAAAGCTAATGACCTTGTAAAATTATTCAATTGCACTGAGACAGGGCAATCAAGGAGTACCAAACTGCATTAATTCTACAGTATATACAGTATGCATCCCCATTTCTTAAATATATATATAATATCAGAGTCCTTCCTAAATTTCAGGAGTATATACAGTATTTGGTCTACTTTTTTGTTATCACAATTATGTACACTTCCAAGTGTTAAATATTTGCCTCTCATTTCTTACTTAACTCTATTTATGCCTCCATAGTAGTTCATAGTACCTGTTGCTTCTTGTCACACAATGTTTATGATAAGTACTAGCTCCTCTGCTCATTGCTGTGTTACCTGTGTTAGGGAAATAGTTTACGTGAGGTTTCCATGGTTCTTGAATAAGAAATGAACCGGTTCCCCATCCTTTCTAGCTTCTAATACAACCATGAAGTTAAAATTGCTTTCTGTGTACCTATATCAGATGGGTAGGACAGAAAACCGTTGTAACATTTCAGAATATATTACACTGAGATCAAACATGGTGCTTTAAATCACATTACTGGCTCTGCACGGTCACTTACCACCTATTTATTTAAACCATGTAAACAGGATTTGCTGCAGCATTCTGCATGTCACATATCAAGTGCAAAAACATTTCCATTTGGAAAGGCATCCCAAAAACACATCTTTTCAAACACCCTTTAAGCCACACATGATAAACGCAAGGCCTGTGGGCCGAGTATACATAATTTTATTGGGGCCATGAGGTTTTCAATGCTAGGGCAACATAATTATGTTAGATAGAAATGACAAAGCATTTATAATCATGGAATAAAATACTATTTGATGAACATGTGGTTGATTAAAAGCACCTGGGTAATGACTGTGACTGTCAGGACGCAATACGTAAGAGAATGTGGCAATGGCTGTGTCACCATGTGAGGTGAGGTGTACTGCAAAGGGGTTGTATCGGCCAGCGTCCCATACTGATGACCTATCAGCAGGTGGCTCTATAAGGAGGATGAAAGAATCCATCTTTTTCTCTCCTGTCTGACTCAGTGTGAGTATCCGCCTATGTTGTATGTGATTACTCTGGTTGTTTGCAAGTTCAAGGTAAGTGGATCTGCATATCCTGTCTGACCATTTGTATATACTGCAACTGTGAAGATTAAAGCCTCCGAATAGTTTGGATGAAAATCTGCATCCGTGAGTTTACTAAAACAGTGTGTAGATAAGATTGGATGCTGGCAGTTGGACTCTGTTAATAGACAGGTTGAAACACATGTTTTGCTGTGAAAAGGGAGCTGTCAACCCCCCTGTTTAAGGAGCTCCATTGGCTGCCGTTCATCTTCCGGTCCCAATTCAAGGTGCAGGTCATCACTTATAAAGCCCTGAACGGTTTGGGACCCACCTACCTTTGTGACCGCACCTCTATCACAAACCTGCACGATCTCTTAGATCTCTGGAGAGGCCCTGCTTTTGCCCCTTCCTTTATCACAAGCTCGAATTATGGTAACGAGGGAGAGGGCCTTCTCCGCTGTGGCCCCCCGCTTTTGGAACTCGCTACCTAGGGAGATCAGGCAAGCCCCTACCCTAGCTGCTTTCAAGAAAGATCTAAAAACGTGGCTCTTCCAATGTGTCTTTGGAGAGTGACCTGAGAGTGACCCACCTACAGTTGCCCTCAGAATAGTCCTTCCACTGTCTCCTATAAAGGCCAAATCCCATTTCTCCTTTCTTTCGGGCTCCTTTCTTATAAATGCCCTTTATATCCCTATCTCGCCCAGGGTTTTAACTTTTTAACATCTTACCTCATACATCTGGCCCGCCCTCTGTGTTCGATTTTATCATGCTATTTTATACTGTTTATTTTATTTGTTATTTTATATTTTGTTATGATGTATTTGTGTTATTTTGTGTTTAATCTTGTTGTATTATTTTGGGCTTGGCCTCATGTTAGCCGCCCAAGTCCCCTTTAGGGAGATGGTGGCGGCAGGGCCGTAGCCAGGATTTTGGTTCAGGGGGCTGAGTTTGGTTCGGGGGCTGAGACTGGGTGGAAGAGGGTCTACCCTAGCAAACCTTTTGTATTGTTATCCCAATAACCCCATTAATGTGAGATATGAGCATGGTGATCAGATCATGATATGAATAAACATAACAGTTTAAATAATGTACCAGTAAGGCCTTTTCGCAGACCACCCTGAGAATTTGGGGGCTGAAGCCTTTAGCCCCCCTGGCTACATGCCTGGGTGGCGGGTTATAAATGATGATGATGATGATTATTATTATTATAATAAAAGGACTGTTTTGTATTTTTGCTTGCTTCTGGGAGATTTGCTATCCAGCTTGTAGTGGTTAGGAAGGTTGTGATTTGGAAACTATAAATCACTGCATGGCCAGCTCTTCCCGCAACAAATTATATTTATAGACTTACTATTACAAGCCTTTGAAGGCAACCATAATGTGGGCCTCAGTGAAAATGAATTTGTTACCTCTCCTTTAAGCCTTTATTAATCTTTGATGACTCAATCTATTTTTACACATGGGTCTTACCTTTACAAAGCTGGCTCAAGACATTTTGCTGCCTGAAGCATATTGTAAGAGGGCATTCCTTACAAACTGGCACCTGCATATCATTTCAGGGTTGGCTGTATACCCATTATACCAGAAGTTCACTTTTGGGGGAGCAGGACAGATTACATGACATACACCACTCTTTCCTCCAACAGAATGAAATGGTCGTGTGCTCAGGCAGAAGATCCAAAGGATAACACTAACACCCTACCTACCCACGTTTTGTAAAGAACTAAAGACGTGGATTTATTTATTTATTATTCGTGCTTGTTAGTCGCCACTCCCGGTGTGGCTCGGGGCGACTCACAACAGTGGATTTACAGTTTAAAAGCACAGTATAACACAATAAAAACGCATTAAAAACACAATAATACACAATAAAACACAATAAAAGCATGGTAAAATGCACAGCAAGCAGATGGCAACAGATGAAAGTACAATTCATCAGTGCTATATACAGCACGAGGACGGGTAATCAGAGAATTACAGCCATTAATCCCCGAAAGCCTGCCAAAACAGGAGGGTTTTGCATGTCTTCCGAAATGCCAGCAAATCTGTAAGGGCACGAACATCGGAAGGCAGTGCATTCCATAGTGTAGGGGCGATTACCGAGAAGGCCCTCCGTCTTGTGGCCATAAGATGGTACGTTTTGAAACTGGGGACCTCCAAAAGTTGGCACGACTCTGAACGTAGTGGCCTAGTGGGACAATATGGGATGAGGCGGTCCCTAAGGTACACTGGCCCTAGACAGTTCAAGGCCTTAAAGGTCAGTACCAACACTTTGAAAGTGATCTGGCACTCCACTGGTAACCAGTGCAGCTCGAGCAGTATGGGTGTTATGTCGAGCAGTATGGTGGCCATGGGGACACCAGCCAGCAGTCAAGCTGCTGCATTCTGTACCAGTTTCAATTTCCGGATCACCAGCAGAGGAAAGCCAACGTAGAGAGCATTACAGTAGTCCAGTCTTGAGATGACCGTGGCTTGGACCACTGTGGCTAGATCGCGACGGGAATGGTAGGGAGCCAAATTCCTTGCCTGCTGAAGATGGAAAAAAGCAACTCTACTGACGACAGAGATGTGCGCCTCCATCGTCAGTTGAGAGTCCAGAGTGATGCCCAGACTTATTACTGTTGACGACGGACGTAGTGGCGCGTCGTCCAGGGAAGGAAGTTGGATCTCTACCCTGCCCGGGCGACCCAGCCACAGGATCTCCGTCTTAGCTGGATTCACCTTCAACCTACTGGTTCGCAGCCATCCAGTGATGGCTTCAAGGCACTGATGGAAATTATCGGGTACGGTTTCAAGCCTGCCCTCCATCCCCAGAACGAGCTGGGTGTCATCCGCATATTGGTGACACACCAGCCCAAAACTATGGACCAGCCGAGCAAGTGGTCGGACATAGATGTTAAATAATAGAGGGGAGAGGATTGCCCCCTGGGGAACCCCACAACGAAGTGGATGTTCCGCTGTGCATTTGATTAGACAATTCCCCAGACAACTAGCCATAACTATGACCTAAGTCTTGTTCTTGCATCTTACTACTGTCCTATCCAAAGTCTTTATTGCTCTTATCCTTTTGCTTCTTTATGATCTATGCAATTCACTCACCAGTCCGACCTTTTTAAATTGTGGTGCACTAGACAGCCCTCCTACAATGAGACTTGAATTATACTATTGGTTGTTGTTTCTGATGCTTGTTTTATTGTTGTTTTAATGTTGCTTATGTTGTTTTTATATCGATGATTGCATTTTGTACATGTTATGTTTTAACTGATGACTGGGTTTGGCCCCATGTAAGCCGCCCCGAGCCCCTTCGGGGAGATGGAGGCAGGGTACAAAATAAAATTATTATATTATTATTTTTTGAATTTATTCAGGAATCATTAGAGGTGTCTTTGATGCTGGGGAAAGGTCAAGTTCCTCCAGAGGGACCTAGAAAGGTGGCAGGAGGTTTCTGACTACTGCTCCCTGAAAACATGACACCATTCCAATATGTCCTGCTTGGACCTTTTTGAACACAATGGGAAGGAAATATATAAAAGGACACACAAACAGTCCTAGTCTGATGCTTAGAAACTGAAACTGAATTTCAAATTAGGTATTTTTGTTTATCTGTCGGTGGAAATTTCAGACAATGGCAGGAATATTGTCAAAGTAACATATGGCTCAGCCATATTACAAAATCAGATAATATATTCTAATAAATTATTCATAATACACTTATACCTTCATTGCTCAAGTGCTTTGTGCGCAATTAAAATGAAATCATCACAATAAAGAAATAAATAACCTTAATTAAAACAGTGCATTGGAATGCTGAACCAAGATGTCGCTGTGCAGTCAACCGGGACCTGCCTGTTAACATGCAATTTTACATAACTGTCAGTTGTATTTAATACAGATCTAAAAATAAAAGCTTAAGAGACCAAAATGTGGATTTTATGAATTCCCGCAGGAGCTGTAGATCTATACACAGATGAAATCCTCCATATGCACATTCAAAAATCTCCTTGCAAATTATGGATAATAATTAATATAACAATTTGCTCTGTAGTTATTCTACTGCACTAATGGAGTGGATACCCTGCTCAAATTTCCTTAATTATCCAAATCACCCACTATCTTTTTCTCCAGATCTTTATCGGATTATGTTTATCCAGTGATGAAAAAGCTATATTAATTAGTATAGTAAATTGATTTAAGAAATATGGGAAAGCATCTGTTGTGTAATCCTTTCTATTTCTGAAACACGTGTATATAATGTAAATAAAGGGAGTGACTTTGGTTCTGTATATTAGCATGACTATAAACAATCCTTCTTTTATCCGATGCTGATATGGCAATAACGTCAATTTTTAAAATATGACACTTTCATAATTGACACATTAAGTGGCATCAGCAAAAGTGCTAGATATCACTTTAAGGCCTCTAAGGGCAGATCTAGACCGCTCTTTATTGTAGAAACTTCCACAATAAAAAGGGGGCTGTCCAGACAACGTTTTGGACAACCCGAAATTAATTTGCCGCAAACCAAGAAAAGGTTTGTCTTGGAGGGTGAGGGATAAACCCACTACTTCCGGTGTCTGGACTGTAAAATACTGCAGCCCAGACAGTATTCTCACAGTTTGCCAGGAAGGAGGGGAGAGGAGGAAATTCGGGTCACCTTGGACACATATATACGAGGTTATGCTAATGCTACAAAAGATGAAGATGAGGACTGTGATATTATCCGCCTAAGCCTTGAAAAAGCCAGCCGCGATATTGCTCAGCGAAATGGCCAGTGGGAGACGTGATACCTTCACGCTGTTCCATCGGCTTTGTGGTCTTTCTGGGATTTCCACCCATTGATTGAATTTATTCCTCACCTCATCTGGTCTTCATATTGGAGTTTTTATGGACTTTTAAAACCCTCTGGAGTACCATTCACTTCCCTTCCTATATTGGACTGTATGTATTGCATCCCGGACACGTGAATTTGTATATTGCTCTATGAGACTGTTATGGACTATTTTCCTACACACGGTGGTGTTGTACTCTTGAGCATTTTTTTCACTATATGCATATATACATTAGATGCTTTTTCCATACTGTGTGCTAACGCTTTTGTTTTGTTACGTCATTTGTATGCACCAGAACTGCGGCAGCCGTCCCATGGAAGCCGGGTGAGGTCTTTTCCTTTTTTTTTACTGTGCTTACGGGGGGAGGGGGCTTCTGGGGAGGGGGTTAAGTGTCCCAGTGTTGTACTGGGAAGTACCAGTAGAACATCTGGACACACACCCCAGAAAGAACGCGCTTTCTGAGGTGGGTGTCGATGGACCCCCGGGGACATCCACATTTTTAAAACGCGGATGCTCCTGGGAAAGCGGCCTGTCTGGAAAGGCCCTAACTCAGCAATTGTGGTGAACCTTGTCTTGAATGTAAACCTGGACGAAAAGAGGCTCCCTGTAATAATTCAGAATTATCTGAGTGCTTGTGATGGAATAAATATGGAATTACATATCTTGTCCGGCATACTTTCTGTTAATCCCATCTAGAGTGCTGCTATCTATTCTTCCTGTACAATTGGAAACAGAAATGGAATTTGTGAGACATTTACTCTCCTTTAATTTTTTTAACATTTCCTGAAGCCTGCGGTTTTTTAATAAGATTACATAGGAAATTGTATCATTGGGTTATTGCACACTTCAAAAATATATATTGCAAAACACATGCTTGAGAATGGAGAATGAGCATACAGAGGCTCTTTTAAGAAATTTTTGGAAACTATGTCCTCCCAGCCCAAGTACAAAACATGGTTGCTTTCCTGCTGGAGATCCCCATGGAATCTCTAAGTGAAGAACAATAAAAGTACAACCACACCCCAACCAGTATGCCCTAAATATGACTGTAAAGCAGAATGAGACATTTGTACCAAACTGGTTACTAAACCATAGTGGCATAGTGGGTCATCAATGGATTTTTCCAGTGGGAAAGTAATCATAGCATGCATGGCACAGCAACAGGAGAGTGACAACGCCGTGTCATTTGTCGTGGGCTAATAATGTGGTATTCCAAGTCAGTCATAGAAGTAATGTCAGTAAGTACCATTGGACTCCTTTTCTTCTACACAGAAATACATTCTGCTATTTATTTCTATGGGATTTCTGTTTGGGGCTGGAGACAGACTGGAGCATTATGAGATTATTTTTCACAGATCAAGACAAGAAACCCTCAAACTGATGAATTTGCGCTTTGTTCACAAAAAGGTAATATTTCCCTCTGTTTTCACACCATTCATAACTTAAGACTTTAAGAAACAGACCCTTTCTATAATACATTAAACAGAAGAATTGTTCACTGTGATTTGCCATAGGGGTAGAAACATTAAAATCCTGGTTTATAAAATAAATATCTGTGACAGCTCACTTTTATATCACTTTCAATGCTGGATCTAAAAGATTTTGGCTCTATATGTTTAACTTTTAATCAGAAAAGACGAAGTGTTGACTGTGTTTAGATTAAACCCTGCTCTTCTCAAGAATACCGCTTTTTAAACTATATGTATCAATCAGTTTCTTTTGCCCATAACTTCTCACTTGGAAGGAACATTATTAGCCATGCTTTTGAATTCTTATAGATGACTAATTACTTTGGATAGGAGGAAAAGCATGTATTAATAAACAATATCTAAATGTCATATCCTCAAATTGTTAGAATAAATTGTCTATGCATTTTGAAAATGGGACTCTTGAGCTACCTGAATTGTTTTTAAAAGTTTTTTATTTACTTGCTTTAACTGTGTTCGAACTGCTTTGTTCTAGCACTTATACCACTTGAATTCCATTTCAATATTGACCTTTTGAACATTTTAATGTTATTGCTTTTTAAGCACAAACCATATTCAGTCTCAACACTGAGAAATAATAATAATGATAATGATAAAATAACTGGCTAGGCAGGCAGGCCCGGATTAACGTATGTTGGTGCCCGCCTAGGCCAAAAGACGCCCCGCCCCCAGGGCGCTGCTGCGCATGCGTGGCAGCAGCCCCGGGCTTGGGACTTCCGTCCGCCACCTCCTTGCGCCCACCTTCCGGTCGCGGGAGGAGGAGGCGGACGGAAGCCCCGGGGCCGGTGCCGTGCAGCTTCCGTCGCCTCCTCCTCCCGTGACCAAAAGGATGGCGCGGAGGACGCGGCGATGGAAGCCGCACAGCACTGGCCCCGGCCGTGCGGCTTCCGTCCACCTCCTCCTCGCCGCCTGGGCTGCCCCCTTGCAAAGGAAGGAGGTGGCGAGGAGGAGGAAGGGACGCGGCCCAGGCGGGCAATGGCGAGGGGAGGGCGCCATTCCCTCCTCCCCGCCCCCTTGCAGTGCTCTCCCCCCACCCTCTCCCGAGGTATGATGACTCTCTCTCTCTCTCTCTCTCTCTCAGCAGAGGGCGGGAGAGAGCACTGCGAGGGGCGGTTTAAAAAAAATTGCTTGATCTGCTGCCCCCTAGGCCTACACCCATAGGCCATGGCCTAGGGTGGCCTTATGGGTAATCCGGGCCTGTAGGCAGGAGGTTCTCTGTTTTGGAGAGGTAGTTTGCGATGCCTCTTCCAAGCCACAAGAAGCAAATTGCTCAGAAATGGAAGCAGATTTTGTCATCCTAACTGGCAGGTTTTATTTTAACAGTTTTAATGGTTTTTAACTGGAAAAAATAAATATTTAATCATGTTTCAATGTTTGCATATCTTAAATTGTATAATTATGTGTTTATATTTGCTCTCAGGTTGCCAGAAAATAATTTTAAAAACACTGATGGTTGGCACCCCTGGCTCCCAGGATGGGGTTCAAATCCCTTTGGTGTTCTTGTTGGCCTCCAATGTGACTTTTTTCCTCAGGTATCCGATGTCAAAGGAGTGGTTAATTTCCTCCAGCATTTAGTCCAAACTTTGAAAGAGCTCTCCTAAAGGCTGGAGCTAATTTTAGGGTAGGCTTCCTCACCTTGCATCTCACAGGTTGTTTGAATGATTGTAAAACCACTGTTGAGATTTGCGACCTTGTCACATGGTCTCTGAAGATATCCCATTTCACTCCACTTTTACGGGGGCACGGGGAAACCGCCACCGCACACCCCGCATTGCCCAGCTCCTTCGGCAGCTGATCCCATGGGGGGGGAGCGTGGTGCACGCGTGGAACATGCAACTTCCCCCCATTAAAGTCTACAGCAACACGGGAAGCCACGGGAACATGCCAGCTCCACTGTCCTTCACCCATGAAGCCAGCGTGCTGGCATCTGATGGGAACCAGCCGGCTCCATAGGTATCCGTGGCTCAACCCTGGTGCAACAGTGCCTTTACTATGGAAATTAGTCTGGCGTCATCTCTTTTAAGCTTCCAATGGACAGTCAATACATTGCTTGACATTCGACAGTTTTAAAACAGGACTCCCTTATTCTTCTTTGGATGCATCTTCATTGCAAAATTAATGACATTAGACATTTTAACTGTCATGGTTCCATGCTATATATTCCTTGGGGTTGTAGTTTGGTGAGACCCAGGCATGTAGCCAGGGGGCTAAGGGGCTCCCCGAAATTCTCAGGGTGGTCCGCGAAAAGGCCTTACTGGTACATTATTTAAACTGTTATGTTTATTCTTCATGATCTGATCACCATGCTCATTATATCCCACATTAATGGGGTTATTGGGATAACAATTTTGCTAAGACCCTCTTCCACCCAGTCTCAGCCCATGCTATAATTCCTGGCTTGTAGTTTGGTGAGACCCTAGCACTTTTTGACAGATAAACCTAAAGACTGGGTTGTTGTGTGTTTTCTGGGCTATATGGCCATGTTCCAGAAGCATTCTCTCCTGACATTTCACCCACATCTATGGCAGGCATCCTCAGAGGTTGTGAAGTCTGATGGAAACTATGGAAGTGGGGCTTATATATATATATCTGTGAAATGTTCAGGGTGGGAGAAAGAACTCTTGTCTGTTAAAGGCAAGTGTGAATGTTGCAGTTGGCCAGCAACCTCTGCCTGCCATAGATGTGGGCAAAACATTAGGAGAGAGTGCTTCTGGAACATGGCCATACAACCCGGAAAATTCACAGCAACCCAATGATTCTGGCCAATAAAGCCTTCGACAACACAAACCTAAAGATGTTTTAAAGCTACAACACCCTTGATTCCATAGCATTGAAACATATCAGTTTAAATGGTATTAGACTATTAATTCTACAGCATAGATGCATCTAGGAATTTTAAATGAGTATTTTAATGTGTTTTGCTTTTTTTCTTTTGATAAGGTTTTGTTGGTTGTGGGCTGAGAGGCCATACTGGCTGGATCTACATTGCCATATAATCCAATATCTGAAGCCAGATTATCTGCTTTGAACTGAATTGTATGAGTCTATACTGCCATTTAATCCGGTTCAAAGTAGAAAATCTGGATTCAGAAATTGAATTATGTGGTAGTATTGATGGGGCCATAGAAGAATTTTAAACAAAGAAAGAAGTGAATATTTTCGCTTGTGGGACTGGATGGAGGTAAAATGAAAAGAGTGCAATCCTTACTCCAAGAAACAAAACCCCAAGCCTATTTATGTACTGTCGGTTCTGTACAAAATTGTATCTATTCTAGTCATTCTTCCAGCATTTTAAAACAATTTTAATGTTCTTCCTACTAAGTAGCCAAGCCTTTATTACTCATTTAATTGGGAAGCAATTACTTGCCGACCGTCTAGATTTATCTTGCACACTTTCCAAATCTCAAAGCTCTTTTAACAGTCGATATTTAATGAACAAATGGCAGGTGTCCTCATGAATCCAAATGCAATGCTTTCCTTTCTTTAACGAAACGGGGGAATTGAAGCAATCTTTCTGAATCCCCAGTTTTTTCCGCTGCTTGAACCTCCAGAGACACTGGGACCAGACCTGAAGGCAAATGGGAATGGTAGAGCATGGATGTGAAAGTGAAACTGAAAATGCAAGCTAGAAAAAAATTAGTATTTTTAATTAGAGACAAGGAAAGTGGCCTTAAGCAAATATCGCTTGAGAGACTAAATGTTTTCCCCATAGATTTGAATTACTTCTCTTACTTCAAGCTCTTTATGTTTTCCACTTTCGCCATTATTATTATTGTTGCCACAGCTGCTGCTGCTCTTCCCCTCATCTTCTAATGACTATTATATTCCATCCTATGTCACTAAATCTCTGGAGAGTGTACAAGTAAAATCAATATAAACAAGTTAAAAATAAGTGACAATATATAAAGAATGTACAAAGCACTATAAATAACCTAAAACAGGTTTAAAAGGTTTAAAAGTTACAAACATGATAAAGTCGATTGGTTAGACCCAATGGCTTCAATTTGGATTGTCACCAGACACCACTAGTTTGGAGAAAAACTGTTAAACAACTGAACTTCATTGTGGTAATTATTTTGTTTAGCTAAGAAGAGATAAATGTAAAGGTTTCCCCTGACATTAAGTCTAGAGGGTGGTGCTAATTTCCATTTCTAAGCCAAAGAGCCGGCATTGTCTATAGAGGCCTCCAAGGTCATCTGGCCAGCATGATTGCATGGAGCATCATTACATTCCCGCCAAAGCAGTACCTATTGATCTACTCACATTTGCATGTTTTCGAACTGCTAGGTTGGCAGAAGTTGGAGTGAATAGCGGGGGTTCACCCCGCTCCCTGGATTTGAACTGCCGCAACCTTTTGGTCAGCAAGTTCAGCAGCTCCATAGTTAAACCCGCTGCACCACCAGGGAGTGAGAATAGGTGGGATAAAATGAAAGTCTCATCTGCCCTAAGACAGAGGCAGGCTCTACACAGTAGAATTAATCTGGCTTGGTACTACTTTAACTTCCATGGCCCAATACCATGGAATCCTGAGATTTTTAGTTTTACTACATTTTTAGCCTTCTCTTCCAAAGAGTTCTGGTGCCTCACCAAATTACAAACTACATTTATACAATGTTATTCCTAAATTGTGAAAAGCAATCCCCATTGTGTATTGCAGTCTTTCTCAACCGCTGTGCCCCGGCACACTAGTGTGCCGTGAGCAATCAGCTGGTGTGCCGCGAGAAAATCTCTTCCCCCGCCTTTCTTCCCCCTCCGAGGTTTTCCCGCGGCAGACCAGATGATCACGGATCACCGGTTTGGAAACCCGACTCTCTCTAGGACCTAGAGAGGCAGGGGAGGCTCAGGAGGGGAGGGGCCGGGCAACGCTCTCCTCCTCCTCCGGAAGTGAGCCCACAGAGCCCACAGGACTCTATCCTGTGGGATCACTTCCGGAGGAGGAGGGAACCTGGGCACCTCGGGAAGCCTTTCTCCCGGTTCGCGGTTCCGAGGAGCCCGGCAGAGCCGCGAACCGGGAGAACGGCTCCCAGGCAGGGCCAGTTCCCCAGGCTCTCACTCAGCTTGTGAGTGAGAGCTGGGGAAAGGGAGAAAATCTCGGGGCCTGGCTGCTTCCAAACCCGGGTTTGGATGCAGCCAGGCACCGGGAGGCATCTGCTCCCTTTCCCCAGGCTCTCACTCCGCTTGTGAGTGAGAGCTGGGGAAAGGGAGAAAATCTCGGGGGCTCGCTGCAGGTGTTAGAGAGTCATTTTGTGTCATTTTGGTTGGTGGTGTGCCCCAGGATTTTGTAAATGTAAAAAGTGTGCCGCGGCTCCAAAAAGGTTGAGAAACACTGTACTAAGATGTAAAGAGCGGAAGTCAAAAGCAAAGACACAACCAGAATGAAGTCAGAAAGAGAGGGAAGAGAACAAATAGATACATTCCAACTCCCTGTAAGGATTCCCACAGCGTATTCTCAAAGCTAACTTACTCTTTCTCTTTGAGGACTGCAGACTTGGGCAGTGTGGGCTTCAATTCCAACAATCCCCTTCTTCAGCCATAACTGCACAAGTCCATAAGGGTGATCATCTTTTAAAAATTTATTCATTTTCATCATGCTTGAGTTTAAAAACCCATTTGCTTCCAGCATGTCCTCGTCCTTGGGCACAGAAACTAGCTCCGAGGTTCCATTCTGATGCAAAGAGTGTAGTTCTTCCAATGCTACATTCAGCCATCCCTCACTCACTGGCAACCTCTGCAACCATGCCCGGATTACCCATAAGGCCAACGAGGCCATGGACTAGGGGCGCGATATCACGGACCAAAAAAAAACTGGTCCGCGCACCTCTTTCCCCCTTTCTCATGCCCCTCCTCGCTCCTTCTCCCGGCAAAGTCTCTGCTCCAGCCCCTCCGGGAGCGCACGCCAAGCGGACATCTCTCTCTCTCTCTCTCTCACTCACACGCTCTCTCTTGCGCTCTCTCTTGCGCTCTCTCGCGCACTCTCTCACACACATGTGCTCTCTCTCTCGCTTGCTCTTTCTCTCTCGCACACACGCGCTCTTTCTCTCTCTCTCTCTCTCTCTCTCTCTGCGTGCCTTTGGAGCGAGTTTGCACTCGCTGTGCTCTCCCCAAGCCTCCCAACCCCCGAGGAGACCTTCAGAGCACAGCGGAGCTTTCTAGCCGGTGGGAATGGGGACCTTGGAGGTGTCGGGATGGTGCCTACTCGCCTTTCTCTTCTACTCTGAGGCACCATGGTCAAAGCCAGCCAAGTGTGGGTCTGAGTGGTGTGTGTGGGGGGAGGGGTAGAGGTTGGCTGGGGGCATAATTCCAAAGTATGGCCTAGGGTGCAAAAAGGTGTTAATCTGGGCCTGTCTGCTACTCATTCCAGGATGATGGTTTCTGAATGTCTGTGAATTGGGGTAAGCCTTTGTGCTTCTTTCTGACCTTCAAAGTGATGGCACTGTTTGATCACTGGGAGGTAATGGTTCCACATATTCACTTGATGGAGATGAGTCACAGATATACACATATTTTCACTTACATCGGTAACCTGATATTTTGTTATGAAGGTGAATCTAATCTTAATGAAATTGTTCAACATCTTAGTAAAAGAGTGGAAGTTAAATGGTTTGGAAATGTCACTCATTACCTGGGAATACAAATTGAAAGAGAAGAAGATGGAAGCTTTCTTCTAAATCAAAAACAAAAGATACGGGACTTGTTAAGGCATCTTGGATTGTCAGATGCAAACCCAATAACCACACCTATGAAAGTCAATTATTGGAAGAACACTTCCCAAAGTGAACCATTATCAGACAACACAAGATATATGCAAAATATACTTATTCGTGAATTACCAGCATTATTTTGCCAAAGGGATGCCCACATTTTGGACCATTCCTATCTTTTGGCCATGCTGGGTAGACTGGATAGGAGTTCTAGCCCAGTGCATCTATGGGGCATCAAGCTGGGGGAGACAAAAACAATGTAAAAGATAAAGTCCTCAGAAGAAGTCTCATTTCTCATGATTCCCTAGGGTTCTTTCAGGGCCAGAATACACACAAATAATTCACTATATATTATTAAATGGGGGCTGAATGGCCATTCTTTGATTATGTATTTCTACATGGCAAAGGGCTGGATTGGAGGCTCTTGAGGTTTCTTCCAACATTGTGGTCCTATCATTCTGCTTCCAATGACAGCTGGTGGCTTCTTTGTCAGTGGCACATTGAAAATGCCCCGAGTTTTAGTTCAAACTTTAAATGAGTTGTCTGAGGATTTGAGCTTTATCATCAAAACAGGTTCAGCACCTCCATCAGCCCCTAAAAGAGGATTCACTTTTCTACTGACAACATATGGTCCCAGCCACCACTGTCTGCTTCATATTCTATTTTAGAAAAATAAGATGATAAAAGCACAAGTTGCTTTCGAAAGAAGCTTTGTGCACATCACTCCCCATAGGGAAAGTGTGGCAGGAGGAAGCCTAAGGGATTACTTTCTATCCCCAAATGATGACAGAGAACATTAATACTTTCATGCAGTGTTAAATCTGATAATGGAAGAGCAGTCAGAGAAAATGAAGAACGTGATGCTTTTCCCCTCCTTGATAATTATGCTCATACACGTTGATTGGAAATGAAAGGATCAAAATTCTTCTGTTATATGTTGCTTTCAGTTAGTAGCCAATGAAAAAACAGTGTTTCAGGGAGCCTGTCCTGTCCTACAACAAAACTTTCTGCTTATAGTTTTGTAAATTTACATTTTTGGGGGGATTTCCAGAACACGCAGCTGGCATGACCAGTAGAAGATGGAAGATGTTATCCCATCAAATGCCAATTTGATCATCTTCCATAGATTATTATTTTCCTTTGCTTTCAAACAATAAAATGTTTTGGGCCAATTCCTGAATTAGACTTCATAATGACCACAAATTAACCATTTATGATGTATTTTATAAATTATTTATTTATTTATTTCTGGTATTTATATCCCGTCTCTTCTCTACCCCAAAAGGGGGACACAGGAAGGCTTACATAGGCAGCAATTCAATGCCGTTACATGAACAATTAATACAATAACCATTAAACATAACCATTAACCATTAAAATGCATAAAATACATAAGCCATTAATTAAACAGTATAAAGCCTTAATTACCAATAAAACCATATCTTCATGTAAATCATCTTTCCAGTCCATTTCAACCAAAGTGCTGCTTTATATCTGCTGACCGAAAGCCTGGTCCCATAACCACGATTTTACTTTCTTCCTGAAAGCCAGAATGTATTTGCCCTGGGTGGATGCTAATCATTTCTTTTATTATTTGAATTATATAGAAATGTGACTAGTAGCTGGTATATTTAATATTTCTTAAAAGCATTAAAGGAATTAAAGGCCATAAACAAACAAACAAAAATGGAAAAATATCAGAGACCTCCAAATAATGTCAATCACTGAAGAATGTATGCACATACTCATAAGAAAGTGGACAGCAGAGCTTACTAGATACAAAAGAGAACAATTAAACCACATCATATAATGTACAAGTGATGTCAGACTCGCTCATTGTGTCCAAATTGAATACAATTTTCTATGGCAATACTCTGATGCCCACTATTATTTGTGATATCTCTTCCCTTCAAGACTGTGATTACATAAAGAACAAACACAAGCAGCTAACATTTAAAAAAGTTATATCCAGATTTCACTGAAAAGGAATTAGAATTGTGTTAACTTTTAATTATAATGGACATGTTAGGCTCATCATAGAGTGATGACGTGAAAGTAATAGGGGCCTATTTTTATCACCATGAGTCTCCAGGCCACTGCAGAGAATATGATGTGATGAAGACAGGGAGGAAAGGGAAAAAAATGTTCATCTTCAATAGGGGTGCCAAACTCATTTTCAACAAGAAAGACATCAGCTTTATGGTTGTCTTCAAGGGGCCATTGACTCCATGGACAGAGAATCCATGGATACAGAGGGCCAACTATAATTTTCCATAGTTTATGATCTTTAGATTTCCCCCCAGATATTATTGAACTACAAATAAGAACATAAGAACATAAGAAGAGCCATGCTGAATCGGGCCTCAGCCCAGCTAGTCCAGCATTCTGTGTCACACAGTGGCCCACTCGTTGTACACAGGGATCTCTAGCAGAAAGGAGGGCAAACCCTCACCTGCTCCCGACCCCCACAACCAGTACCCGGGAAAATCCTGCCTGCCTCCATCAACACAGAGGTGGCACTTGGATGTCCATTTCAGTAGCTACTGATTCCCTTGGTATCCATGAATCTGTCTAATCCTGCCTTGAAGCTGTCCAGGCTGACAGCTGTCACAACCTCCTCTGGAAGTGAGTTCCATAACCCAATGACCCTCTGGGTGAAGAAATATTTCCCTTTATTAGTCCTAACTTTCCTACCTTGGAGCTTTAGGAGTGCCCCTAGTCCTAGTGTTGTGTGACAGAGAAAATATTTTTTCTTTATTCACCTTTTCTATCCCATGCATGATTTTATACACTTCGATCAAGTCACCTCTTAAACGCCGCGTCTTTCAAGGCTGAAAAGACCAAGGCGTTGCAACCTGATTTCGTAAGGAGCTGCTCCATCCCTTGGATCATTCTTGTTGCCCTTTTTCTGTACCTTTTCCAGTTCCGTTATATCCTTCTTGAGGTGCGGTGACCAGAATTGTACACAGTACTCCAGATGTGGCCTCACCATAGATTTGTAGAGAGGCAATACAACATTTGACGACCTATTTTCGATTCCCTTCCTGATCATGCCAAGCATAGAATTTGCTTTTTTTCACTGCTGCTGCGCACTGGGTTGACATCTTCATTGAGCTGTCCACCAAAACCCCAAGATCCCTTTCCTGGTTTCTCTCGAAAGCTTTGACCCCATCAATTGGTAGGTGTAGTTGGGGTTCTTTGCCCCGATGTGCATGACTTTACACTTGTTTAGGTTAAAATGCATTTGCCACTTTGTTGCCCATTCACTCAATTTCGAGAGCTCTTTCTGGAGCTCTTTACAATCAGTTTCATTTTTAACTACCCTGAATAATTTAGTGTCGTCTGCAAACTTTGCTACCTCAGAATTTACTCCTACATCCAGGTCATTAATGAATAAATTAAAAGTAACGGACCCAAAACTGAACCTTGGGGTACGCCACTTCTCACCTCTTTCCACCCAGAGAAATGTCCGTTTATTACCACCCTTTGTTTCCTACAGTTTAGCCAGGTTCCAATCCAGGACAAGACCTGTCCTCTGATTCCATGGCTGAAGAGCTTATTTAGGAGCCTTTGGTGAGGGACTTTGTCAAAAGCCTTTTGAAAGTCAAGGTAAACAATATCGACTGGGTCCCCTTTATCTATGTGTTTATTTACACCCTCAAAGAATTCTAACAAGTTAGTAAGACATGATTTGCCTTTGCAGAAACCATGTTGATTTTCCTTCAGCAATGCCTGTTCTTCTATGTGCTTAGTAATTTTTTCTTTAATAATGGTTTCCATCACTTTGCCTGGAACTGAGGTTAGACTAACTGGCCTATAATTTCCTGGATCACCCCTGGATCCTTTCTTGAAGATCGGAGTTACATTTGCCTCCCTCCAGTCCTCGGGTACAGTGCCTGATCTTAGAGAAAGGTTATATATTTTGGCTAGAATTTCAGCAATTTCACACTTGAGTTCCTTAAGAACTCTGGGGTGGATGCCAACTGGCCCTGGTGATTTGTTGACATTTAGTTTAGTAAGGCATGTGAGAACATCTTCCTTGTTTATCTCTATCTGGTTTAATTCATTTAATTCCCTCCCTGAAAAAACTGACTCCCGTTACTTTTGATTATCCACCATTCAGACTGGGGATTATGGGAATGATAGCCCAACAGAACTTGTGGTTCTGAGGTTGGTGAAAGCCTTGTATCTAAATTCAAACCCCACTATCCTGACTAAACTTTCTTGTCTGCATGTGTTTGCGGAGTCACATCCAGCTGAGCTGTTCAGAGTGGTGAGAGGTTCAACTCAGGTACCCTCCCCTCTGAACCTATTGCTAGAACCTCCAGTAGCTCACTGTGATGTCTTCAACAAACATTTCGTAGATATAATCTCTTAAATAAAAGCTGGTTTAGATGGTGTTGTTGGAGCAGAACCAACAATGAGGTGTCCAGCAACTCTGTGAGTGGGATTATGCTGGATCCGTTTCAGTTGGTGAGTATTGTGGATAAGGTGCTGGGGCAAGTAAGGGTGCTTCCAGACAGGGCCCAAAATGCAGGCCCTGTTGGGCTTTTACCTGAGGCGTCCAAGCAATGCCTCATGTAATCCAAATTTATTTGTGACAAAGCAGATAAACCCTGCTTTGTCCCAAATTTCTTTGATACTCCATTAGACCTGGGCCTTGCTGAAAGACCAGGTCTAATGGGGTATGAGGCCTGTGAGGACTGATCCACGGAACGGCTTCCGCAGTCTCAGGGTCAGTCCCCATAGCCCATCTTGGTTCTTTGGGCTTCCAAAAGCCTGGAGAACGAAGAAGGGCAGCCCCCACCCCCAACCCTTAAAATAAGAAAAAAAATTACCAGGTCACCATGATGCCACATAGAAATGATGCACCAGGAGGCAGCAGAAGGGATCACTCCTGGCTCCCCCTCCTGCCTCCTGGCACGTCATTTCTACATGCCAAGAGGCCTCCAGAGAGATGTCATGGCAGCTCAGTATGTTTTTTCTTATTTTAAGGGCATTTTGAGAGCAGGGTTTGGGGTGGCTCCATGCCATTGTAGTACTTAACATGATGGCATGGGGACAGCTGCCTGGGAAAGTGTTGGGAGGAGGTGTGGGGACAGAAATGTGCACCAAAGTAGGTTTTAAAAGCCTGCTTTGGCGTGTATTTCTGTGAAGTCAAGAAGTGCCCTCAGAAAGACAAGCTGCTTTCTTGATCCCTGTCCCTCTTGGCTGGTCATCCAAAAAGGAGATGCAGTTCAATCTCAAATACTGCAATTATTAATGCATCTCTCAGGAAGGCAAATTTTCCATTCTGTTTAAAACAAGCAGGAGTTAGACCATTGCTGAAAAAGCCCTCCCTGGATCCCCTGGACCTTAATAATACAGACTATTGTCTAACCTTCTTTTGGGGGGGGCAAAGTGATTGAGAAGGCAGTTACTCGCCAACTGCAGGATGACTTGAATGACACACACTTCCTTGACCTATTTCAAACTAGCTTCAGAGTAGGATACGGAGTTGAAATTGCTATGGTTGCCTTAGTGGATAATCTCCATCTTAACATTGACAAGGAGTATATGTCCTCGTTTGTGCTTCTATTCGGAAATGACATTTATAACCCAGGAACAAAAATCATGTTACATAGTGTTATAAAACAACAAGAATAACTGCTACAGCACTTCGTTTTCCAAAAACGACTGCTGGGTATTTTGTTTTTTAAAACAATCTTGAATTTCAACATCATCCACGGTGGAGAAATTTGTTGTGATTCCTTTTAAAATAGGAATAAATGTTGCTGTTTGGTTTTTTTTTACTGCAATTATGCTTCAAAATGAAATGCAATTTCCATAGTAGACAGTCTGAAATCTGACATTTCCAAGTTCGAGTTTGAATTCTTAATGGTGAAGATGTTTACATATTCTTTTCTCCTGCAGCTTCAAAAGCTAATGCTGCATGTCTCAGAGCTTAGGAAAGTTACTTTTTTTTTTATATGCCATGCTGCCAGAGAATTCTGGAATCTGTAGTCCAAACTGTAACTTCACAAGTCCTGACAGGGCTTGATATATCCATATGCCAGGTTCACCAAAATACCATCTGCTTGTTCAGCCAGTTTCCCAGATGCAAAAATGAGTATACAATTAATTCTTTCTTGCAATATCATTACATTTATATCAAATCCCTCACTCATGATTAAAGATAAAAATTTCTCACTCATACTTGATTGGTTATTATTAAATTTATATGTATATTATATATTAGTGAAACAGAACCAGTGTTAATGTACTTTAATTGATTAATTAATATGATTTTGATTATGCTATTGAGCACTGATGTTGAGCTGAAACAAACTGGATTGCCAAGGATATTAAGTATGATATTGATTATGCCATTGACGCTAGTATGTCTAATTCTATTTCCATGTGGCTAGTATATTTAGTATAACATTGGGCAACGGTTAGGGAACCTCAGATATAGTTGGAGAAAGATACACAAAGCTCTGTACTATCCCTACCCATGATACATCAGTTTGTCAACATATATGGACTGCAAATCTTTTTAGCATTTTTATAAATAATACAGGAAGCATGAAGGTGCTGAAAAAATGGATATAGGAGGTACAAAGGCTGTACTTTGGTCACCCTCATTGTAGAGGGCTGAATGCAGATGCAATCATACTTGTACTTGACCTATATTCCACAGCTATAATAGCATGATATAATAGAGTTTTGCTTATCCAACCTTTGCTCATCCAACATTCTGTATCATCCAACGCAGTCTGCCTCCTGCCCAGATCCACAGCTTTTTTCAATACATTGCGATGTTTTGGTGCTAAATTCATAAATACAGTAATTACTATATAACATTACAATGTGCTGTACTGCTTTTATGTTGATTTCTGTAAAACATGATGTTTTGGTGCTTAATTTGTAAAATCATAACGTAATTTGATGTTTAATAGGTTTTTCCTTAATCCTTCTGTATTATCCAACATTTTCACTTATCCAATGTTCTGCCGGCCTGTTTATGTTGGGTAAGTGAGACTCTACTGTATTGACTGCCTTGGATCTATTCTATGAAAACCTGGGATCAGTAACTTATTTTGGAGAGATACTAACAATTTTCTGCTAGAGAGCTCAAGGCCACTAGGGTTGACTAGCAGTGTTTCTCAACCAGTGTGCCGTGGCACACTAGTGTGCCATGACGGACCTCCTGCTCTGCCGTGAGAAAAGCTCTCTGCCCCCCTTCCTTTCCCCCCTCCTCCTGCCGAACTCCTGCTGCTTGGGGGAGGAGGAGGAAGGGCTGGACGGCGAAGAAAAAGAAGCAGGGGCCAGGGCGACGCTCCTTTGGCGGTTTCCCCAGCCAGCCTTCGATCTGCTATGACTCCCGCCATGACTCTCGCCCCTCGCTCGCTGAAGCCGCGTGGAGGAGGAGCCCCGCCCACTGAATCCCGTCCACCGCTCATGGTCCTCCTCTGTGGGAGAGCTGAAGCTGGGGAGAGGGGGCGGGGCATGGCACGGCCTGGCTCCACCCCCTCTCCCCAGTTTTGGCACTCCCAGCAGCTGCTCCAGCCTTGAGGGGACAGTGCCAAGCCAGCATTGTGAGCTTGGCTTGGCACTGCCCCCTCAAGGCTGGAGCAACTGCTGGGAGAGCTGAAGCCGGGGGAGGGAGCGGGGCATGGCGTGGCCTGGCTCCGCCCCCTCCCCCTGGCTTTGGCACTCCCAGCAGCTGCTCCCAGTAGGCCACCATCCCCCAGCCGTTCTTTACTGTGTTAGAGTGTCATTTTGTGTCATTTTAATGTTAAAAGTGTGCCGCGGCTCAAAAAAGGTTGGGAAACACTGGACTAGCAGACAGTTCTCACTACTTCATCAAAAGTACAAATCCCAGGTTGAATGACATGGTTCAATGCTATGGAATCCTAGAATCTTCAGTTTGGTGAGACATCAAAACTAATCTAGCATTAGGGATCTGCTATCGCCCTCCCAACCAAACTCCAGAGGCAGACTGCTATCTGGAAAATGAAATTAAACAGGCCTCAAAAGCAATAAATTAGTCATAATGGGGGGACTTCAACTATCCCCGAATAGATTGGCTAAATTCTTGTTCTACGCATGAAAGAGAGACAAGGTTCCTCGACATGCTAGCTGATTATTCCCTTGAGCAGATGGTCATGGAACCAACCAGGGAAAGGGGATCCTGGACTTGGTGCTAACTAATGAACAAGATCTCGTCAAGATGTCCTTGTAACTGAGCCCATAGGTACCAGTGACCACAACGCAATAACCTTCAACTTAAGTTTGGATAGCAAACTGTCAGTGAAAACTAACACAGAGACCTTAAATTTTCAAAAGGGAATTTCACCAAAATGAGAAAAAATAGTAAAGAACAAACTAAAAGGAACAGTAAAAAAATCAAATCCCTCCAAAATGCTTGGAAACTGTTTAAAAATACTTTAAAACAAGCCGAACTAAAATGCATTCCTAAAATAAGAAAGAGGCCGGGAAAGTCCAAGAGGACATCGGCATGGCTTACAAATGAAGTAAAAGATGTGATTGGAAAGAAGAAAAACTCATTTAAGAAATGGAAGGCTCTTCCTACTGAGGAGAACAGAAAGGAACACAAGCTCTGGCAAACTAAATGCAAAGCAACCGTCAGGAAAGCCAAGAGAGATTTTGAGGCACATATAGCTAAGAATATTAAAAAAATAGCAAAACTTCTTTAAGTACATCAGAAGTAGAAACCCAACTAGAAAAGCAGTTGGGCCACTTGACGAAAATGGTAAGAAAGGGACAATAAGTGAAGACAAGGAGATTGCCGAGCGGCTAAACGACTTCTTTGCCTCCGTTTTCACACAGGAGGACAGACAACATATGCCTGCAGCTGAGTCAGTTTTTTCAGGGAGGGAATTAAATGAATTAAACCAGATAGAGATAAACAAGGAAGACGTTCTCACATGCCTTACTAAACTAAATGTCAACAAATCACCAGGGCCAGATGGCATCCACCCCAGAGTTCTTAAGGAACTCAAGTGTGAAATTGCTGAAATTCTAGCCAAAATATATAACCTTTCTCTAAGATCAGGCACTGTACCCGAGGACTGGAGGGAGGCAAATGTAACTCCGATCTTCAAGAAAGGATCCAGGGGTGATCCAGGAGATTATAGGCCAGTTAGTCTAACCTCAGTTCCAGGCAAAGTGATGGAAACCATTATTAAAGAAAAATTACTAAGCACATAGAAGAACAGGCATTGCTGAAGGAAAATCAACATGGTTTCTGCAAAGGAAAATCATGTCTTACTAACTTGTTAGAATTCTTTGAGGGTGTAAATAAACACATTGATAAAGGGGACCCAGTCGATATTGTTTACCTTGACTTTCAAAAGGCTTTTGACAAAGTCCTCACCAAAGGCTCCTAAATAAGCTCTTCAGCCATGGAATCAGAGGACAGGTCTTGTCCTGGATTGGAACCTGGCTAAACTGTAGGAAACAAAGGGTGGTAATAAACGGACATTTCTCTGGGTGGAAAGAGGTGAGAAGTGGCGTACCCCAAGGTTCAGTTTTGGGTCCGTTACTTTTTAATTTATTCATTAATGACCTGGATGTAGGAGTGAATTCTGAGGTAGGAAAGTTTGGTGCTTAATTTGTAAAATCATAACGTAATTTGACGTTTAATAGGTTTTTCCTTAATCCTTCTGTATTATCCAACATTTTCACTTATCCAATGTTCTGCCGGCCTGTTTATGTTGGGTAAGTGAGACTCTACTGTATTGACTGCCTTGGATCTATTCTATGAAAACCTGGGATCAGTAACTTATTTTGGAGAGATACTAACAATTTTCTGCTAGAGAGCTCAAGGCCACTAGGGTTGACTAGCAGTGTTTCTCAACCAGTGTGCCGTGGCACACTAGTGTGCCATGACGGACCTCCTGCTCTGCCGCGAGAAAAGCTCTCTGCCCCCCTTCCTTTCCCCCCTCCTCCTGCCGAACTCCTGCTGCTTGGGGGAGGAGGAGGAAGGGCTGGACGGCGGCGAAGAAAAAGAAGCAGGGGCCAGGGCGACGCTCCTTTGGCGGTTTCCCCAGCCAGCCTTCGATCTGCTATGACTCCCGCCATGACTCTCGCCCCTCGCTCGCTGAAGCCGCGTGGAGGAGGAGCCCCGCCCACTGAATCCCGTCCACCGCTCATGGTCCTCCTCTGTGGGAGAGCTGAAGCTGGGAAGAGGGGCGGGGCATGGCACGGCCTGGCTCCACCCCCTCTCCCCAGTTTTGGCACTCCCAGCAGCTGCTCCAGCCTTGAGGGGACAGTGCCAAGCCAGTATTGTGAGCTTGGCTTGGCACTGCCCCCGCAAGGCTGGAGCAACTGCTGGGAGAGCTGAAGCCGGGAGGGGAGCGGGGCATGGCGTGGCCTGGCTCCGCCCCTCCCCTGGCTTTGGCACTCCCAGCAGCTGCTCCCAGTAGGCCACCATCCCCCAGCCGTTCTTTACGGTGTTAGAGTGTCAGTTTGTGTCATTTTGGTTGTTGGTGTGCCCCGGATTTTTTTAATGTTAAAAGTGTGCCGCGGCTCAAAAAAGGTTGGGAAACACTGGACTAGCAGACAGTTCTCACTACTTCATCAAAAGTACAAATCCCAGGTTGAATGACATGGTTCAATGCTATGGAATCCTAGGATCTTCAGTTTAGTGAGACATCAAAACTAATCTAGCATTAGGGATCTGCTATCGCCCTCCCAACCAAACTCCAGAGGCAGACTGCTATCTGGAAAATGAAATTAAACAGGCCTCAAAAAGCAATAAATTAGTCATAATGGGGACTTCAACTATCCCCGAATAGATTGGCTAAATTCTTGTTCTACGCATGAAAGAGAGACAAGGTTCCTCGACATGCTAGCTGATTATTCCCTTGAGCAGATGGTCATGGAACCAACCAGGGGAAAGGGGATCCTGGACTTGGTGCTAACTAATGAACAAGATCTCGTTCAAGATGTCCTTGTAACTGAGCCCATAGGTACCAGTGACCACAACGCAATAACCTTCAACTTAAGTTTGGATAGCAAACTGTCAGTGAAAACTAACACAGAGACCTTAAATTTTCAAAAAGGGAATTTCACCAAAATGAGAAAAATAGTAAAGAACAAACTAAAAGGAACAGTAAAAAAAAATCAAATCCCTCCAAAATGCTTGGAAACTGTTTAAAAATACTTTAAAACAAGCCGAACTAAAATGCATTCCTAAAATAAGAAAGAGGCCGGGAAAGTCCAAGAGGACATCGGCATGGCTTACAAATGAAGTAAAAGATGTGATTGGAAAGAAGAAAAACTCATTTAAGAAATGGAAGGCTCTTCCTACTGAGGAGAACAGAAAGGAACACAAGCTCTGGCAAACTAAATGCAAAGCAACCGTCAGGAAAGCCAAGAGAGATTTTGAGGCACATATAGCTAAGAATATTAAAAAAATAGCAAAAACTTCTTTAAGTACATCAGAAGCAGGAACCCAACTAGAAAAGCAGTTGGGCCACTTGACGAAAATGGTAAGAAAGGGACAATAAGTGAAGACAAGGAGATTGCTGAGCGGCTAAACGACTTCTTTGCCTCCGTTTTCACACAGGAGGACAGACAACATATGCCTGCAGCTGAGTCAGTTTTTTCAGGGAGGGAATTAAATGAATTAAACCAGATAGAGATAAACAAGGAAGATGTTCTCACATGCCTTACTAAACTAAATGTCAACAAATCACCAGGGCCTGATGGCATCCACCCCAGAGTTCTTAAGGAACTCAAGTGTGAAATTGCTGAAATTCTAGCCAAAATATATAACCTTTCTCTAAGATCAGGCACTGTACCCGAGGACTGGAGGGAGGCAAATGTAACTCCGATCTTCAAGAAAGGATCCAGGGGTGATCCAGGAAATTATAGGCCAGTTAGTCTAACCTCAGTTCCAGGCAAAGTGATGGAAACCATTATTAAAGAAAAAATTACTAAGCACATAGAAGAACAGGCATTGCTGAAGGAAAATCAACATGGTTTCTGCAAAGGCAAATCATGTCTTACTAACTTGATAGAATTCTTTGAGGGTGTAAATAAACACATAGATAAAGGGGACCCAGTCGATATTGTTTACCTTGACTTTCAAAAGGCTTTTGATAAAGTCCCCACCAAAGGCTCCTAAATAAGCTCTTCAGCCATGGAATCAGAGGACAGGTCTTGTCCTGGATTGGAACCTGGCTAAACTGTAGGAAACAAAGGGTGGTAATAAACGGACATTTCTCTGGGTGGAAAGAGGTGAGAAGTGGCGTACCCCAAGGTTCAGTTTTGGGTCCGTTACTTTTTAATTTATTCATTAATGACCTGGATGTAGGAGTGAATTCTGAGGTAGGAAAGTTTGCAGACGACACTAAATTGTTCAGGGTAGTTAAAAATGAAACTGATTGTAAAGAGCTCCAGAAAGATCTCTCGAAATTGAATGAATGGGCAACAAAGTGGCAAATGCATTTTAACCTAAACAAGTGTAAAGTCATGCACATCGGGGCAAAGAACCCCAACTACACCTACCAATTGATGGGGTCAAAGCTTTCCGAGACAAACCAGGAAAAGGATCTTGGGGTTTTGGTGGACAGCTCAATGAAGATGTCAACCCAGTGCGCAGCAGCAGTAAAAAAAAAGCAAATTCTATGCTTGGCATGATCAGGAAGGGAATCGAAAATAGGTCGTCAAATGTTGTATTGCCTCTCTACAAATCTATGGTGAGGCCACATCTGAGTTCTGTGTACAATTCTGGTCACCGCACCTCAAGAAGGATATAACGGAACTGGAAAAGGTACAGAAAAGGGCAACAAGAATGATCCAAGGGATGGAGCAGCTCCCTTACGAAATCAGGTTGCAACGCCTTGGTCTTTTCAGCCTTGAAAGACGGCGTTTAAGAGGTGACTTGATCGAAGTGTATAAAATCATGCATGGGATAGAAAAGGTGAATAAAGACTCCAAGGTAGGAAAGTTAGGACTAATAAAGGGAAATATTTCTTCACCCAGAGGGTCATTGGGTTATGGAACTCACTTCCAGAGGAGGTTGTGACAGCTGTCAGCCTGGACAGCTTCAAGGCAGGATTAGACAGATTCATGGATACCAAGGGAATCAGTAGCTACTGAAATGGACATCCAAGTGCCACCTCTGTGTTGATGGAGGCAGGCAGGATTTTCCCGGGTACTGGTTGTGGGGGTCGGGAGCAGGTGAGGGTTTTGCCCTCCTTTCTGCTAGAGATCCCTGTGTACAACTAGTGGGCCACTGTGTGACACAGAATGCTGGACTAGATGGGCTGAGGCCCGATTCAGCATGCCTCTTCTTATGTTCTTATGTTCTTATCAGTGCTCTTTGGTAGAGAAAACTAAAGACCTTGAAAAGCTACAACTCCCATGATTCCATAGCATTGAGCCATGGCAGTTATAGTAGTATCAAATTCTATAGTTAGATGCACCTTTAGCTGCTTTTTAAAACTAATCTGTAGCCCTGTTCAAATTAGTCCAAGCCCTGAATATATTACTAAGGCTAAAACTGGGGATGGGGACTGGAGTCTGCATGCATATCCTGCTACCCAATACCCATGAAATCATTCCATGAAACGGGTTTAAATCTTATTGATCTCAATGAGTCTCTCAGTGTAACGAAATCTGGATGCAACTGACTGATGTGATGTGTACAAACTGGAGGGAGTGTGTGGTGGCTGCTTATAATTGAAGGATATTAGCCAAGTCAAAAATGACACAGCAGGCAGCATGTCATCTCAGTTCTTTATAGCACTGTGGAATTGTCTATGAGCTATGAATAAAAATGGTCCAGCTGTTCCTCCCCATCACCAAGATCCTCAAGCCATTGTTGCTAAGCAACTCATGCCTTTGACTCCACATCTGCTGCTGTGACACATTTGACTTGTTGTTGTGTGCCTTCAAGGTTGTTTCTAATGTGATGAACCTATAATGGTGTTTTCTGAGCTTGAGACTATATTACTTACTCAAGGGCACCCTATGGGTTTCCATGGCTGAGCAGAGAATCAAACCCTAGTCTTCAGAGTCATATTGTCCAACAGTCAAACCACTACACTAGGCATGCCCAAAGTCTGGCCTGGGGTCCAATTTTGGTCGGTGTTCAAATTTTCATTGGCCCTCTCTCTCCAGCCCCCCCCCCCCTTGTTTCCTCCCTCCCTTCCTTGACTTCCTTCCTCTCATCCTATCCTTCTTGGGGATCAGGGTCCCGGAATAGGTGAGCCCCTCGGGAGGAGAGGAAGAGAGATGGCAGCCTCTTCCATCCCTTTGCCTTCTCCTCGGTTGGCTCTGGCCTTGGGCATCCCATCCCAGTGGTCCTGTCTCTCTCTCTTCCCTAACAACGTTTTCTTTATTTCTTTGCAAAGGAAGGCAGCCATGGCACTTCATGGCTGCTGCAAGGCTAGAAGGGCAGGCCCTGGAGGGTGAGCTCCTACCTGGCTTCCCTCCCTTCTCTGCCCCGCCTTTGTTCCTGCACCATTGCCATCTCATGTTTTCCCCAAATAATGCCCTTTGCTGCAGTTTCGCCCTTGGCAAGAAAAGGGGGAGAGGCAGGTGGCAACTATTAGAAAACCAAAATCAAAGCCATGCCACCTCTGCTGAAAAACCTTCAGAGAAGGAGACTCCACCAAAACTTTCAGGCAGCAGAGACAGGCTATTTTCTGGGGAGTGGTTGTTGCCACTTCAAATAACAGCATTCAGTGAGAATTAAAACTAATCAACAGCTATCCATAATGAGATCTTCTGAGATAATCCCTCTGAACCAATGAAAGAACTCCAATCTTCGGCTCCTGTGGTGCTCATAATTATATGTTTATTAATGCATCAAGCTAATATTTTCCCCTCTTGAATTGTTTTGTGCCAGTTAAGTCAAGATCATTTTAAATCAAGATAATTTTACAATTATCATTTGTGGCCATGAAGGAAAGCTTCTGGTGGCATTTATAGATATAGCTTACGGAAGCTGCAAGTGTTTATATCGCCGCCCTGTCACTGCTGAGCAGTGTCCAAAGGCCACACTTTTTCCAGCAGAAATCTTATGACAGCGATGTAAGGTCAGGGTAATAATGTAAGCACGAGGCTGTAAACCTGCCAACAGCACTCTTCACAAAGCAGAGAGACCACTTCGTCTTTTTTCTTGGTGCTGCTGGATGGTGAGCACCTTCAGTCCCAGGGTGCATCTGCACTGTAGAATTTGACACAACTTTCATATAATCATAGAGTTGGAAGAGACTACAAGTGTCATCCAATCCAACACCTTGCCATTAGGAAGAGGCAACCAAAGCATTCCCAACAGATGGCCACCTAGCCTCTGTTTAAAAACCTCCAAAAGAGGAGATGCTACCAGGCTCTGACACAGCACATTCCTCTGCCAAACAACTCTCGCCATCGGGAAGTTCTTCCAAATGTTTAAGTGGAGTCTCTTTTCCTGCAATTTGAATCCATGGCTCCATCCCTAGTCTCTAGAGCAGCAGAAAAGCTTGCCACCACCTCATTATGAGGATATCCTTTCAAATATTTAAGCATAGTTACCATGTCACTCTCAGCCTACGTTTCTCCAAGCTAAACATTCTTTAACTGCCATGGTTCAATGATACAGAATCATGGGATTTGTAGTTTCTTGAGGCACCAGTACTCTTTGGGAGAGTCAAAGACTTTGTACAACTGTAACTGGGAAGAACTGTTCGTCACCATCTGGAAGCTTATAGTTGTCCATCTCTATTCTGTATTGAAGAAAAGGCTGACATTCTTCACACCAGCAATATGTACTGTGGCAGTATCAGTAATTTAGACCCAAATTCAGTTGAACAGGTTGAATATCTCTTATGCAGAATTCTGAAAACCAGTATACTCCAAAATCATAAACTTTGTTTCTGGGAAGGCGGGGGGTGGGTGTGCTATTACAAATCTGTATATCTGTATCTGTATACCTTTATAAAACGGAATGTTTGTGTGTATGTGTGTATGCGGAGGGCGGAAGGGCGGATTTGTGGCAGCTATTTGCATAAAGTCCTTTGATTGGACAGCCTCGCCACTCCAAAATTCTAAGGCACCAGACAGAGGGCATTGATAGCCACTGATTAGCCAGCAACCCAGAATCCAGGCCTCTACATTCAAACAACAGGATTTCTTCCCACTGAGGGGAAAAAAGCCAGCATCCCAGAATCCAGGCCTCTACATTCAAACAAAAGGTTATTTTCCCACTGAGGGGAAAAAAGCCAGCATCCCAGAAACCAGGCCTCTACATTCAAACAACAGGATTTCTTCCCACTGAGGGAAAAAAGCCAGCATCCCAGAATCCAGGCCTCTACATTCAAACAACATGATTTCTTCCCACTGAGGGAAAAAGCCAGCATCCCAGAAACCAGGCCTCTACATTCAAACAACAGGATTTCTTCCCACTGAGGGGAAAAAAGCCAGCATCCCAGAATCCAGGCCTCTACATTCAAACAACAGGATTTCTTCCCACTGAGGGGAAAAAAGCCAGCATCCCAGAAACCAGGCCTCTACATTCAAACAACAGGATTTCTTCCCACTGAGGGAAAAAGCCAGCATCCCAGAAACCAGGCCTCTACATTCAAACAACAGGATTTCTTCCCACTGAGGGAAAAAAAAGCCAGCATCCCAGAAACCCCGCCTCTCCATACAATCCTCAGGATTTCTTCCCACTGAGGGGAAAAAAGCCAGCATCCTCGAAACCAGGCCTCTACATTCAAACAACAGGATTTCTTCCCACTGAGGGGAAAAAAGCCAGCATCCCCGAAACCAGGCCTCTACATTCAAACAACAGGATTTCTTCCCACTGAGGGGAAAAAAGCCAGCATCCCCGAAACCAGGCCTCTACATTCAAACAACAGGATTTCTTCCCACTGAGGGGAAAAAGCCAGCATCCCAGAATCCAGGCCTCTACATTCAAACAACAGGATTTCTTCCCACTGAGGGGAAAAAAGCCAGCATCCCAGAAACCAGGCCTCTACATTCAAACAACAGGATTTCTTCCCACTGAGGGGAAAAAGCCAGCATCCCAGAATCCAGGCCTCTACATTCAAAGAATAGGATTTCTTCCCACTGAGGGGGAAAAGCCAGCATCCCAGACTCCAGGCCTCTACATTCAAACAACAGGATTTCTTCCCACTGAGGGGAAAAAAGCCAGCATCCCAGAATCCAGGCCTCTACATTCAAACAACAGGATTTCTTCCCACTGAGGGGAAAAAATGCACTATCAACATTTCCTCCCCACTTGGCTCTGTGAAAACAAAATGGATTCCTGTATTCTCCTCCCCCTCAGCTTTTAGAAAACGGCTGCCTGCAATGCACCCTTTTAAAGTTACCAATAGCAGACCATACCCTTACAGGCCCCAAAATAGAGTTTAGGGCAGGATGGCCGACGAATGATGGGATTTGCATCCCAATTCACTTCCCAGAAAACATTGTAGCCCCTACAAATCCCCTTCTCCCAGATAGACCCAAAAGAGGCATACATCTTCCCTCTTCAACACAGTGTGAGAGAAAGGCAGCTTCTGACAGGATCTTTAGAACAGGCACTGTCACTCTACAAGGTAAGGCCCTACTTCACTCAAAAGACACAAGAGAAAACAATAAATACCTTTCTCTAATGCCTTTTAATGCTTATATAAATAATTCTGGCCCAAAGCCCCCTCACCCAGCCTCATTGGACCTTACTGCTAATTCCATGTAGGCCTTTTCCATTTTTTTTTACTCCTTTCTGTTTTACACCGGTATACTTTCACAGGCCAGGGCGGATATGTGGCAGCCACTTTCACAGGCCAGGGCGGATATGTGGCAACCACTTTCACAGGCCACAGCGACCAGCGCGGATGATGGACCTGCACCAAACTTGGTACACATAACCCCCCTATGACATGACCCACGTATTATGGGATTTGTAGTACTTTCCAACACTTTGGTTCCCACAGACCACTGAGGCCACCAAAAAGGACCAATACAGACCACACTCAGCACACACAGCCCCCATGACCCACTCTACGTCCTGGTGCAGTTCGGAGGAGGGTGGACCATGGATGATGGGACTTGAAGTGCCTCTACTCACTTCCCAAGTCCGCTGCAACCCTCATCCAATCACTGATCGAGACCAAACTTGCCATACATAACCCCCATGACTGCCTTCACGTCCTGGTGAGGTTTGGGGAGGACTGACAATGGATGATGGGATTTGTAGTACTTTTACACCCCTCTGTTCCCACAGACCACTGTGGCCCCCAACAAACACCGAGGAAGTCCACACTTGGCACACAGAGCCCCAGTGACCCACTCTACATCCTACTGAAGTTTGGAGGGGGACAGAACATGGATGATGGGACTTGCAGTACCTTCCTTCACTTCCCAATCCTGCTACAAACCTAATCCAATGACTGATCAACACCAAATCTGGCACACAGAGACCTCATGACCCACTCTACAGCCTGGTGCAGTTTACTGTGAGACGGACCACGGATGATGGGACTTGAAGTACCTTCATTCACTTCCGAAAAACAATGCATCCCTCATCCATTCACCAATACAGACCAAACTTAGCACACAGAGCCCCCATGACCCAATCTACATCCTACTACACTTTGGGGGGGGGGGGGACACAGAGATGATGGGACTTGCACTACCATCAGTAATTTCATGATACCTCTGCAACTCCCAATAATGATGGATCAAGACTAAACTTGGCACACAGAGTCCCCATGACCCACTCTACATCCTGCTGCGCTTCTCAAATAACCCGGGCAGGGCCGGGTCCCCAAGCTAGTATTGTATAAACTTGCCTTTAAGCTATCTGTATAGGGCATATTTGAAACATAACTGAAACTTGTGTTTAGACTTATCTTCAAAATATTGCATTATATACATTATTACGTTATGTACCCCCGTATTCATTTTCACGCCTCCCAAAAACGGTTGGGTAGCCGGATAGCCTTTTCCGATCTGTGGCTGATAAATGTGGCTAAGGGGAACTTCCTTTTTTTGCTTTAAGGGAACCTAGGTTTCAGCAACGGGGTTAAAGAAGCACCTGAATTTTAAAAAGCATCCCACTTAAAATACCACTCTTTCTGGATCCTTTTCATTCTGTTTATAGAGGAGACCAGGTTTAATGCTTCTTAGAGCTGTTTCTACTTTAGAGGAGAGGCACTGCGGGCACTTTCTCTCCCAGCACCAGCAGCATGCTATGCAGCTTTCCAAGACATTTAAAAGAGGCCCAGGGAAGGAAGAGTGATGACCTGGAGCTATCCTCCATGGGCACCTTATAAATCCCCTCATTTTCTTTTACTGTCTGCAATTTCCTTTCTGCTTAGGTTTAATGCTTAAAGCTATTTCTACTTTCTACTCTAGAGGAAGGTAGGTTTCTCTTTTTTGTTTGCTGACATCAATTATTATGATTATTGTTATTATTATCTTTTAGAAGTATTTTCTGAACTCTCCGTTGGCGCCCCCTTGTCGTGGGAGAGAGGCTTGCGTACCCTACTGAAGTTGTGAGCTATGCTGGCGGTGGCATAATAGCCACCGGTAGGGCCTCCCATGCCAGACAGGTCACAACCGAAGGGTCTGACAAAGAGCGTCAACGGGCAGGATGGGCCAGCCTTTTGGCAACCATCCTAGGTCAACATTATTTTGGCGCCCCTCGCTCTCCGAAATGGTCTGACAAATTGCTGCGGAGGGACGATGGACAAACCAATCGCCCTAAGTGAGGCAGGATTTTTGCAGGCTGAGACTTTTGGGCGTAGCCAGCTTCCCTTGGCAACCATCCTAAGAGAAGGACTTTGCTTAAACTCCTAGGATTGATTTCAAACTCGGGCAGATGGTGCTCATCTAACCCTGTAAGGTCAACCATCTAAGAGAAGGAAACCTGAACCAAACCTATGACCTGAGGACCTCGCTGTCACCGCCCTAAGCTTGCTAGGCCCTGGCAGACGAACCTTTGGTTTAAAGGGTGAGGCCAGTTCTGTGCACGCTGCGCTTCACCAGAAAAGTCCATTGCACAGGCTCGAAGGACACACCCAACCTCTGAATCATCAATGCGCTTGTAGAAAGCGTGGGATGACTCCTTCCTAAGAATCTTCGTTCATGAAGAAAAGCCAAGAAAATTTTTTTGAAGGAGAGGGGAAAAAGCTAAAAAGGTTACTCTCCAAGCCTCCAAACATGTGCACGCACCTTACCCACCATCCCACATGTCCCCAACTCCCGGTCAGTCTCACTAAATTAAAGAATAAGGAATATAAAGGAATATCAAAAATATTCAACTGTGATGCCAAATAGGGGAGGAGGAGCCATGATTGGCTGTCACATGATCCCATTATGGATGGGAATCCGTGACGGCTTGGCTTTTGGCTTTACTGACACCTGATCAAACTGAAGTAGCTGGATTGGCTGAAGGGAACAGCTAAAAACAGATCTGAGCTCAAGCCTAATATATACACACACATATATGATGTATATACAGGTCTTCCAAAATCTGGGCGTGGGGTTGGAATCTGAAATAAAAGCATATCTGCTCCCAAACATTTTGATACTTAATCTTTACATTTATTTACAGAATAATCTGCTGAATTTAATTTAGTCTTAGCAAAGTACTATTCATCCCATTGATGTATATTGTTTAAATCTGAATCCAACCTTGTATCTTGAATTCATCATCATCATCATCACCATCACTATCATTTTTCTGGTCATTTCAAATATTCATTACTCACTTCCAATCCTCCTTTTATTTTTTATGTGCTCATCTTTCAGAGGCACAGCTTTCAAATTGCATTTTTCTATGGCTG
Organism: Anolis apletophallus; assembly: GCA_030556195.1. Taxonomy (NCBI): domain Eukaryota; kingdom Metazoa; phylum Chordata; class Lepidosauria; order Squamata; family Anolidae; genus Anolis; species Anolis apletophallus. The sequence continues at coordinate 66,781,200 of JARBWK010000008.1, read as the reverse complement.
ATTCAACAGCATTACATTTCTCTAGTGTGCTTTTCCTCAACTGACAGGTGAACTTAAATAGACAAAAGAATTTTAGTCTGTAGCAGTAAGAAATGCAGCCAGCAAGGAACTTCCAGATTGGTGCACAATTTGCATAAATATTACAGTTGGCATTTATAACCTAGAATTTGAAAGTGGGAGAAAAATAATAATAATGCTCTTCATTTTTTCTAACGTTTTAAGTTGGTTATCAAGAAATCAGATAGTTGCATTGCAAAATGGTATGCCTCTCATCAATTACTTTGCCAGATGGGTTTTCTTCACTGAAGATTTTTGTAGCCTCATTACTCCAAAAGCTCAACATTGTAATTTAACGTAACATTGCAAGACAGTAAAGCAGATGGTAGTAGCTAGCTAAAGAACTATTTATGGCTCGAGTCACTTCTATTCTGCTTTTATCATTTACACCATGTAAGTAAGCAGAAGACAAACATGCCATCCTATAACTTCATGACCCTTGGTAGATTGTTTCACCTGGTCGGGAAAAGACAGGGACTTGAGGGATGGCAGTAATGAAACTCTGAAATTGAAGGCTTTCTTGTGTGACCAAACTGTTCTAAGCTAGTGGAATGGAAAAATAGAACAAAATAGGCATCACACCCCTTTTCCAGTTCTGCATTTTATAGCATCTTTTTGTAGCTACCTTCTGTATCTCTCCCTCTCAGTTTACAAATTATCCATTTATTTTCCATGTCTTACCATAGTTTGTTATTCTTTTTTTGAACTTTTTCTTGGTCAGAAAAACTATTATTTCTGTGTTTCTTATTCTAACAAATGTTTCTCCTGTGGAACATGCTAGGCCCAAATAGGAAAAAAAGAAAAAGAAATATTTCAATAGGAAAAGTAAAAGTATATAAGGGTATTTGTCAGTTTAGATAATTGAACATCCATGTGCGGTCCTGGAACAAAAGGGGTCCTGGGTCTGTTTTTTCTCACCCTGTTATTGGATAGCTTGTTACTTCTTAAACTGTGGGTCCCAGCCCAAATGGGATCCCCTTAGTTCAATGTTGGAGTTCCCAAAATTTTCTAAACATCACCTAGTGATGGTATTAGACATTTACACAAACATGTGGTGCGGTGTTTACAGTGGACTCTGCAGAAGATGCTCCAGCTGTACTTCTAAAAAGGAAAAGCAGCCTGTTTAGCAAGGCTTGCAAATGCTGATTTGTTATCAGTAAATGTTTGATTTTTATACCTATTTTATATATCTAATCTATATGCCAATATCACTTAAAAATTCCTCAGGTGAAAAGGAATCCCAAGTAGGTTAAACCGCCAGCTGCAGAAAATCTTGCTGACTGAAAGGTTAACAGTTCAAGCCATGGGTTGAGGTGAGCTCCTGCCTTCACCCTTGCTTCTGCTTACTTAGCAGTTCGAAAACAGTAATGTGAGCAGATCAATAGGTACTGTGTTGTTTGGAAGGTTAAAAGGCACCCATGAAGACATACTGGCAATTTGATCAGGAAGGTGTCCATGGATAACAAGCTCCTCAGCATGGAAAATAAAACATTCCTCCAGCAATGGAACAACCCATGGCTGGAGTTGAGCACAGCCTCCAGATGTCAGAGATGGAAAATGATGGGAAGCCTTGACCTCTGTTTATGTACTGTGTCTTTGTATCATGGTATTGATTGTTTGCTATATATATATTCTGTAATCTGCTCTGAGTCCTCTTGGGTTGATAAAATGGAATAAAAATGAAGATTATTATTATTATTAAGTAGAAACGTTTAAGAAGAGCTGTGATGGCTCATTGTAAGACCACACATCAACTTCGTCTTCCTCCCACTTCTTGCTTATAGGGATTTGAAAGTATTCTTGGAAGAAAGCAGATATTAGCAATTAATGAGAGGAGGGAGTGTATCTGAACACAATGAAGTAGAAAACCATAATCTCTGTTGGTATGTACTAAATTGACTTGGTATATGTCACACCAGAGCTTTCTGAAAGCCGTGGACTAAACTGCTGTGCTCATTGTTCTAGATTAATGGCTTGAAGCAGCTTTTATGTTCCGGATCTGGCTGTACTTCATATGAACTGTTCACAGCAGTAGAAAGTCGGGTGCATTTTATCTGGCCCATGTAGACACAGCCTTAGTTGTTAGAGTTCTCTTGACTACGGATGCATAAGACGTTTTCTTTGCCAATATTTTAAAAAACAGTATTACTAGATTTGATGTATGGCGGACAACCAAAGAACTAGATACATTTTATGTCTGGGAAGTCTCTGTGTTTCAATCCTTGCAGTTTGTTCCTTAAACAAAAGTATTTAGCAACATATGCAAAATGAGCAAAAAACACACACACACACAAAATCTTAAAACACCAGGGTCCATTTTAAAAGGGAGACAGCCTTTTTAGTGGTAGCTTCCAAACTTTGGAATTCCCTCCCTTTGGCAGGCTAGGGCCCCTTCCACACATTGAATTGGATTATATGGCATGTGGACTAAGATATTCCAATTCAAAGCAGATATTGGGGATTATATGCCTTGATATTAAGGTTATATGACTGTGTGGAAGAGCCCTTCTATCAACAACTGCATCTTTAGAAATTAACCAATACGTTTTAAGGAATTTGTGGCAGAATTAATATCACCCGTAGTTCATGTCCTTACCAATCCACACACTGTCTTGCTAGAGAAAAGATATGCCATGCAGATGGTTGGTTAAGAATAAGATGTTTACTCTTTGTTATGCACAGTCATGGGGAAAGTTGCATTGACTCATGAGTTCAAAGTTCAAAGCCTGTCCGGGTTGGGGTGAGCTCTCGACCAAATTGTGTAGCTTGTTGTCGACCTTTGCAACCCGAAAGACAGTTGCATCTGTCAAGTAGGAAATTTAGTTACCACTTTGTGGGGAGGCTAATTTAACTGACTCCCACAATGTTTTATTAGAGAGCTTCAAATGTTCCTTGGGTGTCCATGTGAATGATTTTCTTCAAGCAGCTCAGAAGCAGAAAATATACTAACTTGTCTTGGCAAGCTCCTGCACAGGAAACCTAAACATGTAATTGTTGCCAAAACTCCCAGGCTCAGCTAGCATCCAGGACATAGCCCAACCAGCTTCGTGCTTTGCATTTTTCAGTTAACATACTCACCAACTGATTTTTACATTCTCCAACAGAATTGACTGCAACTGGTTTTTGATAATGTGCTTTTTTGTTTTTATTCATTTGATTTGATTATAAATAATTTTGATTCTATAGATTGTTTGCCTGTGTTTTTGTTTATGTTTTAAAGTAATTTCTATATATTTTCCATGATATCCACGTATGTATTTCAATAGATATTTTGTTCTAATTTTTGTAAGTTTCCTTGAGAGCCAGTATTTGGTGTGTATGTGTATGAAATAAATAATTGATTGAATAACTAAATGAATATGATATAATAATAAAATGCATGCAGGCACTTCAATCCATGGCACATGTCCACTTTAAGCTAAAGCATGCAAAGAATGCTATGCTTTCTTTTCTAGGGAGGAAATATTCAACAGAACAGTTTTGTGAATGGAAAAGGAGGAAGCTGGCAGAAACAGCCTTGGCATATCTTTCCATCCTTGCTACGCAGGCACCCTCTCACTCCATCTCTGTTGGCACTCACCATCCACATTTCCGAATAGAGGGAGTATTATAAATGTTATCACTCCAAATTTATGTAAATGTTTTTTAAAACCCTGCAAAATTCCAATTCCAGTAGTTTACAGATCATGTGAAGTATAACACTCCAGAGTTTTAGTATGAATTGAAGCCTTTCATTTAAAAAGAGAAAACAGACATTCGCCATCGGACAGGAAGGCAGACTGTCAGGTTGAGAAAGGCTTGCTTTCAAAATATGCCAAGACACTAACGGATTAATGAATGCCGTAAAGTGCATTATGCTTGATGGCTAAGGACATACTGTTGAGAAGCTTAAGATGTAATTGACATTTTCTCAAAAGGTTATTTTAAAATGACCCAGAAGAAATGGCCCCAAATAAAGCTGTCCGGTGTTGGCTTAGTAAAGTTCCACAACAAAGCAGCATAAGAAGAAGCCAATATTTCGAAGCTACTCATCAAGAGACAGCATTTCCACTGCAGGAGATTGCAACTTGAACTATATTGGCAGTCTCACCTAAAACAGACCTACTGAATGGATTATTGAATGGTGCGTCAACTCTTACGTAAACCTCATCGATTCGCTCTCTATTGTAGTTGGGATTCAACAGGCATCCAGGTCATCCTGTCACAGTCTTCACCGTACTGAAATGAGTCATATTTCTTTTTAAATAATAATGATCTAAATCTGTATCCCATCAAGAGATATCAAAATGTTCAGTTTTTGTCATCCTCACTGAGAAAGACAATCTTGATGCAATGAGTTGTCACACTGAAAATAATAGTCAACTACTCTGAATTTTTTCATGAAGTGCTTTTACCATTGGCAGCAGCAATGGCAAAAAAAAAGTGGTAGCATGCTTTTATTTTACCCAAAGTATATTTTACGTAAAATCTCTTCTTCTTTTTTCACAAAAAGCTTTCATGAAGTTTTCACCAAAGTCTAAATATGTGAAAACCCATTTTAAAAAGCACTAACTTTCATTATCTCTGCAACAGAGAGAAAATTTGTCAATTGCCCATTTTCATGTGTAAAAACGAGAGGCCCTTGTTTGAGCAGATTGATTAACATATGCAGATTTCATAAAAATCAGCATTCTACTTTATCTGAGATTGATGTATTTGCTCTTTTTTGACAATGTGTCCATGGTTGTCTTTATAGCATTTTTGTGAGCTCTACGAACTAGACATGAGTCTTAAAGGGAAAGGAAGAGCTCTAAGAATGTGTAATGACCTACACAAACTAAATAAGGGACCTCATCAGATGAAGGTTGTTCTCCATTTCTACACACTTAAAGATGGAATCTCACCGACTGCATCAAACAACACACATCCTGTTCCATGGGTTGACCGTGGGACTCCCTCTCTATAGCATGTAGAAATTGGTGGATTTTAAAGACGGTACAAAATCAACTCCACTCATCTCCTTGCACTTAGAAGTGCTTAGAAAAAGATATTTTTCTGTGGGACGGAAAATGATCCATTTGCCTACTGTAGTTTACTGTAGTTTAAAGCAATTCATATGACAACTTAAAGCCTAAAGCAGTGGTTCTCAAACTTTTTTGGCCTACCGCCCCCTTTCCAGAAAAAAAATTGCTCACCGCCCCCCTAGAAATTAATTAATTAAAGCGCATATAATTATTACAAACTAAATAAATAATACTCACCAATTATAGTCGCACTATTTGTTAGTTAACTTTAATTGGCACAATCACAACAATCTAACTTAGAGTTCTATTACGCCATAATTTTCCCATAATAATTATGGGAAATCTCCTGATTCATAGCGTGTTCCAAAATCCGCTGGTAGTACTGCCAGTAGCCAGTACTGCTGCTGCCATTCCTGGCTTTGGCCTTGCGATCGGCCAATCGCATGAGTGGCAGTTGCCTGTAGTGCTCATGTGTTTTGGAATGGCAATTCAGTGGCACCACATGAACGGTAGCAGTGCATGATTGCACATACCTCAATGCAAATGAGGAAGTATGCGGGAATGTTACCTTCTTCTTAGCATGTATAAATGACATAACAGTTGCTAAAAATTAATTAAGGAATTGCATTACTTGTAGTGATCAGAAGTTTTACACCAGGAAAAAACTGTTAATACAACTTAATTTGCAAAACAACAATTTCAATGTCAACATTGAACCAAATTTGGCAACAATGCTAATCAAACTGGGGATTCTAGACATGAATCAATCAGGGCCAGCTAACACCTACCAACAAAGGATCCCCCAGGCAATAATCAGCCATTCACTGAAGCTGCAAGGCCATTCAATGCTAACCAAGGTGGCCAATTGCAACATTCGCACTTGCCTCAAGCAGACTAGACTTCTTTCTCCCACCCTGGACATTCCACTTGCCTAGTTTCCAACAGACTTCACAACCTCTGGGGATGCCTGTCGTAGATGTAGTAGGGGCGAAAGGTCACAAGCACACGAGTGTGTGCGCCTGCAAGTTGGAATACCCTGGCAGGCATTGCCTGGAAACCTTCCTCTCCTCAACGGGGACAAGTGGCAACCCAACACCAGGGTAACGCCACCACCCCCTTACTGGACTTCAGCGCCCCCCAATTTCACCGGAGGCTGCTACCGCCCCCTGGAACGCGCAACCGCCCACCACTTTGAGAATCACCGGCCTAAAAAAACCATCCCCTTAGGAGTAAGCATAATTTCAATTCTGTTTTTTAAAGGGCACAATATAAAGTAAAAATATAAAATGAAAATAATCACTAGCTACATGCCTATCTAACCACCTACTGAAACTCCCCCTTTACTGACATTATCAGGAAAGAAAAAAGGGGGGGTGTGTGGAAAAGAGACAATATTTTTCTTTCTATGAAGACCGCATTCTAAGAGCAAAGATTAAAACTGAAGCTCTCTCTACTAATAAAGAGGATACAGGTCATTCATTCATTTTATTTTAGCTACAGTATATCTTAACCACTTGTCATGAAGCCTGCTTTTATCCATTAGGTCCTATTCCGTATGTTTCCTGGTGTTGTGAGATGTTGAGAAATGGCTTTTATATGTACACATAAGGGACCATCTAGAGAACTCAGAAAGTTACTTAGAGCCGTTTGTCCCTAGAAGCAGTTCAGGAAAGGGTAATTCACTGATGTTGCTGACTGCAGTGCTTAAAAGCTAAGTTGTTGTGATGTTCGTAACTTTTTATTACCTAAACATATGTTTTAAAATCCTCTCAAAATGACCCCAGAGACACCCCTTAAAAGTTAACTTTAAAAAATATTTAGAAAGCCTTGAGCCATTGCTTCAAATAAAGTAACTTAATCTGGCCATGTTGGCTGGAGGTTTCCAAAAATGTTCCTTACAACAAGGAACATTTTCAAGACTTGCTTACTTCCTGCCCCAACCTCATGGGTGTCAGTGGATCTTTTGCCAGTATAATCAAAGGCTTCATAATGTTTGGCTACGAACCAAAGAGAGACTAATTGCCTCAACTGCATGAATGGTTTCCTGAATTTTCTTTTTGGTTGGAATTCCCCTCTTGTAGAGTTAGTATTGCTTTTTGCATCAGTATGCTTCCTTCCTGAATGGAAAAGAAATAGTGCTAAAAGCAGTTTATTAAAAATGTCACATATAGTCCTAGTTATTGTTCTGTGCTTCTGAGGCTGGATCTACACTGCACTATATCCCAGGATCTTATCCCAGATTATCTCCTTTAAACTGGATTATGAGTCTACACTGCCAGATAATCTGGGATATGCAGATAATCTGGGATCAAATCCTGGGATATCGGGCAGTGTAGAAGGGGCCTAACTCATTTCCAATTTTTTGGAGACCTTGAAGTGACCCTATCCTGGGGTTTTCTTGGTAAGCTTTATTTGGAAGAGGGTTTGCCTTTGCCTTCCTGTGAGGCTGAGAGAATGCAACCTGTCCAAGGTCACCCAGTGACCACACTACACCACACTCAATCTTATGAAAATGGAAAGACAGTTGGCGTAGTTCACATTGAGAATGAAAAATCGTTCTCAAAACTCAGAAAACCAATTAGGAGGAATATTATAGGCAAGAATTTAGTGAGATTTTTATCTAATATTCACACAACTTGAAATGCTTCAGGAAATTATTCTGTGCAGAAAGAACTTGGGTGGTGGTGGAATAGCTTGCTTAAAAATATGTTTTTGCGTAATCCCCCACTATTGCCAAATATTACAATATTTACTCGAGTCTAATGCTCACCTTTTTTGACTAAATTACATTGCCAAAATTGAGAAGTGCATTACATTTTATGGTGCATTAGTCTTGACTAAATACAGGAACTTTTGTGTAAAAATTTATGTTTATTTCAAGACGCATGTTCAGAGTGGGTTTTCCTCTGAAGCTGAGGGAGCATCCAAGGTCATTCAGTGGTTTCCATACCCAAGCAAGAACTTGAACCCTGGTCTCCAGAGTGATAATTACACGCTGGCCCTCATAGTTCTAGAGCAGTGGTTTGGCCTTCAACTCCCAGAACTCATAACTGCTGGTAAACTGGCTGGGATTTCTTGGAGTTGTAAGCCAAAATACTTGGGGACCAACAGGTTGAGAATCACAGTCCTAGATCAAAGGTTCTTAAACTGGGATCCCATAACTGAATCTGGAGGTTGCAACTGGTATCTCCCTCCACAATTTTGCTTTTCCTTTTTAAAATAGCACATGCACACTCATACACATATGCCACTTTTTTTTAATAGTTCAAAAATAATCTGAACTGATGCACTTAGGTCCTGTTCAAATTACGTTCAAGGACAAATTGTAAAACAGAGTCACTCTTACAACAATTCATAGCTTTATTGGTCACAAACAGGCGAGAAGAGGACAGTTACGTCAATGAAGTCAAATGAAGTGATGTCACATCCATTCAGTCCAATAGTAACATAGCCATATGTACAAGTGGTCCCCCAAAACAGGTGTCTTCATAGCTCTGTGAGGCCCCTGCAGTTATCAAACAAGGTGCTTGAATGCTCCTTCCTGAGACTAGGAGATGGAAATACTTCCCTCACAATAGATTGAGGTTACGCATTTATCAAAAGGGTTCTTAAACCTGTGGAGGTGCACACAGGCTAAGAGGGACTTTAATCCCTCTTCTCTTCCAAGACAGGTTTAAGAATGGGAACATCTTGGTATGTAGCAACCCCGTTCTCTTTCGTGCCTGGGGGGCAGGGGGCGGCCCCGGGGGGTCCCGATTGCATTAGGGCCAATTGCAGCTGATGAGGACATGGAGGAAGGGGATGATGAGGTAGCTGAGCCTTCATCTCCCACAGAGAGCTTGGCCTGGGATGATGGCTGGCCTGATGGCTATGAAAGCTGGGAAAGTCAGGCCGACACTGAAAGTGCTGATTCAGATAATCAGTATGAGAAACCAGGTGGTTACGGGTCGCAGGAAAGGGTTAGGGAGATAGCGGAGGATGAGCCCATGGAAGCCGAAAGGGAGTCTGGCTCTCATGAAGATAGCGACCCAGGTGCTGGGAGGCAAGGACAGAGCTTTGATAGGAGAGAGAGCATTGAGTCCAGCAGGAGGGAATGGCACCGCAGCCTAGAGTGCCAGAGGAGCGCGAGGTCCCATAGTACAGATTGGCGCCGAAGCCTAGAGCGTCGGGGGTCCCACCAAGGGGATTAAGTATAGGATTCGTGGGAACGGATCCTCAGTTGCTCGGCCACTTCTGATTTGAAGGGAGTGAAGCGAGGGAAGATCCACGGAGCCAGCATTGCGGCTCGTGCCTTGCCAAGAAGTTTTCTTGGGCCTTGATTGATTAACTTTGCCTTGTTATATTGCTACGGACCAAGTTCCTTGATCCGCATTGCTTTGCGGAGCCTTTGCCAAGTTTTGCCTTTGGATTTACCTACGAACCCTTTACCTTTTTGATTGAACTTTTTGATACTTTTATGGACAATTTACCTTTTCACTTGTTTCTTATTATTCAATAAATAGTTAGCTGATTACCGTCTCTGTGTGTGTGATTAAGGGGCTGGGCCAAGACCCTGCATTGTGACATGGTATTTTCAGGAGGAAGCAATAATATCAGTGCCAAAACCGTTTTAGCCAAACACCAGTTGCATACCTGTTTATAGCTGTGCTATCATATCTGTGTCTTGTCTTGGGGCCACCATATAGAGCAGGGGTCCCAAAACTAAGGCCTGTGGGCCAGATGCGGCCCTCCAAAGTCGTTTACCTGGCCAGCATCCTAAACATTAGAACTAGGGTTGCCTTAAGTCTGAAACTACTTGAAGCCATACAACAACAATCCTAATTAATTTGACTATCTCATCAGCCAAAAGCAGACTCACACTTCCCCTTGAAATACTGGTATGTTTGTTAGTTAAAATTGTTCTTCATCTTACAATTTACACAATAAAGATTATTAATAAACCAAGCAGATTAAAACAGGCCAGTGATACATATAATTGAGCCTTAATAGTATATGATAGAGAAGCCCAATAATGATACTCTGCATCAACACAACCCATAACAGCCTCATCCCACGTAGAGCACCATGCAATTAAATCATCCAATAGTTTAAGAACTTCTGGAAACACAAAGGAAATAATGCGATTGAGGCCCCTTCCACACTGCCCCTATATCCCAGGATCTGATCCCAGGGTATCTTCTTACCCCGATTATCTGGCAGTGGAGACTCATATAATCCAATTTAAATCAGATAATCTAAGATCAGATCCTGGGATATAGAACTGTGTAGAAGGGTCCTCAGAAACAAAATATATTTATTTGCAAAGGGAAACATTAAATGAAGGAAGCCTTGCTAGTAATGAACTTTGTGAGGCTTTTGGGTTTATGGTCTAAAGGTTCACGTTCTGGAATCCTACATGAATTCTAGTTGATGGAAATAACAGAAGGCCAACGCGAAGCAAATATAGGGTGCTGCAACTTCTGGGAGAAAGGGATGGGGAAAATGATGCTTTCAGGGAGAAGAGAAGGGTCTTCCAGCAATTTGTTGACTGGTACTGTTATAATTGAGCCTTCAGCTACTACGGCTAGTAATAATGGGGAAGACAATAGGTCAATAGCATCAAACAGTAGCATGGATTTGGGCGAGGCTCTGGATAATCAAGTCCCTGCAGCTGGGATTAAAAGGGCTGCTAGTGATTCCAGTCTTGAAGTTATGGAACAAAGAAGAAAGATCCGGCACATACTTAGAGCCCCTTCTGATTCAGAAACCTTTGAAGGTTTCTCTGGAAATGAAGAAAGGCAGTCAGAAGAGAGTGATGCCACATTAGACTGGACATTGGCTCAGAAAGTAAGAGATGTACAATATGTAATGAAGATTCTGGTGATAGTACCTTTATGGGTTTTGATAGTGATCAGGATTGGCCTTCTGAACATTCAGAAGCAGAGTGGGGCACTTTAAGCTTCCAAGATCGTTGGGAAAATTGGAGAACTGCACATAGTTCAGCAGCTGCAGGAAATGAAGCAGCTGCTGTTCATGAACAGGATGGGTCTTCAGATGACTCTGATATTTAAGGGGCTATAAAAGTAATGGGTTTATGGGGCTGCCTTTGCGGCGGTCAAAGAGTTGATATCTGATTCTTGTGTCTGGTATTTCTGTGTTCCCGATATCATGTGGCTTGTTCCTGGTTCCAGTTACCCGTGAGTTATGGATTACTTCTCCATCTTGGGCTTAGGGTGAGCTGCTGCGGCTGATGCTTGGGAAATGGTGGTGGTGGGGGTTATGGGATCCAATGTTTGCTCTTCTGTTTAGTTGGCTGCCGTGTAACCCTGTGGCGGGGCTTGGTCTCCACTGAGTCTACGTGAGTTCCTGCTACAGAGTTTGGTATTGTATGACATGGAGGGAGGCTGGCACTGTGCTTTTATGGGGACTATGATTTATGTTATTTCTGTATACTTAGCTCCTGATTACCTTTGGCTGTCTCCTCCTTTAATCCATCATTTTCCTGCCCTTGACCCACGGACTGGCTTCTCGACTACGTTTCTGGATCTTCCCAGATGGACGTCCTGTGTTTTGTTTTGGCATTTTGCTGCATTATTTTGTGGGTTTTTTTCCTGGGATTTTTGAGGGTTTTTTTTAAAGCCGAGTTGGCTACTTTTTTGTTCGTCCCTTACCATTTATTGTTCAAATAAACTTTTGTTATCCCATTTATCCTTGGGCTTGGCTTCTTTTGGGCTCTGTATTACGACAGGTACTCTTGCAATGTCGGTGTGACAACAGGAGGAGGAGGAATGATAGGGAATGCCTTTTCTCTTTATCTACCTATACTCAAGCTTAGGTGCTTTGTTCATTTTGCCTGGGTTTTTCTTGCCTTCCTACACAGAAGAAGCCAGGTACCATCCTTTAAAGCAGTGGTTCCCAAACTTATTTGGCCTACCACCCCCTTTCCAGAAAAAATATTACTCAGCACCTGCCCCCCCAGAAATTAATGTTTAAATTTTTAATAGCAATTAAACAGAAAGATATATGTATTAAAGTTTCTACCTTTTTTGTAAAATATAGTAAAGGAAGGTGTAAATTAGAAACATTTAAGTTTGAAATTATGAAACTATTTATTGAACTTAGAATAGAAAGGTAATACAAAAAAGTTTAAACAATAGAAGTCACCTTAATGAGAAGGGTGAACCTGGTATGCTGCTACCAATCTAGTAATCCTCGGCTCTATTTTCGTCAACAGTAATCTCAAATCACCGCGATTGACTATTTGCAATTCGTTTTTTTGTTGTTAATCAATTGGTTACCGCACTGAATCCACGTTCCACTAAATATGTTAAAGGCAATGCAATTAAGAACTTTTGAATTACAGCCCATATGTAGGGATCTCCTTTTGCAGCCAGAATTGTTGGTAGCCACTTCTGAATTTAAATTTCAATTCATCATTTGTAGTTACTTCCATCAGTTCTTCTTGTAACTGTGGAGATTCCTGTGTTTGCACTTGAAAAATGATCCAAAATCCAATCAGGTATGTTCATTTTCAAAATATCATCAAATTGTTGATTAAAATCTGAATGGAGGGCATCCAAGTGCTCACAATAACAAAGTATGTCTTCATCTTTTTTTCCTGCTCCTGTTAAATTTGGGAACTGCCTGAATTCCCCTCATCCAAAATTTCGTTTGTACAGAAGAAGTTTTGTCACAAATTCAGAAATAACAGATTTTGTTTTTATTAAATTCAGTTAATTACCTTGAAGCTGAAGATTGCTTTCATTAAATTAGCATGTACAAGTGACATAACAGTTGCTAAAAATTAATTAAGGAATTGCATTACTTGTTGTGATCAGCAGTTTTACACCAGGAAAAAAAAACTGTTAATACAACTTAATTTGCAAAACAACAATTTCAATGTGAACATTGAATCAAACTTGGCATAGAGAACTCCCATGAGCAACAGAGAATACTGGAGGGGCCTGAGGAAAACAGACATTGGCAGTTGGGAGCTGCTTGGATTTATAGTTCACCTGCAATCAATGAGCATTCTGAACTCCAGCAGCAATGAAATTTAACAAAAACTTGGCATAGAGAACTCCCATGAGCAACAAAGAATACTGGAGGGATCTGGGGAAAACAGTCCTTGGCAGTTAGGAGCTGCTTGGATTTATAGTTCACCTGCAATCAATGAGCATTCTGAACTCCAGCAGCAATGGAATTTAACCAAACTTGGCATAGATTACTCCCATGAGCAACTGAAAATACTTGGGGTGTTTGAGGAAAATAGCACTTGGCATTTGGGAGCTCCTGAGATTTTATAGCTCACCTGCAATCAATGAGCCTTCTAAATTCCAGAAGCAACTCCCTCCTCTTTCCTTCCCACGCGGCTCGCCTTCCCAGTTCTTTCCACGTGCTTGCAAAGGTGACACATGCCCTGATTTCCCCCTTCTCTTCCTGTGGAATCATTGTCCCTTAAATTCCCTTAACTGCTTTCCCAGAGTACAACCCCTGAAGCCACAGGCCCAACACTATCCCCCCCCCCCAAGCCCTCCCCAAGGACGGGGCTTAGAAGGGTAATCCCGTGGAATTGATCCACCAACTCAGCAGCATGTAAGTCCCTGGCATCGACCCAAGAGCATTCTTCAGGCCCATACCCAGTCCAGTCCACCAGATACTGAAGTTTGCGACGATGGTAACGAGAGTCTAGAATGTTCTCTACGTCAAATTCTTCTTCACCATCATGCAACACTGGACGCACATCCGGACGCACATCGTTGGCTGGACGTAGCAATGAACAGTGAAACGCAGGATGAATCCTCATACTTCTTGGTAGTTGTAACTTGAAAATCACAGGATTAATCTGAGCCACCACTGGATAAGGGCCCACAAAGCTTGTGTCCAGCTTCCGGCAGGGTCTTTGAAGTGGCAGATGTTTGGTAGACAACCAAACCTTATCGCCTAGCCGTATTTCTAGCCAAGGGCTGATCCTGTTGCAGCAATCGATGCAGCTTTCGACCAGCTAGTTCCTTATTGACTGAACCGCCCCAGGTATCCTTGATGTGATCCAGAAAAGCCTGGGCAGTGAGTGTCTGAGCGGCTCCAGCTGTGATCAACGAGGTGGCCCGCGCAGCCACCGGTCCTTCCAAAAACCTGTAAACAAATGTCACTTTTAACTTCTCAGTCGAAAGTTCTGTTGCACGGGCTTCTATGTGAGCCATGCGCTGGCCCCTAAAGATTTCCACAGCCGCCATGTCTCCGCTGAATTTGGTTGGCAATGCCAGAGGTGGAGGTCCTCGAGGTCTCGATCTTAACTGTATCAGCTCCAGTTGTTGAGCTTGTACCGTGGCCTGGAGCCACAGGTACTGCTAAAGGCTAGGCTGCTGAGACAATTTGCAGCTGGCTCTCTGCCTCAGTCCTGTTGTGGAGATTTAAAGGGCAAATGAGTTCCTGGTCAAGCTGTCGCACACCGGCCGTAAACCAGGGCCCTTTAAATATTCACACAACCATGGCTGGAAATAACAGTCTATTTATTGAAGTAAACAATGTCCAAAAAATAACAGTAAACATGAAAAAAGCCAAGGCAAAAAGCATTCGAGAAAATCCCAGGAAATGTTCCCAAAGCCTCAGGCTAATTAAGTTGTAAGGTCTCTGAAAATAAATCCACTAAGAAGCAACAGATTTTAAAACTAGGTTAGTCCCAAAAAGGCAAGCTCAAAGTTCTGTCATGAATGACCAAAAAAACTTGAAGTCAGGAGTTCATGGAACTGCTTGCAGTTGAATCGGAAGTTGACCAGGAACTGAATTTCAAACCTTTACAGGGCTAATAACAAGATCTCAACATTCTAACATTTACCTCCCTTTTCCCTGGGAAAGTAACAGCTGCGGCTAGAATCAGCAAGTCAGGTGTCTCAATTCCTGCCCACTGGACTCTCAGAAAAACGAAATTCCCTTAACTGCTTTTCCAGAGTACAACCTCTGAAGCCACAGAAGCCACAGGCCCAACACATACCCAGTCAAATCTACCAAATATTGAATTTTACGATGACAGTAACAAGAGTCCATAATGTTTTCCACCTCAAATTCCTCTGCACCATCATTCAGCACCTGTATCCGGACGCACATTGTTGGCTGATGGTAACAGTGGACGATGAAACACAGAATGGATCCGCATTCCTTTTGGCAGTTGTAACTTGAAAGTCACAGGGTTGATCTGGGCTACAACTTGATAAGGACGCACGAAACGAGCATCCAGCTTCCGACAGGGTCTTTGAAGTCGCAGATGTTTGGTAGACAACCAAACCTTGTCACCTACTCGAATATCTGGCCCCTCTTGCTTGTGCTGGTCAGCTACACGTTTGTAATCCAACTTGGCTTGCTCCAACTGAGTCTTTAGCACTTCTTGAACTGCCATTAGCTCTTGTAACCAATCTTCCGCTGCCGGCACATTTCCAGACTCAATCACTGTGGGGTAAAAACGCAGATGACATCCATAATTTGCAAAGAATGGAGCTTCTTTGGTTGATCCATGAGTAGAGTTGTTGTAAGCAAATTCAACCAACAAGAGCAAAGCCGACCAATTGTCCTGTTGATAATTGATGTAACAGTGCAGGTATTGCTCCAAGGTAGCATTGGTCTTTTCCGTTTGCCCATCTGTCTGCGTATGATGAGTGGAAGACATCCAAGCCTCAATACCTAAAAGACGTTGAACTGTGAATTGACTCCCTCGATCAGTGACAATACTCTTCGGCAATCCATGAAAACGAAAGACATGATTCAGGAACAGATCCGCGGTCTCTCTAGCAGAAGGGAGACCAGCACAAGGAATAAAATGAGCCATCTTGGTAAATAAGTCAACCACCACCAACACTGTGGTGAATGCATTCGATTCTGGTAGATCCATGACGAAATCAGCTGAGACAATCTCCCACGGCCTATCTGGTGTAGGCAGTGGCTGCAGCAAACCCGCCGGTTTGCCCACTTGGTGCTTGGCACGGTGACACACTGGACAAGGTGACACATATTTCTCCACATCCCTTCGGATCTTAACACTGTCGCACACCAGCATAGAAGCCTGAGCCCTTAGAATCCAAACACACCAATCCAGTTGAAGAAAATAGTCTTTTATTAAAGAAAGCAGCAAATAATAAAGCAATAGAAAATATATCAAAGAAATGAGAGTTCAATCAATAATCCAAATGCCATAGGCTGATTAATGTTGTAAAGTTATTTAGAAATCCAAGCAGGATAGTTCCAGTGATAAGTCCAAAAGATGTCCAAGAAAGATCAAAGTCGCTGATATTGTGTTTTAACTTTAACTGCTAATTTGTATATGATGTGATTGTGTTGGTAACTGTTGGGTTACATTCCTTCTTTCTAGCAAGTTGCACCGCCAGGTGCGTTATATGTCTGATTCCCAAGAGAACCAGACTCCCACTTTCTCTGCAAGACAAATGCAAAAGTTTCATCTCTCTCATGAATGGCTTGCACAGTAGATCCCAGAATCCCTACTGAGGACACAGGCCCAACAATAGTAGCCAAATCCCTTCTCTTTTTCTCTCTCCATGGCTGGCCGCTTTCTTAGGAAAGGGAGGTTGTTCCATGAGGGAAAGAGGCGACCGGCTTCCAAAGAATGCAACTTCCTTTCCCCTTTCTCTCGCCCTTTTGGCCAAGGGGGAGCCTCTGCCCCAATCCACATGGATCTCTCCCTCTCTCTCCTTTTCCTGACTTTATGATCCTCCCAACACAAAGGACTCACAATACAAGCCGGGTGGATCTAGAGTGCCACACAATACAGTTTGGATCTGCATTAGAGAGCGAATGTAGAGACAGCAATGCAAATACACATACACCAAATGGCAAACTCCTCTCTTCAATCCCAGAAAACTTACAGCAACCCAGTGATTTCAGCCATGCTTTCACTGCCCCCTTACAGTTATTCATCACCCCCCAAATGCACCTGTGGCTATCACCACCCCCCTGGATCACTGCAGCGCCCACCAGGAGGCGGAAGCGTCCACTTTGGGAATGACTGCTTTAAAGACAAGAATGAGTGTGAGAAGAGGGGTTAATCCATTCCAGTGGCTGTACTGCTTTCCACTGGGTCCCCTCCCACACAGCTGAATAAAATCTCACATTTTCTGCTTTGAACTGGAATATATGGCAGTGTGGACTCAGATAGCCCAGTTCAAAGCAGATGTTGTAGGATTTTTTACCTTGATATTCTGGGTTATATGGCTGTGTGGAAGGGCCCACAGCACTACCATATAAAATATAAATTATCTGCATTGAACTGGATTATATGGCAGTGTAGACTCATATAATCCAGTTCAAACTGGATAATGTAGATTGTCTGCTTTGATAATCTGGATTATATGGCTGTGTAGAAGGGGCTCTAAACTCTCGCTAGGCAAGCAAACATTTATTTGGATTTGTAATGATGTTGATTATTTGTGTGTAAATGTTGTGTGACATGTGTTAAAATGTATGTTGTTTTGAATGTTCTATGGTTTGTTTCTGTGGGTGAAACAGAAGGGAGGCATGGCAGAAGCTTAGAAGAGCTGTCGCCATGGCAACCAGGGCTAGAGGCTAGTAGAATGTTCAGGTTTGAATTCTACAGTTGGAAGAGAGCGGAAGCCAACTGCCAAATGAGAGGGGAGGAGTTATGTTCTAGTTGAGAGTGTCCTAAGGACTGAAAGAGAACGGTCCAGTGTTAGTGTGTGTCTTAAGGTCTGCTAGTGAGCAGTCCAGTTAAAGGGTATAGAGACCCTAGTTAAAGTTGCAGGGGTTTATAGAGGTTTAGTGGAAACCCTATAATAGGTCCCCATTGTGTTATGTAACAGAAAAAGTTGTGCCTCTAAGGAAGTTTGAAACCAACCAAGATTGTACCCATTTGTGTCAAAATAAATTGTTTGCATCTTAAAAGGAAAACACCTCTCCTGATTCTTTTATTGGTGGTGGCCCTCAAAGTCAGTGGTCAGCCGGATAAATGGTGGCAGCGTGGTCAAGTGGTCACTGAGAAGTTTTAAAACTCCAGTCAGTTAAATGGTGAAGGGGTGAGGCAGTACCCTGCCAATAAACGTGAAGTTGCTCAGCAGTGTGGACATAGAAAGATTGTCCAGTCTGAGGCCGGTCAAGAAGTGGAGTGGTCACATATTGGCGGCAGCGGTGGGATCTTTAAGAGGGTCCACCCTGTCCAGCCGGTTGATTTGAACGTAGCTTTACCGCATATTGGCGGCAGAGCGGTGGGATCGTGTAAGAAAACTGATCTAGTGCGAAAGCAAGGCTACCAGAGGAATTTGTTTAATTTCTCAGTTTACTGACCAAAGTCGTGTGGTAGTAGGAACTTTAATAGTTTAGTTTAAAGTTCTGAGGTAAAAGTTCGGCAAAATGACCACCAGGAGACAAACGAGGGCTTTGGAGGAAGCAGGGCAGCCTGAGGTTCTGCAGGAAGGAGAAGACTCTGAAATTTCAGAATCAGAGTCAAGTAAAATGTCTGGAGAATACCGGTTTAGGCTTGAGGTGATGAAACTTGAGATGCAAAGGGAAGAGAAAGAAAAGGAGAGAGAGATGCGAAGAGAAAGAGAAGAAAAGGAGAGAGAGATGCAAAGAGAAAGAGAAGAGAAGGGGAAGGAGAAGAGAGAGAAAAGGAGAGAGTTGCAAAGAGAAATAGCCAGGTTGGAGTCTGAGAGGGGAATGCCTCTCAGCGTGCCAGGCCAGTTCAAGAGGTGCAGGCAGAAGGTTCTATAGACCAACTCCTGAGGAGATTCCCAAAGTATGTAAAAGGGGATAGTGTGGAGAAACTTTCGGTTTTCTTTTGAAAGATGTTGCTATGATTTTGAAATTGAAGAGGAGAGATGGATGACATATTTACGACCACAGATCTGCGGACAGTTGCTGGAGATTTATAGCGATATGGCAGAACAGGACCACAAGGTTTACCAGAAGTTTAAACAACAGGTCCAACAGAAGCTTCAGTTGACGCCAGAACATTACAGAGTTAAGTTCAGGTCCTTGAAAGGAGAAAACCGAAAGTTTCTGTCAGCTAGCATCAAAGCAAAGCCAGTATTTCGATAGTTGGTTAAAAGGTGCTCAAATTACCAGTTTTCAGCAACTTAAGGATCTGATGATCCTGGAACAGTTTTATCAAAATGTTCCCTCAGAGTATAAAATGGTTAGTTCAAGAAAGGAATCCTGAAACACCCAGTCAA